>MU404141.1:150532-179473 GCA_022695795.1 Biscogniauxia marginata | reverse complement strand
GGCCTATTAATAATATTTTTTGTTTAAATTTAAATATAAAACTAAATAATCTAAGGCGCATAACACTTTTTTACTTTAAATAAAAAGATACCCATTTTTATAATACCCCCCCCCCCCCCCCCCCCCAAAGACATCTCGAATACAACAAATAAACCAAGTTGTTTCATACGCCACATCAAACCCTACTTACCCTATAATGGCTAACCGACCGAGGTATACGCACGCTCAGCTCGAGCAGTATTTTGATCGTATCTGCCTCCCCGAGGACCGGCGCCACTACTCCGTCGCCCCGCTCACCCACGATGATCAGCTGCGCTACCTCGCGGCGCTAGTCAAGCACCAGCTCGTCAAGGTCCCCTTCGAGAACCTCACGCAGCACTACTCGTGGCATCGCGTCGTCGACGTCAAGCCTCAGCACCTCTTCAAGAAGATCGTGGCCGCCGGGCCGGGCCACGGCCGCGGCAGGGGAGGGTACTGCATGGAGGCCAACACGCTCTTCCACACGGTGCTCCTGAGCCTCGGGTTCCACGTCTTCATGGCGGGCGCGCGCGTGCACGGCGCCGGTGCTAATCGGTACGGCGGCTTCTCGCACTGCGTCAATATCGTCGGCGTCGCCGGCCGCCGCTACGTGCTCGACGTCGGGTTCGGGGCTAACGGCCCCGCGGGGCCGCTCCCGCTCGAGGAGGGCCGCGAGCACGCGCACGCCGGACCCGCGGCGCGCGTGAGGCTGGTGCGCGAGGCTATACCGCAGCAGGTCGATCAGGGCTTCAAGGTCTGGATCTACCAGCTGCGCATTGGGCCCGACGCTGCTTGGACGCCGATGTATTGTTTTGTGGACTTTGAGTTCTTGCTTGAGGATATACGCTGCATGAATCGTGAGATATTCAAACTCCCACCCTCCCCCCCTTTTTTTTTGATATATAAGGGTTCTTCATTTCTCTAGATATAAGATTACTGGCTGCCGGGGGCCCATTTACCTCTTTCTGGGTGTAAATTGCCAACTTAAGCGCTTGCAGTGTCGCCCTGGAAGAGCGAAACCTCCTTCTTCGCCCGGAAGGTCCTAGTCACGCGGTTCACGACCAATCGGGAGGCCGATGGTGGCCCGGGGCCGGGCTCCCCCGGGGAGGAGAGCATAAAGGAGGGACGGATCGACGGGGCGATCATTCTGTGGGAGAATAGTCTGAAGTGGCGCAGGGACGGAGAGACAAAGCTCGAGATCAAGCTCGAGAACGAGAATCAGCGGATCGATGCCCTCCGCAGGTACTTTGGTATCGAGCTCGACGAGGAAGATCGTGAGGCGATCAAAGGGACGGTCAGCGAGATTGTGGGCGATAGAGGCTCGGTGGTGGGGTGAGGAGGAAGTCGAGAGCGGTCGAAGGTTATCCAGATATAGATGCAGATGAGCACTAAATCAGAATGCTCAGTCGTAGTCGAGCACCTTGACGAAGAGTTGTGGATTTTCGATCCCCATTCTGCTCCACCGGAGGCATGACAAGACACCAACGTCGCATTCAGAGCCGTAAACTTTCTAGCGCCGGAACTAGCTCCGTAGGGTCCTGCACATCCCGATAGGCGTCGTGAAGGTTTTGTGCGGAGGAGAGTTCCACGTATCAGTATTATATAAAGAAATTTTATATACTCATCGTTCTTAACTTGCTATCCCCGCGTGTTCCTCTAAAAATTTCGAATGCTCGTTTTCACTATTAAGTAATAATCACGGCCTGCGCTGGCAGGGGTCTCGACGTAGCTGGACCTGCGGCAGGTGGGCTCCCATGGCAGACAAGGAGTTAGAGTGCCTGGCTCATGCCGACTATTGGGATAAGCGATACTCAAAGGCGGGACCGGACCAGAGGGTCCATGAGTGGTTTAGGTCTTTTAACGACCTCGAGGAGTTCTTCGATCAAAACTTGTTCCAAGTTCGAGCGCCGGAGACGGCACCGAGGATCCTCCATCTGGGGTCGGGGGACAGTGTATGTATCTTCCACTCTCCCTCCTCTATAAGTGCATGTGTATGAAGTTAACTATACTATATTAGACTATACCCCGGGACCTAGCGGTAAAGGGGTATACGAACCAAATCTGCGTGGACTTCTCTACGGTGGCCGTGGAGCTTATGTCCCAAAGAGACGCGGACATACAAGGGATAGAATGGAGGCAGATGGACGTCCGCCGCATGGACGAGATTCCATCGCAGTCTATAGATTTCGCCTTTGACAAGGGCACGTTAGATGCTATGATCCACGGGAGCCCCTGGAGCCCGCCGCCCGACGTTATCGAAAATACAAGGCAGTACCTTAGGGAGGTGAGTTCTGCTTCGTGCTGAAAGCCCATATTGGTCACACACACACACACCAAGTTTATCAGTGAGTTATAGGTATCTCGTGTCTTGAAGCCCGGTGGAGTATTTCTCTATGTCACCTATCGCCAGCCGCACTTTATAAGCCCCCTCCTGAATCAGGACGATATAAGATGGGACATCACAGTGGAAAGGATTGGCGGATCTGATAGCTCCATCGGTTACCATGGTTTTATTTGCAAACCGGAGAAGGAAAGCGTTACGTGACCTCCAGTAATGCAGATTGCGAAAAATAATGCATTGGTTATGATTTCATTGTTAATAGATATCTAGCATGTATAGGTACCTACCTATATATTCATAAAATGTTTTGGTATTAGAGTATATAATACTTTGTTAGGAGATGCCAACAGCTCGCTTATAGGTCCATTGCTTGATACAATCTATCTCACAATTCCGCATTAGAGTTTTGTGAGCTTCGCGTAATAGCACTTTAAATATCACCTTCAACGATTATTTGGTAAGTGGCATTGTGAGTCAAACAAATGAGCAAAATGGAGATGCTGAAGGAAGTTATGACTAGGTAAATAGTTCATCTTCTAGTCTGGACGGCAGACCAAAACAGCACCACCGCCATTAATAATATTATTTTAACGAGGGTTTAGTATTTCGACAAGGTTTCCCAACGTTGAAGTTTCCTGCAATTCACGGTCAAGACGAATAGACTATTCATTCAGTTGCTATGTTTTAAATGTACACTGTATTGACTGCGATTTCCCCCTTTATTTGTATGACAGAATACGATGCGCGAAGTTGCAACCTGCTTAGCCTTAGATCACAACAACGTAATGCTCATATAGACAACTTACAACCCTGACTTCTAGACTATCATGTTGCAACATAACAAGTCATAAGTCTATATCTACATCAAGACATTTTGGACACCCATATATAAACAAACACAACATTAAAAGGCATACCAGACTGCTGTTCCATTATCTCCATACATCAACTTAAACCGGCAAGTGATAGTATTTAGGTTCCGCAGGAAAATGGCACAAAACTTCGCGCAATTCCTCAGAGATAATGCAAAGGAGTTGCCACCAATCGAGAGCAGCTCTTTCGGTGCCAGCTTTGATACCTTTGGAAGCTCACGTCTGGTCCTCATTGGCGACGGGAGGTAAGTCGATCCTGTGTCATCTACACCATATATCACCCTTCGAAACGTTGACAAAGCTGTATTCCTCCAGCCACGGCACCTCAGAGTTCTACCGCGCTCGGGCCCAAATCACCAAGCGGCTGATCACGGAACACGGCTTCAATATTGTAGCGATCGAGGCCGATTGGCCAGACGCTCGCGCGATCGATCACTATACGAGGCAGCATCCCAACCTGTCCAAGGCGGTTCCCATACGTCTTTTTGACCACTTCCCTATCTGGGTGTGGCGAAATACCGAAGTGAAGGATTTTGTGGATTGGCTGCGAGAGCACAATGAGGCTTTGCCGATGGACCAGAGGACCTCATTCAACGGTCTTGATGTCTACAGCATGGGTGCCTCGGTGAGAGCGGTTATCGATTACCTGGAAAGAGTTGAGTGCTTCTCCTACTTTCGAGCTTAGTTGTCACACTGCTGATGTATTAACCATCTGCAAAAGGTTGACAAAAGTATGGCGAGCACAGCGCGACAACGATACGGGTGTTTGGACCCGTGGCTTGACAACCCAACAGAGTATGGCCGGATTTCGTTCTGTGCTCAAACATCACACTGTGAACCAGCGGTCGTTATGATGTTGCAACAGCTCCTCGACAGCCGGCTCAGGCTGGCTTCGCACCCGGAGAACGACGAGTCATTCATGGATGCCGAAATGAATGCACGTGTGGTCCGAGATGCAGAGGAATACTTCCGTGCCATGTTCAGCAATGCCGGCAATCCTGAGAACCTGAGAGACGCCCATATGCTCACGGCCCTATCCCGACTTCTTAAGATGAAGCCTGGATCCAAGGCTGTCGTGTGGGCACATAATTCACATCTCGGTGACGCTCGAGGCTCAAAAAAAGGAGTTCGTGGAGGCGACATAAACCTGGGACAACTGTGTCGAGAGAAGTACCCTGGTGAAGTCTCTATCATCGGGTGTGGAACACACACAGGTACGGTAGCCGCTGCCGAGGAGTGGTACCAACCCATGCGTGTAATGGATATAAATCCTTCGCACCCATCGAGTTACGAGCGCGTAATGCACAAGACGGGAATTCCTCGTTTCGTAATAGATCTGAGAGGGACCCGAACGGTGCCTAGACTACAGCGCTTTATCGGCGTGATTTACAAACCCTACGCAGAGAGGTCGAGTCATTACATACAGACGGTACTATCAGAACAGTATGATGCGTTCGTATGGTTCGACAATAGTAGCGCAATCCACGCCTTTGAGACAGCGCAGCCGAAGAAACCCTTGTCGGATGGAGAGACGTACCCCTTTGGATTGTAGGTTGATACAAAACATTAAAAAGGCCTATTAGCAGCACATGATAGTCACCGAAAAGTACCAACGAATAAAGAGTACTATTTGAAAACTGACAGTTCACCGTGTACTCTGCCATGGGCTATACGGTGTATATGATGTCAAGTACAACTAGCAGGGTGCTAGGGTGTTGTTGAAGTAATTACCCAACGTACTTCACCGTGGGTACAATGAGAGTGCAACAACATATGTCTAACGAGATTTGCATTCTCTAGTTATAAATTCTAAGGCATAAGTATAGATATAACTGTTTCTTCCATCATTGATAGCTGATTTTCTTCGAGGCCTTCGTTGCTTATATTTACCCTATGCTTCTCTATTATTTAAGCCTAAAATAATTACCTTCGGGTGCTTAACCACTGCTCTGATTACCGCAAATAATGCATCTTAGTCTACCGGGAATTCTTTTTTCTCTTGGATATTGGACCGAAATAAAGAGTTTGCCTTTTTCTACTCGGGTGTTGGGTGGTCATTCATACTCAACGTTCTGTGTAACTAACACCCTGTATTCCTTTGTAACATCTCGTATATATGCCTCGAGTTCAATACAAACAACCTACAACCACGTCAGATATGAAAGTTATAAGCAAATACAGTTATTCTAAGCGATGGTAACCGGGGAACGCCGAAAACGAGGAAGGGGCCAGGCACCGAAAAGGGGTATAAAGTGGTCTTCTGTCTAGGCCATTCACCATTTTACTTCGTCTACTTTAGTCGATGACAGAAACAAACACTATAGGAACATATAAATAACCTGATCATTACGATGAGAAGAGCCTCGAGCCGCGGGCGTCAGCTCTCACGGGGGGGCACGAATATACCACCCCAAGCCTCAGAACCAAGCAACAATGATTCAAGTGATGGCAACAAAACCCCTACCCCTGGGGATAGACGCAAGAAGCTCCACGACAAGATCGAGTCTGCTCAAAAGACGCTCGAGGAGCACATGAAGGCCCTAGAGGCGATTCGCGACCTACCAAACCAGGCCTCCAAGCTGGAAACAGACCTGAACGAATTCAAAGCCAAGCTCCACGAAGTCCTCCTGCCCGGCGAGACGAACAACGAGATCGTGACCGAGGTGATGCTTCGGAACCTGGAAGAGAACCTGGCGGAGGATGTGGTCAAGGATTGGCTCGCCAGTCTCGAAATGACCGAGGACGGAGCCCTTGTGGGGGACACGGCCCTCCTGGATCGCCTAATGTCGTCCGAGGAGCAGAACCTCCCCAAAAACGAAGGGGGGCGGCCTGCGTGAAGAAACCTAGGCACCTGATCCCCGGGGGTCGAGTTTGACCTGAGAGCGTAGACTGACGCTTCGTTTCCCGTTCAACATATCATCACTTGTGGTCCCCCTGACACGATGGACGTATCGAGTTCTCTCATATAATACTGCCGATGCGAGTAACCGACAGTCATCTGGAGCGTGGGTGCTCCAGCCGCGGCGTCCCAGGAGTTCACACTTCTTTACACCACTACTGACTTCCAAATGTTTCGGATTTACGCGTTTCGATTATCAATATTCGTCCTCGTTGTTTTCCTCGAGTCACGTTTTACCTGCTATCATAGGGCTTTTACCGGTCCATCGGCGATGTCGAATACATCAAAAATATATAGGGGATTATTAAGCGTTGATCTGGATGAAGCCTGTAACCTCTCGACTGCCTATATAGAGGTTGAAGTCATAGGGTGGATAGCAATGCATTTGCTATGATCCTGTTTGTCGCTTGATCAGGAAGTTTTAGGCTTTGCCTGATGAAAATTGATTTGAGACTTGACGAAACACCAAGATTGTTAGCTGGTCTACGCTGGTCTAGGTAGAATAAAGAAGTCTAACCTAGGATAGAGGTAGCAAAGCAGCAAACAAACAACTACTAGCCCAGGTCCCGTCTACACCATGTTTATGTGAGGCCTGTATAATATATTTGAGGACGCGAAGGAAACATGATACGTGATATCCATTGCAAATTATTGCATAGCCGTGTTCTGCATTCTGCCGTTGTACTCCGATGCCAATCCTGCCTGTCTAGATTGGTAGTTTGCCTCGCTATAAATCGCCCAGCCTTCCTAGTCGGACCACGATGGATCGTATCCTGGGGGGTACTCTGCCATTTCGAGAAATTCCTCCCAGGACACGGTCTCGGTCTCGATGCAACTATAGCCATAATCCTCATCCACCTGTCTCCCTGCATAAGCGGCGCGGGCCGCCTTCCTCTTCCCCTTCTCCTCCTTCTCCTTCTTCTCCCTCGCCTTCCGGCGCTGCCTCTCGGCCGTCTCCCTCACCTCCCTCTCCCACGCGGCCCCGGCCGCGGCCCCCCACGCCGCGAGCGACAGCGGCCGCTTCGCGCACCAGAGCAGGACCTCGCGCGTCGCGAGCGCGTCCTCGACGCTGTCGTGGCCCCGGGGCGAGCCCTGGATCGCCAGGCCGAGGAGCTCCCGCGCGAGGTTCCGCAGCCCCCACTTGCGCTTGAGCTTACTGCCGCCGCCGCCGGGGAACGCCGCCTCCGCCGTGACGATGGCGCTGTCGACGACGCGCGCGTGCGCCACGCCGAGAACCTTGAGGTCGTGGTGCAGCGCGTGGCCCGCGAGCACCGTGCCGGCGTCGACGTACTCGAGGAGCCGCGCCCGCGCCGCCGGCCACCCCGCCAGCACGCCGCCCGACCCCGAACCCGACCCCGACGCCTTGGCCGCCGACATGATGGCGGGGGACACGCCGCTGACGCGCGTGCGCCAGTCGATGACGCGCGCCGTCGGCTCGACGAGCGCGTCGATGAGGATCTCGCCCGTGACGAAGTCGAGCGCGCAGAGCCGCACCAGCTCGTCCCGCCGCGCGGCCACCTCGACCATCTCGCAGTCGATGACGACGGCGGCGCGCCCGGGCCGCCGGGGGTCGCGGTCCGGCGCCGCGAGGTACCGCGAGGAGGCGCCGACGAGGATCCGCCGGTCCGGACGGCCCGGGTAGCACTCGCTGCGGAGGCGCTTGCTTCCGTGGCAGAGCTGGTTCAGCGCCTGGAGTATGGCTGGGTTCTCGGGTGGTGAGACCCAGGGGTACGGCAATGTTGCGCTCGTGGGTGCGGCTCTGGCTACTGCTTGCTTGGAAGCACCATTGTTGTTGCTCTGGTTGGCTACTGCTGGTTATTCGGTTAGCAGGACGCAATCAAGAGTTATGTAGATAGGCTTACTGGTACCTTTCTTTGGCGCAGTAACCTTCTGCTGCTTCTGCTTGTTGGCTTGAGATGATCCGGCAGTCGACTTCCCACCTTTCAGGTCTTTGGCTACGATACCGGCTTGACCGGCGGTGCTGGCAGTGGTAGAAGAAGGAACTTGAGGGATCTGCTTATTCTTCTTTTTGTTGTTGCCATCGGGTCCACTGTTGCTCACCGAGGTCGAAGAAACCGAAGCAATTGCGGTTTTCGCCGGGCCGATGGCGTTCGTAGATACCACTACTGCATCAGCACCGGGTTCTTTCTTACTAGTCTGTGTCATATTCGCTCGAGTCTTCGCTCTAGTTCTTGAAGATATTGGAGCATCGGAAGGCTCTCCAGCTAAACTACTTTTGTTTCGAGCTATAGTGGTATTTTGAGAAGGAGTATTGACAGCGACGGGGCATTGCAAGACCGCTTTCGCGTTTGTGCCGTCTCCCCCCTTCTTCTTATGCCTGACTCCCTTTGAGTTATCCGGATTTCCTGCGGGAGTTGGATTGTTTGTTTCTTCAGCCTTGATAGCAACACTCTTCGGGCCGTTAGAGTTCGCAGTAGTCGTCGGTAGGTAAGCTGCCGGGGTTGTCTTGTGCTTAGGAGAATTCCCCTGATGTGTTTCTAAGGCCTTCTTGCTGCCAAACACCTTGCGACAGGGCACACAGGTCTTAGCCTCCATATGCCCAGTTTGGATGACATGTTGGTAGATCGACGGTCCATTATCGAATACCGAGGCACAATCGCAGCGCCGTCCAGTTGAGGGCTTGGTCTGAGCCATGTTGCTGACTACCACGGAAGCGACGTAAACCCTCTCTACTCCACAGAGAAGAAGTATGTGGAGACAATGCGTGGGTTTTGAGGCTTCTGCACGGCTTTATATAGAAAAGATGCTTACTTTTGGAGGCCTACCGATTGAGGTGTTGGGCTATGAGGTCGGTCAACGTTGACCTGCAGCGGCCATGTAGGAAAAACACAGCCACCCAATGAGGGCCATCTGCCGTCACAGCCGTGCATAACGGCTATCGCCTCACTCAGCCTGCTTGGGCAGCGGAGAAAGTGGTCGATTAGCCCAGCCTAGGGAAACCCATTCTAAAGTGATCTCTACAAGTGGTTCATTATTATGTGTTATTTCTCAACAATAAACTATTCTCCGGCGGTTCCAGAAGTTTCAACAAATTAGGAGGCGTATCTCATTCTGCTCATTCTGAAAGACAAGACACAGCGAAGCCGTCGCACATAACGCCAGGGTATAGATCCAATCCAATTAACCACCAGTCCAGGTATGTCATACAATCAGTTCTTCCGAACCCTCCAAGGAAGTCAATCTACTAACTAGGACACCACTAACATTAACCGATGAAGGTCGGTATCAAGACACGATTCCGGCCAAGATAGCCATAACGGCGCCGTAAATGCCAGTGCATATACATAAGTCTCTCGTCACATTCACACCTACAGATCCGCCTTGGATTAAAGCTCCTAGAACTCCAAGCCCGACGAGGAGGACGACGGTCATCCGGCCGAGATAGCCGGGTATTATGGTGAATGTCAATGTCGGTAAGATAACCGCCACCGCCAGTGCTGACGATAACAGGGCTATTGGCTGTTCGATATCAGCAGTTTTATGAGCGGATGCTATACTACTCTCTTCGTGCAATTGAGACGATTCTAGTGGATCTTTCACCGACTCCTCTTTTCGTGGGCTGAGAGGGATAAAATCCTGACGGGGCATGGGCGTAGCCATTGTCTCTTCGTCTTCGACCATCATCTCTTCTTCCATTTCCTGGTCGCTTACGCAGACCAGGTCATCAGTTGCGTCCAGAAAACGGGTTTCAGCTTCGGCGATAGGAGTATGAGATGCAAGGTAGCCTCGATACTCATGTATGTCAGCTAATGTCGGGGTCGGGAGAGACTGGGTTTTCCTAAATGATGAGAGAACGTGGTCTAGCGAAGCGTGTCAGCGATAGGCTGCATTGGAATAATAACCTAATCTTACTGTACTGTTCCATTTTGAAGCCAATCTTGCCCAGAATGTCTGTCTTATGCCACTGAAGCTCGCCGCCGGATAGATACTCGGCTCTGCGGGATGCGGGGAGAATGGCATTACGCAAGCGACGGTTCTGAGTGTCTGCAGTGTCGAGCCGATGGAGCTGCTCCTCTAGCTCGCATATTTCATCTTGAAGATGCAGCAGAAGCCGGTGATTCAACGTCTCGAACTTTCGGTACATGGGCCGAAGACATGGGCCGCTTTGATCTGGTGAAGTTGCTGAGAGCCTTGATGCTAGCAGCTCATAGCCGGTCAAAGGCAGCTTCTCGGCTCTTGGTAGGTGCTTGGCATAGCTCTGGTTTGGCACTCGCGGAGTCAAGGCATCGGGAGATATGTGTGGATGCTGAGCATTTCCTCTCGGCATGTCGGGGGTGCCGTAGACTCTCTGCTTCTTCTTATATTCCTCTACTGGAAGATCAAGCCTTACCGATGCAAAACTCATGCGATCACCATCCACACTACGTTCTGGACTTGTGCTTCGATCGGTTTCATGATCGCCAAAATTATCGGAAACATCGTCTCGGGAGCCACTTGATGCTGAAGAGGTAGGCGACATGCCTTTCGTGGAACTAGGCGATCGAAGGGCGCCCTCATTCATCGACTTCTTTATGGATTCCGCTGTTATCTGTGGCGAATCTGAATCTAAGAAGCTTAGAGCATCTGGCCTAGTCGCAGTAGTATTCTTCTGCCTGGTGCTTGCCTTTTTAAGGGCGTCTTGTTTTGGGAATACTGTCTGTGTGACGGTCGAGGCGCTCTCACCAGAGCTCTCGGATTCGGTTGCGTCGGTCGTAACGGGATTTGGATTTGAGACGGTCGGGGAAGAAGTCAAACGAGCGCGAGATTGTCTCCTCGATCCAACACCGAGCCCTGTATTATCTTCGTTCTTTGCAGCGCTCTCAACCGGATCGGATTGAGACTCATTCTCATTTACTTCCTCGGCCCAAGCGGGCTTCCATTTAGGGGGTTCATCTGTTAGAAATGTCGCACCGGAAGCGTTCGCCACGCTTGAGTATCTTCTGTGCGGCCCCCTTAGGCGACCGGGACCATTGCCGATAGTCGAATCGCTGTGCCTAGCATCGTTTGCTTGCCATGACGAACTACTCCTCCGAGAAGAAGGGCGCAAAGGCTTCGAGGTGGTTTGCAGGCGTGAAGGATGCTCCCATTCATCAGCCATGTCGTCTTTAATCAGGTGATGGACTTGGGAGCTCGGTGCGCAAGCGTTGGGGTTCTATCGACTCTTTCTATGTGTGCCTCAATTTTTTGCCCCTGGACCCCGCGAGAAGATAACGAGAGGAACGGAACACAGCATGAGACCAACAAACTTGCAACACTCGGCTGCACGTAGGCGTCCACTGGATGTACAGTTACCCCGATTGGTTTCTCAAATGGCAAACGGAAGGGCGCCAAGTAGCAGTGTAGTAGACATGAAGAGTTAACCAGCACTCGACTGAAGGAAGGGGTCTAGGACGGTCCAGAACAACAAGTAGGAGATATTATTACAGATTGAGATGCAATATATGTAGCACATGATGACGATAAGGCTCTCGGGATGTAGTCGACCATTTTCTTTTTACGGGGAAGACAGGAACTCGCGTATAAGTCATGTGTCCCGCACGGGTAAACAGAAGGATCCAAAAGGAAAGCTAAGGCGAGAAGATGAAATGGCACATAGAGAGGACATATTACCAATGATAGCATGGGTTGTGTGTCAGACGAGTCGAAAGTGTTTCATATGACGACGAAGTGGTGCTTTTAGACGATCTACTGTGCACCTAGTCGCAGAAGGATGGCCACATGGATGGAGGACTCTCCAGGTGTGGGTGTGGGTGTGGGTGTGGGTGTTGGTGTAAGTGAGCTGCAGGCCGGCCCATGTCTTTTCTAGTACTTGTAACTTGTAGGGATTCTATGGCGAGTATTTAGGTAGGAAATTAAAATGCTATTATCTGAGACTGGAGTTGGATGTGAAATCTTAACAAGAAATAAATATTATTTTTGACCGGTTGAGTTCTATCGTGATGTTATTAGGTACATATTCAGTTTCATGA
This sequence comes from Biscogniauxia marginata, assembly GCA_022695795.1. Taxonomy (NCBI): domain Eukaryota; kingdom Fungi; phylum Ascomycota; class Sordariomycetes; order Xylariales; family Xylariaceae; genus Biscogniauxia; species Biscogniauxia marginata. The sequence goes on along the minus strand of MU404141.1, from coordinate 167,374 downwards.
CCGATCGGGCTGACGGGTTCCATGACTTATAACTGTCGGAAGATTGGAGAAGGTGGGAAAGATCATGACCGCTTTGCCCGCGGACCTGGCTCACTAGTGGAACCCCTTTCCCCCACCATTACGGGCACGGACTGTATATTACGTAAGGCACCTCAAGTACTTCTGTACCTGTGATAAGGTTATCTGGGTAAGTTATCTTGATTATGTCATACCCATAGCCCTGTTAGGTACCTGTAGGTACTTTGTAGCACTGCCAGACATCCAACTCGGAAATCAGCTCCCGATTTCTCACAGCTTTTGATATTCGCGACCAATTTTGGCCGCCAGGACTGAAAATGGCACGTTTTCGTCCGACGGTATTAAGTCGATATCTACTCCATGGAAAATTATCTAAAACAGGTTGTTTGCGCGCCCAAAGTCGATTACCATATGTCACAGTACAGAATCCTCGAGCTTTAATTCCTTCGTACGCTCCTGTTCGAGCTCTCCATACCGGAGATGCATCCGTCTCAACGACTGTGCCGCCTCCGCCTCCGCCTCACGTCCCGCTGCGGAAACAGTTGAAAGACGAGGCTAAGAAGCTGAAAGTATCTGGGCAAAAGAAGAAGAAAAACGCAAATAACCAGGTGGTTGAGGGCTGGGAGCTCACTGTTGGTATCGAAATACACGCCCAGCTGAATACTGCAAAGAAGCTCTTTTCAAGCGCCGCCACGTCCTTCAATGACGACGCCAATACACATGTGGCCTACTTTGATCTAGCTACGCCAGGTAGTCAGCCTATATTCCAGAAGGAGACCTTGATCCCTGCCCTCCGGGCCGCATTGGCACTGAATTGCGACGTCCAACATGTGAGTAGATTCGATAGGAAGCACTACTTTCACTGGGATCAGCCTTCGGGGTACCAGATCACACAATACTACGAGCCATTTGCGCGGGATGGCAAGATTACTCTACAGGCAAGAGATGGCATTGCGGCCGAGGACGGCGACGGCGTATCTGTTGGGATCAAACAAATCCAGATGGAGCAAGATACGGCCAAGACGATCGCGCAACCCGGCAATGAGCACTGGATCGACTTCAACCGTGTTGGGGTGCCCTTAATCGAGATAATAACCTTGCCGGAAATACACCATCCTGCTACCGCTGCTGCGCTGGTCAAAAAGGTCCAAACCTTACTGCATGCAGTAGACGCTTGTGTGTCAGGGATGGAGGCTGGTGGGCTGCGTGCTGATGTCAACGTCTCTGTTCGAAGAAGTGATGATCCTTCTGCACCTCTTGGTCAGCGCACCGAGATCAAGAACCTCAGTAGTGTCAAAGCTGTCGAGGACGCGATCATCGCAGAGCGAGATAGGCAGATATCAGTTCTCCTGTCGGGCGGGACTATAGCAGGTGAGACTCGCGGTTGGTCCATCGGCTCGACCGTGTCGCGTAGACTACGAGGTAAGGAGGGTGAGGTCGATTATAGGTATATGCCAGACCCAGATTTGGCGCCGGTTGTTATTGGCGATGATCTAGTGCGCCATCTTCGTGACAGCATGGGTGAACTTCCTGACGCCGAAGTTGATGAATTGATAAAGAAATTTGGGCTTTCATCCAAAGATGCTATCTCCTTGGTTGCTCTTGACTCGGGCATGCGCATCGAGTATTTCTGGAATGTCATAAATGCTCTAACTAGCCGACTGAACTCGGCGTCGCCTGCCGAGCATTTGCCATGCATCCAGCTTGCTGCAAATTGGATTCTACACGAGCTGGGGCATCTGACGTCTGATCGCAACGAAGATGTTGCACATGACCTAGGATTTACAGAGGATGGCCAGTGCCAACGGGTGCCTGTGGACCATCTCGCCGACATCGTGCTCTACCTGCACCAGCGCAAGATCACAGCCAAAATAGCAAAGGAGCTACTATGGGCAGTCTTCCGCAGGAGGGTACCAGATGAGTATCCCACAGTCCTAGATGCGATTGAGAAAGAGAACTTGTGGTTTCAAGAACTTTCCGAAGCCGAATATGCCAAACTCGCCGATTCTGCAGTTGAAGGGCGAGAAGACATCGTGCGGAGCTTTGTGAATTATAAAGACTATCCTCAGGGTAAACTCATGTTCCTTGTTGGGCGCATGATCCGTCTAGGACAGGAGGAAAGGATTGATCCCAGTAACGCAAAGCGGGTTATGCGAGAAGCGTTGGAAGCAAAGTACGTGCCGGCCCTCAAAGCGCAAGAGGCACAGGAATAGTACTTATTTTGTATTGTTATATATACACCGCGAACATACCAACAGCCGAAGCCTTGCTAGGGTTCCAGGGGGAAGGTTGCGGTTCGTCTAGTTATGATGATCGAAACCTCGCTATAATTTGCGTGCAATGGCGTGATTGATAGGTTGGCTCCTAATAATAAGCCGACGTCAACCCCTCAAACCGTCCCGCCCTGCATGCGTCCAAAGCCTACGGATTCCGCAACCTCGAACAAAACATCTTGTAGCATCCGTATTACTGGTTACCTACCTAGGGACATATAAATATATTTAACATGCCGCCACCACCACCACCACCACCGCCAGAAATAACCCCGCTCTTAGACCACGTCGTCATCCTCGTCCCGCACAGCTTCCTGACCTCCCCGCCCGCCTGGTTCGCCGACGGCGAGCTGTTCCACTTCTACCCGGGCGGCCGGCACACCGACGGCCGCACCGAGAACACCCTCGTGCTCCTCCCCGACGGCTCGTACCTCGAGTTCATCGCCTTCGCGCCGGGCCTCGACCCGCGCGAGCGCGCGAGCCACCGGTGGGGCCGCGGGGCGGAGGGCTCCGTCATCGACTGGGCTGTCACCCTGTCTTCTCCCTCTCCTTCTTCTCCCTCTTCTTCTCCTTCTTTTTCTTCTTCTCAAGGGAAAAACAAAGGGGGAAAAGAAGACGATGACGATGACGAAACCCCGAGGCACGAGAAGACGTTCCAGGACTTCCGCGCCCGCGTCCGCGACGCGCGGACGGGGATCGCGTACGCGGACCTCGCGCGCGGGGGCCGCGCCAGGCCCGACGGGGCGGAGCTCAAGTGGGCTGTCGCGGCGGCGGAGCGTGCTCCTGATCCCACCGCGTCCGGGGGCACGGACGCTCCTCCGGCCCTCCTCGAGCCCGGCACCGTGCCCTTCTGGTGTCTAGACGTGACGGATCGGGACCTGCGGGTCCCGTACCGCGGGGAGGCCGCGAGACGACGACGACACCCCTCCGGCGCGGTGGGCGTGGCGACGGTGCACGTGCGGGTGCCGCGCGCTGCGGAGGCCGAGAGCATCGCGGTCTACGACGTCCTGCTGGGGGAGAGGGAAAAAAAAGTCAAGGGCGACGCGGATGAGGGTCATTACTACTACTGGGGCATAGGGACGCTCGAGGGCGGGGTCGGGAATCTGCACCCCGGGGGCGAGGTGCGACTCGCTGGCGCCGCGCAGCCGGGGGTCGATATCGAGCTGTTCACCGACGACGAGGCGCTAGATGGCAAGGTCGTGGGCGGGAAAGTCGACGAGCAGCATAGTCTGTCGATCCGCCTGGTAGCGACGTCGCGGCGCAGATAAAGAAATGGGGTTGTCGTGGATTTTTTTTTTAATATGCTATAGCGCTAGTAACTAGTATCTTTGGGATACCATCTATACCTAGATTATCCTATATTCTCCCGCTCCCCCTTCCCTTCCCTTCTTGATTATGATGTTTGCCTACGAGATTACCCAGCAATGCTCTTTTGCTAAGCAAATAGAGCTAACTCCGTCTTGTTCCCTTTCCGGCTCCCTGTCTTCCTTAAGATGTGTGCTCGACCATGAACGTCTATATATACGACGACGCAATTCCGCGAGGAGAAATAAATTAAAAGAAATTTATCATCGTGAGCAAGGAAAGAAGGAAAGTAAAGACACGGTTAAAGATGGAATGGATATTAGGAGGGGTATTGATATATCTTTTTAGCCCGTTCTTTGCCGAGCAGATATACCTGACCGAGCCATATAATAAGGGGGAATGAATGGAAAAAAGAAAATGCAGAGTTTATCCTGCGCCAGCCAGCCAGCCGACAACCTCTTGTACCGCATGCCCAAGCGACAGGGGGTCGAGTATAATGCAGACGACCTGTTTGTTCATGATCCCAGACAATTAGCCTCCAACGCCGTTCGCTTCCCGCGCCCGCCCCACACCCGCCAACGAGATTTGAAAATATTTAAATGCATGCGCGGTCATGAATCTAGGGTATCTTGTGTTTTGCGTTTCGTTTGCTTCTTTCATGTGGCCTCCAGCCCTTGGGTCTGCAGAAAGTTGACGATGTCCTCGACCGTCTGCGACCCGTGTATCCAGTGCGCGCCCCTCTCGTATTCCTTCCACGTCACGTTCATGCCGTAAGCCCTCAGGACGTCGCGGAGCCGCCTGCCCTGCTCTATCAGAACGACGTTGTCGTCGACCGAGTGGCTGAGGAAGACGGGCGTCCTGCGGTAGATAGTGTCGCTTGGCACGGCGCCACCGAGGGCTAGGGCATCGCGGCTGCCTTGTGGAGAATGGACCCCAAGAGACATCCAGCTCGACAGGCCGACGAATGCGCACATGCGGTCCTCGGCCTCGTCTTCTCCGGGAGCCGGCGCCGGGTAATTCAGGAGCGCATGGACGGCGAGCGTGCACCCTTGGCTGTGGCCGGCGAGCACGACGTTCCGCAGCCCAACCCTGGATGCCTCGCGCTGGATCAGCCTGATCAGCTTACCCGTGTTGTCCCTCAGGCCCTCGACTTGGAGCTCGCGCCTCTCGTCCGGGTTGATCAGGCTCCATATGTCGAACCACTGCGGAACTTCGCCGGCAAAGCGCTCCGCATAGCTCGGATCGGCCTCGGGGAAGACCCATCTGACGGACGGGAAGATGTGCTGCAGGGATCGCCCACGTCTATCATGACTCTCCAGCAGGCTAGTGCCGAACTCGTGGGCTCCGGAGCCACGGCCGTGGAGGAAGATGACCGTGTGCGTGTGCAAGTTGTGAGGCGGCAGCGAAACGGTGCTGAGCACCATGGTCGAATATGAAGGGAAGATGACGACGGGAGCGCCCAATCTGAGGGGATGTATCCGAGGTTAGAGAGGGAGAGGCTGCAGGGCGGGAGTGCAGAAGTTCCAGGGAATAATTGGCTATTTAGGTAAGGTACCTTAGGTTAGGTTGAAGTACAAATCACGTGTGGTTGGCTGCGTGCTCTCATGGTTTTGGTGAGTTAACTCGTACACGATATGGTTTGAGCAATCCTCTCTTTTTTTTTCTCTCATTCTTCATTGGACGCGCGGAATTTGTCGCAAGTTGATTGAAAAAAAAAGGTTTGGGGGTGTGGGCTTGAATATAAACCTCGTATACTTTGGGGGGGGAACCTCACCACCGATGGGCCAGTCTAGACTCCATCCTTCCTAGATGTATAAGCCGCATGACTTAGCTTAGCTCTGGATACAGATGCGCCGTAACCATCACACAATGCATTTGCACTTGTCAAGTCAGCGGATACTGGTGCGCAGTCGCAAACATTGTTGGTACTACCAGTTAGTTATTTGCCTCGTCCAGCGTGCAACGGCTGCTGGTCCGAGAAGTGCCGAAGGGGGGGAAGAATTGGAGATGGTTGATGGCGAGTGTTAGTGGCCGTACCCCAGCTGATACGAGAGATTCTCGCGAAATCTATAGATAGGGCAGAGTGAGATGCGACGGCACGAGGTGGCCGGTTTTGATGTCCCAAAAATCACAAGGTAATGGAAATCTGCGCTGCAATAAGACATGTTGTTTACTTTATTTGCCTTCTGAGACTGATGATGCCGATTGGCTACTCATTGACGAGGCAAGCTGCCATCCGTCTCTTTGACGCAGGAAGTTTTCAACCCTCTCGTGTCTGTTGAGGGGGGCCTGCTCATGATGCCGTTGTCTCATCTTCTGGCTGATGGCTTCGTGTTTCTGATCGCTCATCTCCACGAGGTTCATCGAGTTGTTGCTTGCCCGTCTCGCCTGGCCCATGCTGCCGATGACCACGAAGGCGCATAACACGCCAACGAACAGTTCGTTAGACATGTAAACCGGCTGTTGCTTCTTGTTCTCGCCGTTCCTCTCGTCGTACCAACGCTCCCAGTCTTCCCAGGTAGCATTCATGCTGGCGTTTCCTGGTGCTTCACGCCAGGCCTTGTCAGCCGCGCGATAAGAGCTCTCCATACTCCGCCGATCACCCCAACCCGCCTTGTAGAGGTCGTATGCCCGCCTCTTCACGGGGTCGCTCAGGATTTCGTTCGCGGCAACGACCAATCGGTACCGTTCAAGCCGTGCAGAATGCGACAACAGCGGGCCGCTATTGAGTCGATGTCGGTCCGGGTGGTATATCTTCACGAGCTCGTAGAACTTGGCCTTGCTGTAGGGCGCATGTCTTTCCTGGCCGAAGACCTCGTACGGCGTCGGGTTCCGCGACGAAGGCCAGCCATGGTGAGCCGGGTCGGACGGCCTGCTCGGGCGATCATCGGAGACGGTAGCATAGCTCCGACTGAGCAATAGGTGTCGAAGAGAACTTGGCGTGTTCCTACGGGGTTGTGTTGAAAAGGCGAGGGGTTCCCGACTGCGAGGTCGTCGTGTGCATGGCTTACATGATGACGTTATGCATGAATGTGCCGGCGGAAGAAGACTGGCAGTGGAACAGGAGCAGAGGAGGATGGTTGATTTCTTCAAGACGGGCATAGTAATACCAATTTACGGCTACTCACAAAGCTCCCCGTCGCGGAGGGGCCTCATGACGATCGATCCAGACTGTTGGGTTGGGGTAACAATAAGAGGACAGAAGTGATCGATCTCTGCTTTATGGCGTTGATGAATCCAAATACTAGGTCGAACCCGCGCAGATGCCGCAGCGTCCGATCGCTAAGCGATAGGCGTCCGCTGATAAAGTTCTTTAGCTGCTCAGGTGCGCTGCAGGTGATCAACGGCAGGGGACAACGGTCGATTCCAAGTAGGCTAGCAGAGGAACGCTTACCGCAATTAGATTAGCTCCAATGGTTCAGCCTCACCCCGGAACCAAATAACACCCGGGCCAACATACGGCCCGAGGTCTACAGCCCCGACCATTGCATAACTTGAAGGTACCTTTAAGCACCTAGTAGTACCTAATAGTTAGGTACACTATGTAGGTTCCAATTCGGTGTTTGTGCCCGCTTGTACACGGCAAGAGATGCCCTCAATTCCCTTTTTTCCCTCTTTTTATTTTTTTCAACCCTTAGTCTGGTTAGTTGCCCTCTATGTACCTTTTAGGTAGTGGCCGGCGCTGATTCGACCACAGACCTAACTGATCTCCAATTGAGATTTTCCATGTAGTTACGGAACAGGTACTAAGAAATACCTGCCTATTATACCTAAGGTACGTACCGTCAATAGACCGAATCCCTGTTCCAAAGGCACACACTCTTTCCACTGCACAACTACATCCACCATATCAATCCACCACATCCACAACCACAACCACACCACATTCCCACTACAACTCTCGCCATTACCACTTACCTCCTTCATCACAATCTCCTCTTTCTTCCCACCTTGACACCTTCTCTCGAGGTTCACCTCTACCTTTCCCCGCACGCATACGAATCCTGCCTGAAGAACATCAAGAGCTTCCCTTGGTTTTAAGCGTCTGGTAATCCACGAAACCTTCCACAACTTCAACCTTGTCGTTAGACACACCCGCATCCCCCTTGGACCTTACTTCGACTATTTCCCTCGGCTCCCGATCCATCCATTCTGCTGGGAAGTAGTTCTCCCTGTACTCGCCTGCATACGTATCTACGAAAGCCGAGGTCGGTCCGGAATACCATCTAGCACAGCCTGCCTCAATGGTCTATTGACTTGGCCATCCGCAATACCATTCCGCTAGGCAATCACTTCTAGTTACAAAGGTACATCACATTGAAGCTATTCATTAGTTGCTTGTTGCCCTCTGTTTATTTCTCAACTGTACGCTCTTAGCAAACATTCTCCCTGTCGGTTCAACCATCCTGCTATTCGCCGAGTTTCGCTATTGAGCCTGTTTCGACTTTTTCGAAACTCGCACATACATCCAAGTGCAAGGCATTGAGTCTAGAAAAACCTCCGAGACTAATCTTTCTTATCTAGTTACGCTTTGTTGAGTCTCCTATCTACACCCGCAACCCGTCAACCTGATCACTTTGATCCCATCACATCCTGACGACACAAACCAATTTCTACACACCCCAAGCTACGACTACATCACATACCAATCACGCCAAGCATCCAAATCATTAAAGACAACCAGATGGTCTTTTGACCATTCCGCGATTCTTCATTGTCCCCCTGCGTGCGTTCTCGAAACTCTTCACCACCTTGATATCGTCGGCTTGATACTCTCTCGCATCAAGTCATTGTCTACCACCTACAAACCCACTACCTAGAGGCAGTGAGACAAACACCCAACACCCTTCCACCTCGAGACAGCAAAAAGTCAACCCAGCAATGGCAGACTCCCTAGCGACGACGCTGCGCGCCTCAACATTGAATGACACTCCTGAAAATGATGATTGGAAGAAGAGCCTGAGTGTTCCTACCCGGGACAGTAGGCAACAAACAGAGGTCCGTGCTTGACTGAGGGGCAACTCCGCTCTGGGACTTCTTGAGTATGGGCGTGGCTAACATGGCTTCTTCTAGGATGTTACCAACACCAAAGGTCTGGAATGGGAGGACTTCTCGCTCAAGCGAGACCTTTTGATGGGCATTTTCGAAGCTGGTTATGAGAAACCTTCACCTATCCAGGAAGAATCCATCCCGGTAGCCTTGACGGGGCGGGATATACTCGCGCGAGCTAAGAATGGCACCGGCAAGACGGCAGCCTTTGTCGTACCAACTCTAGAACGTATCAACCCGAAAGTCAACAAGATCCAATGCCTCATACTCGTCCCCACCAGAGAGCTCGCTATGCAGACGTCCCAGGTTTGCAAGACCCTCGGCAAACATCTCGGAGTCAACGTTATGGTTACGACCGGAGGTACCGGCCTGAGAGATGATATCATCCGTCTACAGGATCCTGTCCACATAGTGGTGGGCACCCCTGGGCGTATTCTCGATCTCGCCGGCAAGTCGGTTGCCGATTTGAGCGAGTGTCCCATGTTCATCATGGACGAGGCCGATAAGCTTCTGTCCATTGAGTTTACCCCCGTCATTGAGCAATTACTGCAGTTTCATCCCAAGGACCGACAGGTCATGCTCTTTTCCGCTACATTCCCACTCTCAGTCAAGGACTTCTCGGATAAGAACATGAACAAGCCATACGAGATCAACTTGATGGACGAGCTCACACTCCGCGGTATTACCCAGTACTACGCCTTCGTGGAAGAGAAGCAAAAGGTTCACTGCTTGAACACGCTCTTCTCCAAGCTGCAGATCAACCAATCAATCATCTTCTGCAATTCTACTAACCGCGTTGAGTTACTAGCCAAGAAGATCACAGAATTAGGCTACTCGTGTTTTTACAGTCATGCGAAGATGGCCCAGCATGCTCGAAACCGAGTGTTCCACGACTTCCGAAACGGCGTTTGTCGTAACCTGGTGTGCTCTGATCTGCTCACCCGTGGTATTGATATTCAGGCTGTAAATGTTGTCATCAACTTCGACTTCCCAAAGAACGCCGAGACATATCTGCACCGTATCGGTCGTTCTGGTCGGTATGGCCATCTTGGGTTGGCTATTAATCTGATCAACTGGGATGATCGATTCAATCTCTACAACATTGAAAAGGATCTCGGCACCGAAATCCAGCCAATCCCCGCGACCATTGACAAGAGCCTCTACGTATATGATAATCCCGAGAACATCCCTCGTCCAAACAACACCTACGCGACGAAACCTCCAAACTCCGGTTCCAGCGCTCAGCAGCACGAGCTATCCTCGCAGCAGCGACAGCAGCTGCAACAGTTGAGCTCAGCCCCATCTCATGGAAGAGGACAGAACAATGACAGCCGCAACTCGGGTGGTCGCGGCGGTCACTTTAACGATTCTCAGCCTCGACAGTACCAAGGCAACCGTGGGGGCCATCGCGGCGGTGCCCGTGGTCGCGGCCGTGGTGGTTACAACAATTACAACGGTCGTGGAGGCGGTCGTGGACAGAGCCAACCGGTTCAGCAAGTCTAATTATCTGCTGACCTCGGCCACACCCCGATGAGCTACACGCAGTGTGAACTTCGTGGGTCTTTTTTTTTCTCTTTCTATATTGTACATATTCCCGTCTGGATTCGTTTTGTGATTTGTATCATACCCATTACGACTTTCGCGTTAGTTCTTTGGTTTCCAGCCGTTCCTCGATTTCCTAAAGATTCTCGCAGCATTTGAAGTCATGAGGCCAAGCCACTTCATGTTTGGACGAAATCGGAACGGTGAAAAAAAAAGCGGTGTTAGGCGTTTGATCCACCTAGAAGGGGTGGCTGGCATCATCAGGGGTTTTTGGAAGACGCCATACACCAGTTACGGAAAGGAGAGAAGAGATGGTTCGGAAAACGACACTAGTGGTTCGTATATGCTGCTAATCCTCGACACTTTTATTCCTCTCGATTTCGTTGGTCCTCGTTGCCTTCAAGGATTCTATAGGTCCGAAGGGAGTGATAACTTGGACTAGCACTACACCGCAAACATCTTCTGCAGCTTCACAACGAAATACTTCGGCAGGGACTCTCGGCACGGGTGCTAATCCCTACGCCCTTGATCTTTTGGCAATGCCATAGCACTGCATCGATTCGACCGCAGGAGCTTTCTGGCATGCATTGTAGCAGCATCATTGACGTGAGCTGCGAAGATGTTTACGATATAACAACTAGACATCGATCACTGTTGCTCTGGTCGGCAGGCCGGTGACTCGTTTTCAGTGAATCAGCAACGACTGCGCCAGTGGTAGATTGACGGTAACCTAGCTGACTGTGTGTTCCCACATGGCAATTGATCGGACAGCGATGCCCGAAGCATTCGTTCGCGGCCTGGACGACCATATCACAAGGAACACACCTCATGCTTACACAGCAATCCAACGTTGGACTCTGAGGGTTGAGCTAGCACACCCTGCAATGCTATCCAGTTGAGTTGTACTCGACAAGTCCAACAATATTATATAAAAATCAGAAGAAAAAAACAAAAAACAAACTTTTTTTTTGAGGGGGGAACCGGGATGAACTATGTAATTCTCACACCGGTTAAGTTCTCATAGGAGCTATAGAACTGGTGGATTAGATAGTTGTCTGAGCAAATCTCGTGGCCGCTAAAGTCATATTCCCCTTTCATCTCGTCTCCCTGGTTCCTATTTTGTGACTAGTATGTATTCGCTTATTGAGAGGTGCTTTAATAATTCTACGAAGATGTAACTGTCTCGCCCGAACGACGAACCCCGGGTGTCTAGCGAAAATATACGTGCGTCGATGTTTGCGCCGGGAGTACTAAGATTGCACTACTAAAAGGATCCGTTCGAGGGACTCCAGTACAGTGCATCAGAGAATCCCGGGGCATTACTCCCACCCGAGAGCGGGAGCGTATTGATCTTCGGATGGAATGAGAGCCAGATGACACGGAGGACATGGTCGAAAAAGCCCAATTTAAAATCCGGTACTCGTCTTTTTAAATGTAGCACACGTACATAGATAAGGAGAGACATGAGACACATGAGACAAATGAGACACAATGTTTCGCTTAGTATAAATCCTTCAATGAACGACCGGTAATCTCGAATCTCAAACCTCGAACCTGGTGGAGATGGGGAGAAGATGAGAGGGGACTTCTGAAGAATAGACAAGAAACCGGAAGCACCACCAAGTTGGACATCGTAAGGTGCGTCTTTACCTGATTAATCGGACTTTGTCGGAGGCATTTCGACGAACCTAGTCAGTTCCTGTAGTTAGGTACCTCCCTACCTACGTGCCTTGAATTTTGAGAGGTCGAGTATGGATATGTAGGCAGTATGGATTTAGAGGGTCCATTGTGTAAGCAACAATGGAGCAAGAAACCGAATTGCATCAATTGAAGTTGGAAAGTTTAAATTTTTAAGGCGGAGGAAAGGCGCAGAATTTACTCCTGCATGTGTGCACGAACCATGCCCCCGCCAACATTGAATATTATTATATTATTATATCGAGGTCTTATTCTTTTTTTTTTTCCGGTATCCATTGTTTCTCCAGATACGTTGGTTGAGCAGATGCCCGCCTAAGAACAACATCTATGTTGATGATTTCTGTCAGGTTAGATCCCATCTGAAACCTTCTCCTTCTTCAACTTTTTTTTTCTCTCTCTCACCTTCCCAAGGGGAAAAAAAAAAAAGAAAAAAGGGAAGAATAATCTACTAGATTCTGTACCACCTTTCACTTCTACCTATAAATTTCATCAGAAGGCTTGCAAGTGTGATGCTCACCAGTCGACCTCCTACTCTCTCACTTCTCGTGAGGACATTGTCTCGTACCAGACCGTACGTAACCCGGTCGTACTTCACAATGGATAACCAAGCAGCACCCCGTCCCCAGGCCACCCACGCATCCAGATGGAGAGGCAAGAAGAGAGCTCCGAGAGGACGAGTAGCCCCATATGCGACTACTTCTCAGACCTCGTCGCCCGTTGGAGAGGACATATTAATTCAGACCATGGATGTTGCGAGCATGAGTGCCCCCAAGCACTCCTTAAAGATCGACGTGCCTGCCGACACGCCAAGATTTGCAGACCTGGGTAGAGACAACGTCATTAATCCCATCTTGCTTCAAACCATCACAGAGGACCTAAAGTTCAACCACATGACGCCTGTTCAAGCAGCCACTCTCCCGCTCCTCATTCAGCGCGCAGATGTCCTAGCCCAAGCCAAGACGGGCACCGGGAAGACCATCGCTTTTCTGCTGCCTGCTATCCAGGATCTCATGAACCGCAGGGCCAAGCCAGGTTCCCAGGTTTCCCTTCTTGTTATTTCGCCCACGAGAGAGTTGGCCATGCAGATTGCCGAGGAAGCAAAGGCGCTGCTGCAACGTGTTCCGCAGTACAAAGTCTGCATTGCCATCGGCGGGACAAACAAAGACACGGAAGAGGCGCGCATACTAAAGGGATGCGATATCCTGATCGGCACTCCAGGCCGACTTTACGATCATCTTGGTTCAGCCGGCCCGGTTGTTGCGAAGCTTCATAACCTGAACTCGCTCGTTTTCGATGAGGCAGATAGGCTCTTAGACATGGGCTTCCTCGACTCTATAAAGAAAATCATTGCGTGCCTGCCCGACAAGAACGCTACTAAGAGACAGGGCATGTTGTTCTCAGCTACCGTCCCCAGCCGTGTCCGCCAAGTCGCCCATCTCGCCCTATCCGATGGCTACAAGTCCATCTCTACTATTTCGGAGGGCGAGCTAAACACACACGAGCGTGTCCCACAGCACCTTGTTGTAGTGCCCACATTTTCCGACGTGGCGGCTGCGCTGGTCGGCTCCCTACGCCAGGAGCGCGCGCATATCGGTGAGAAAACGTTCAAGGCCATCGTGTTCGCGCCCACGGCGGGGCTGGTAAATTTCTACACCACCGTCCTCCAGAACTCCGGAAACATGCCGCAGATCCTCTCCCTACACTCGCGCATGACGCAGTCAAGACGCACCAAGACCACCGATGAGTTCCGCAAGGCCGCTAGCGGCATACTCATCGCAACCGACGTCATCGCTCGAGGCATGGACTTTCCCTCGGTCACAAACGTCTTCCAGGTGGGACTGCCCTCCGACAAGGAGTCGTACGTGCACCGGCTCGGGCGCACGGCGAGGGCCGGCGCCGAGGGCCGGGGTACACTCATCCTCACCAAGCACGAGACCTATTTCCCGCGACAGATGCTCAAGGATATCACATTCGAAGAGTCAGCTGCGGACCTCAGCTCCCAAGCCGACGTCCTGCGCATCGCGTCCTCCGCCGAACCGGACTCCCTCGCGAGGACCTACCAGGCCTGGCTCGGCTACTACAAGAACTACATAAAGCCGATGGGCTGGAGCGCGGAGCGACTTGTCAAGGAGGCCAACATTTTCGCGCTGGAGGGCTTAGGCGTCCCCACGGTGCCGACGCTGCCAAAGGGCACGGTCGGCAAGATGGGTCTGAAAGGCGTGAAGGGGTTAGTTGTTGGACCCAATCCGGAGAGGCCCCAACGAACGGGTCGTGGCCGTGGCGATGATGGCGAATCTTTCGGTGAAGACGGCGCTGGGTCTAAAAGGGCCCGAAATGAATAGAAGGGTCATTTATCACTAGATCGATAGAATTGCCATAAGATGGGATGCTTGTCTCGTGACGGCAGTCGGATGGCAGCGGGAATAGTTATAGACAAAAACGAAATACCACTCTTTGCGAATGAAAAGGCGTGGTGACACAGCATAGGGGTGAGAGCCCCTTTCAAATGTTAAACCGAGACGGGCTTGCGTATACCATGCTAACTAGGTAGGTAGTCATAATGCTAGAGTTGCAGGCTGAACCGGCGATTCCTCGGAGTGTATGTAGGGAGTCCTTGTGATCTAACATCAACTAGGTAACTAACCGCTTAACTTAGGCTGTCGAGTGCGGGTATGTATGTATTGTCTAGAATTGCATGGCGACACGAGTAGCAGAAGGCATGCATACTGCCATCGCTGGCGCCGTGGGTTCTAGCCTGGCTTATGCTCTGGGGTGTTTTTCTTAATACAAGAGGGCGTAGTTTATCGCAAGTTTATTATCATGACTTGAAGCTGCGAATAAATATATGGACTAGCGTTTGTCTCTCCAGGAGATCGCCCTCTAAGTTGTCAAAGAGCCAAGCCTGGGTCTTATTTCAGCTCAATCATGGAGCTGTATATACTATGTTAGCTTACTCAGCTTACACTGGGTACCTTATGTAGCCGTATCGTGTATTTTATACATGGCTACAGTGAGGAGACATTGGATCTTATTCGTTGTTCGTACTTGTTTAGCGCTGTAACATGGGGATTATGATGCATGCCAATAATTGGTCACGCTTATATACCCTATACCTGACTTACCGACACCCTCAGCGTCACCCTCCTGCAGGAAGACGTTCCTGGTTTTCTACTAATCCAGGGAGTCAAACGCCTGCATGCGAGGTAATTATTATACATGGGCTTTTTGAGCTTGGGGGCTTACGTTATCCCCCCTGGGACCCGAGGGACTGACTATAAAGACGCTACCTACGTCTCTACTCTATCTAGTACCTCCTCGCCTTACCTGCCCTCCTCTGCCACCACGCCAATCTTGCATACATCTTGAACTTCTGAATCTTACTCACCACTCGTGTGAAAATAAACTTTACGTATGAAACTTTTTTTTTTGCTTTGAAATCTAGCAAAGCCGAGGTTCATGAAACACTGAGATGAAATAAAATAAAAGAGAAAGAAGGATTTACTCGAGTATCCCTTATAATAATCAACCAACCACCCTAACCATCCTACCTACCCGGCAATGCCATCATCATCCACCCCACCTCCTCCGGAACCCACCCTCACCCCGGCCCTCCCCGCCCCCGCGCCGGCGGCCGACGACGCCGCGGCCGCAGCCGCGAAAGCAAAAGCAAAAGCAACCGAGACGCAGCGCAACCGCGCCGTGATCGAGTCCTACATGGCGGCCCTCGACGCGCGCGACTGGGACGCGCTGGCGGCGCACTTCGCGTCCCCGGCGGCGCCGTACTGGGTCCTCGGCAGCAGCCCCCGGCCGCCGCCCTTCGCGGGGTCCCAGCCCCTGTCCGCGCGCCTGCCGCAGCTGCGGTCCGTGCTCGGCTCGTTCGCGCGCTTCCGGTTCCGCGTCGACGGCCTCGCGGCCGACGGGGACCGCGTCATGCTTTATGGGCAGCTGAGGGCGTTTGGGTTCCGGAGGAAGGAGGGGGAAAAGGGGGAGGGTGGTAAGGGCGTGGGAGATAAAGGGGATGGGGATGGGGAGGGAGGGAATGAGGGGGAGGAGGTGAGCTATACCCCGGATATTGCCATGGCGTTTAGGCTTTCTGGGGGAAAGATCGTGGAGAAGAGGGAGTATATCGATAATAGCACGGTGCTGGAGTGGGTTGGGAAGATGGGGGAGGCGCGGGAGGGGGGGGGGGGGGGGGTAATGTAGGTCAATTTTAAGTGTACTCAGAATATAAGAAACATGACACGGAATATCATATCACTCTCGAAATTCGTATATAAATATTGTCAGCCAGACCTGTCTACCTATTATTTCTCCCTGTCTATACTGACCCATTATATACCTAACCTTGGTGGGAGAAAGCATGAAGGCTTGATGAATACCATGTGCTCTCCTCACACCCCCGATGCATGTATGTGTAATAGTAAGAAGTGGTAGTATTTTATCTCTCGGGGTAAACTCGATGCGTAAGTGGTCTTAAGAAAAAGGACCTCTGTTCTTTGATTTTTAGTTTCTGTATATTTTCATCCGGCTTTAAATGGTGTGTACCTATTCACCTTTTTAGTGTTGGCTTTTTTTTTTTTTTAAAGTAGGGGCTACCTATATGACCAGATATATGTAATTACCCCGTAGCCCTCGAAGCTGGCCTAATAGCTTCACACATACCTTTTGCGGATTCTCGTATCCAGTATGCTAAGCTACGCTCTGTGCTTCTTCGATTACTGAACAGATATCTATAAATTTAAATATTCGTGGCAACACAACAATACCACATATTCCTCAGCATCACCATCAGCTCGGGTAGCTAGACGGCCTTGGTTTTCTGTCTTTTCAAGCAGTCCCCAGAGCTGGACAGGTCCTTCGGGTGGTTATTGACTAGCAAACAGTGCATGCCCCCGCCGGCCGCCCCCGGGCGGCCGCGCCGGCGGGCGCGCCGGCCGGGGGGGGCGGGGGGGGGGCG
>MU404141.1:0-150522 GCA_022695795.1 Biscogniauxia marginata | reverse complement strand
TTTTTTATATTGACACCCACCCCCTTCTTTTATTTTATTCTGTGTGTTTTTTTTATTCTACAATATACAAAAACCCCCCCCCCCCCCCCCCCCCCCCGGCGAAAAAAAAAGGGACGTGGTTATCGTCCATCTCCTGCTGCGTAGATTTGGCTGTAGTCGATCTTGCCACTCTTAGGTATCGGTAATGGTTCGTTATATATACGATGATAGATCCCATCGTGTTGGAGGAGTAGCTCAGAATAGGCGTTTAGAGGGTTGTTTTATTACCGCTCTTCTTTCCGATCTCGGCTTTTGCTCCTGGATCATCTTCCCAGTTGCGTGTTCATCGTGAGAGTTGGTCTGTCGGAGAAGCAAGGTTAGTGTCCGGAACTTACGCCTCTCTTGATCAGTGAGAAACTGTGGGTTTAGGCGGGAGTCTACGATTGTTGCTATATAATGGTATTGTCTTTGTTGTCCGTTATCCTAATACCTTTCTTGCAGTCTAGGGCAGCAAAAGGTAAGAGGGTAAGGCGAACTGTAAAGGTAGGTACTTTAACAACGGTAAGCGACTTCAGATACGAAAAATTATGCCAAGCGGTAAATGCAAGTGAAAAGAACATTCTGAGCTGATATTTGTGAGATCCTTTTAATCACATAGCTTTTCAACTAGACGACTAGTTTCTGGAAGTTATCTCTATCATAATATCATGTTTAAGTAGGGTGAGATGAAATCTATTTTTATATTCCATAAGAGAACGAGATACAAGTCATCATGTGTGACCGTTCATGATGCGTAGAAGCAGAGGCTATCTCAACGGAGATAATATCACGTCTGGGGAAAAAAGAAAATTGAAAACTAAGAGTTTATTTTTGTTGAGCTTGAAAGAAATATTGATATTAAAAATATATATATTAATCACCTTTCTCTTTTCATATTATGCTCATAACCAGGGCCTCTCCTCTCAAGCAATACGACGTCGAGACAAAATAGGAGAATCCTAGGTTAGGTCAACTACATAGCACACGAGTAGCATAGGATTGTTGGCTGATTAAATAGGTTCATTAATACATAGAGCAGCACAAGCGCTTTATCTGCTTTATCTGCTTTATCTGCCGTTATATTCGTCTTGATTCGATAGAGAAGTATTTCTAATTCTTTACGGCCAAAACCTAGCCGGACAAGATCACCAGCTGACAAGTCTAACACTAAAAAACGACGAAACAGACCAACCATCCCCAGCGCCCTCGCTATGCAGTAATAAAGGCGATGGACCAGCGTCGTCAATCGCAAACCCCCAAAAAACCAAAACCTTGGGTATCAAGCCCGTTTAACCCTTCTGCCTCGTCTGACTTTCTTGGAAGTAGAGCATGGTACATATCTAACGACCCTCCTTCCCCTCCACGGGCAAACTAGAGAGCAGACGACTAGTGTACAAATATCCGCGCCACAGCAAACCCATCCAGCCATCATGCCCTAGAAGTTCCTGTTCTGTACGGTGCTGTTGCGGGCGCCGGGACGCAGGTCTTTTACATAAAACTCGAGCTTCTCGTTCTCGTAAACATGGCCTGGTGGGTGTTCGGATTCGGTATAGAGATTATCTACAGAATGCTGATGGAAAGTGGCTTTCTGTGTGCACTGCAGGACATGAGGCAGCCCCGGAGGGTTGGTCAGACGGAAGATACCATACCTGTGAGCATTAGTAGCTGGAAGTGCTATCCTCGTACGAAGTAGGAGAAAACTCACGAGGGCTGAAATTTTGGTGCACACACGATGGCAATGCTCTCTGGGAGCATAACTTGATATCCGGACTGTGTGTGTAGGTCCCTCGAACTCATGAAGCAGGTCTGCGTCGGGTGTGTGTGAATCCACCCAAGAATTAACAGGTCCTCACTCATGCAGTAATCCAGCATCGTGTTCTCGTTCTCCGTCTCGCACGTGTCCGAGGTGCACTTCTGTTCGGGGATTAGTAGGCACCGCACGAATAGCGCGTTGTTAACTGCCGTTCCGCACAGAATGCCGCACATCTCGAGGCCGCGCCTAGTGTTCTCCGATGCAATCGAGAGGAAACTCTGTCGCAGCTGAGAGGGCAAGAAGACAGGTCTCATGGGCTCGCCATTTTCAAGGTATGCTGCCGGACGGAACGTGAGACGCTGCTGTTTTTTCGCAGGTGATGGTGGTGCCCCGTAGATTTTGGGAGGCAGAGCGGGAAGTTCCTGCGACTGTTCGGGAGTTGGCGGTGTCCTATCGGGGTATATCTGCACCTTGGCGGGCAATTCTGGCGCCGGATGATGAAATTTCTGGCTCGAGCTGTCTTCGTATCGCTGTGGGGGGTATTCTTTTGGAGGCCGTGGAGGTTGAGGAGGGAGATCTCTTCTTAATCTTGCTCTCTGGGCATCGTACTGAATAGGCTCGGACTTGGCGATCGAGGGATAATGATAGCTGGAGGATCTCCCGTCTAATGTTGCAGAAGACCGGGCACTGTCTCGCCGCGGACGATCTATCCCATGTATAACGTCAACGGCATTGGTGTTATCTTCAGTGTTTCCATCAAGCTTGTTCCTCGTCGACTCCATCTGTCTTCGGAAGGCATCCTCGTCCTCTGCCTGCTTGTCTGCTAGCTCATTAGTCCAATTATCCCAGAAGCCGGCGATTCGTCGATGCTGTTCTTCCTGCGGCGACACCCCGGCTATCCTAGTGGCCTTTCTGTCGGCATCTCTCCGTCGGATCTCCTTCTGGGCTAGGTCAACGGCAAGCTCCTGATGCTCACCAGCATCAAGCAGCCGTGCGGCGGACGATAGAGCAGGGTCTTTGGAGGCATGCCTCTCGTACGCGGATAAGGCCTGCGACTTTTCGCGCTCGGCTTTTTGATGGTCGTGACGTTCTCGCCTCCGAGCCTCGGAGGCCTTCCAATTTTCGTAATCGCGTTGAATAATTGGCTTGATCTTCTCGAGGTTGGTCATGACGACGTCCATGGTCATCATCTTGGACCTGATGGCCTTCTTTCCCTCGGGGGTCTTGGATTCGGGATGGGTGCTCAGCAGGTCGAGGACGAGGGTCGAATAGCGAAGGTAGAGAAGATAGGCTTGGGCAAAATTGCCCTCGCGCATGTAGATTTCGCCCTGCGGTGGGTAGACCATCAACATCAGCATCGGATCGACCTCAAGGCGGAGAGGCCGTGGTGCTCACCTCATTGTGCAATGTGTGAGCGGTGCGAATCCAGGCCTTCAAGGGTATGTTGGCATTCCACTCGAACGTCTGGGCCTGGTCTGAGATTTCCTTAACACTCATGGGTCGGCTCGGAAGGGGAAGCGAAGAAGCCATCGTGTCGCATGCATGAGGCGCCGCCGGGGCCGAGGGGGTTCTGGTGGAGGATAGGGCAGGAGAGGTTGCATCAAGAGATACATGTACTGATCATGTCTGCATTTAATGTATCGTAAAAGGTTGTTGCTGCCTTGGGGGGGGGGAGCTTGCGTAGACTGACGATGATGACGACGATGTTGGTTGTTTGTAGATTGAATGGCGGCCTGGAATTGTGGTTCCGCCGTTCAAGTTCAAATATGTACTTTCGTACTTTGTAAGTGCCGTCAAGGTGTCGCAGCATACCTAGGTAGGTATGTACCTGAACCTGGGAGGTCTGCATTCAAGCCACATCGCGGGGCATTTTGTCCCTCCCGCATTACTGGAATTACTAGGTAGGTACCTCCTTAGATACGTCACAAGTGCAAGCCACAACCAACAGGTCCACCTTCATCCACCTAATATATGTGTGTGGCTGTTAAGGTTGGCTCTAAACTACATCCTATGTAATCCGTACCTCCCAACACATGATGGTACATGCCTATGCACATATATTCAAATGTTTTAACAGAGCCTTCACTGTACATAATATCTATTTCCTCATGCGAGATTTCACAATTTCATTTGAAAGTTTTATGGGAGCATTGTCGAATGAGCACTCGCGACAACTCCTACTACCTCTAGGAAGTACTTCTTTACTCCTGAGATTAGGTATACATATGGTGTCTCTGCTGGCAAACCCTCTCTATGCCTTTACATTAGACACATCTATTATTATAGCCCCTTTATACCTATTTACCACGATTCTTCATCTCTCTCAGCCTTTCGCAGCAGCAGCAGCAGGGCCTTGCGCTCCACCGGCTGCTTGCAACCCTGCCTGAATCTGAATGATCTCGCCCTTCTTTCTCTCAATCTTTTCCTGGATCTCCTTTATCTGGCCTTCTGTCCGCCCACTTATGAACATCAATGTTAGCTGTAGAATCGCGCAAGGGAAGAGAGAGACTTCTCTTACAGCTCTTTGCTAATGAACTCTAGTCGCCCGTTCACTGTGCTTTCTGCTTCCACCTTGTCCTGCTTGAGCAGCACCGGTCCCACCAATTTGTAGATGTTCTCCCCATCCTTGAGTCGCTCAAATTCCTTTTTCGCAGTTAGCTCTTACTTCGCTCTGAATTAGTTCAGCTGAATACATTTCAACGTCACCTTTTTCACTCCAGAGTTTTCCTGTTTCTGTGCCTCGAGTTTCTGTCGTGACTGCACGGCGGCCTGCAACTCTTGCTGTAATTTGGTGTAGTCTTCAGAAAGGCTCTGGAGCCGAGCCTGAACTTCAGCCATGGTCTCTCAAACCCTGTTGGTTGTAGTCGATGTTTTCATGTAAGAGCAATACTTCAATGTAGGGAATATATGTTTTATGAGTGTCGAAACGACAGCGTTGATGGGGAAATAAAGAGCCGTAAGTAAGCTGGTGGGAGTTTTCTCTTGGTGGAGTTGACTGAGTATCGAAATTGTCCTACGTACAATACCTTAGCAGGTAATTTTACAGGCACTCGTGAATGCCACAGCATTGAACGCATGCCCGCGTGGTGGAAGCATACCTGGTTGGTAGAGGGAGGAGGGGACCTGTGGCTTGTGGGCTATACTAAATAGGTACTAGGTTACAGGTGCCCGCCCGGTGTTGTAGATTTAAATGGGGCCTGTAAGGCCATTATCGACAGCCAATAGATAAGCGACCAGGTCCCCTCTACTAAAACCTGGTCCTCTGCTGTACACTAATCTTTAGGTACGTACCTCCTTCGTTGGTGGTACTCCTCAAGGCGACGACAAGAATGAAACCCGTGCCAGTTCTTAGGCTTCACTAATACCACAACCACCTCCATCCACTGCCTTTCCGATCCCTCGACCGCCCTCCCTCCCAAACTCATCCTATCAAAACAAGGGTCCCTGATCTTCACTCTCGATTCGACTGGGACATCTACCGCCGAGATAGCCACAATGTCCAACACCGATTTCCTCGGCCGAGCCATTGACACGGTGCGCCGTGCCATAGATGCCGACAACGGAAACCAGTACGAGAAGGCCTACCAACTGTACTACCAGTCCCTCGAGCTGTTCATGTTGGCCCTGAAATGGGAGAAGAACCCCAAGTCGAAGGAGATGATCCGCCAGAAGACCGCCGAGTACATGGACCGTGCTGAGAAACTCAAGGCACATCTCGCCGATGCAGAGGCCAAGCGTAAGAAGCCGGGCATGCTGGGTGCAAACGGCACCTCTACCGGTGGCACGGGCAAGGGGAAACAAGACGGCGAGGACGGCGCCGTCGACGAGGACAGCAAAAAACTGCGGAATGCCCTGGCTGGCGCCATCCTACAAGAGCGACCCGACGTCAAATGGGACGATGTAGCCGGGCTTGACGGCGCAAAAGAGGCATTGAAGGAGGCTGTCCTGCTACCGATAAAATTCCCGCATCTGTTTCAAGGCAAACGCAAGCCGTGGAAGGGCATCCTGCTCTACGGGCCACCAGGTACCGGTAAAAGTTATCTGGCAAAGGCGGTGGCTACCGAGGCGAAGAGCACGTTCTTCAGTGTGAGCAGTAGTGACTTGGTGAGCAAGTGGATGGGTGAGAGTGAGAGGTGAGTGTTCCTCCCCTCCCGTCTGGTCCCAGAAAATATCCTAGGCTAACTTCAATGGCGATTAGGCTAGTCAAGCAACTTTTTGCCATGGCTCGTGAGAACAGACCCTCGATTATCTTCATCGATGAAGTCGATGCCCTCTGCGGCCCCCGCGGCGAAGGCGAATCCGAAGCTTCTCGGAGAATCAAGACCGAAATGCTGGTACAGATGGATGGTGTTGGTAAGGACTCGACAGGCGTGTTGGTACTCGGGGCAACAAACATCCCCTGGCAGCTAGACGCCGCCATTCGGAGACGTTTCCAGCGAAGAGTGCACATCAGCCTCCCGGATATTGCCGCAAGGACTACCATGTTCAAGATGGCCGTTGGCGAGACACCCAACACGTTGAAGACCGAGGACTTTCGAGAACTAGCAAAGCTCGCCGACGGCTACTCGGGTAGCGACATCTCCATCGTCGTGCAAGACGCCCTGATGCAGCCCGTCCGGAAAATCCAACAAGCCACACACTTCAAAGATGTCCGGGGCCCCTTACCCCTATCCCACATGGCATGGTCGCTAATTTCAAAACTACTACAGGTGCAGGTAGATGGGGTGGCGAAGATCACGCCGTGCTCCCCCGGCGACCCCGGGGCGAAGGAAATGACCTGGGACGATATCGAACCCGAGACCCTCCTCGAGCCGCTCGTCGACTATAAGGATTTCGTCAAGGCCATCAAGTCGTCGAGGCCGACGGTGGCCAACGAAGATCTTCAACGCAACGCCGAATGGACGAAAGAGTTTGGCAGCGAGGGGAACTAGGGAGAAGGGGGTGAGATGGGAGAGGATTTCCTAAGAGCGTACTGGCATCACGAGAAGGCGTTGTGGCGTAGTAAATTAAAGGGGATTTCGGGCTGGTATGTCAGGGCTAGTTCCGGCTTTTGCTAGCCCCGTTGCAATAGACAAAATTGATTGTCGTACGCCCAGCATCACCATAGTCGTCGTCATAATAATCATATCTACCACGTGGTCTGGTCTACAATTATAACATGAGCAGGGGATGATACCATGGGCATCCGAGATTTGACAGCAATAAATAGCCCGGAGAGGGGAGGTGGGCAATAGACGCATGTACTCGCCATCTCTTAACTTGACGTAAAATCCGCATGTACTCTGCAGAGCACACAGAGCAAGATTTCGAGTCACGCTGCAAGCCTTATACACACGAAAGAAAGCAAGTGGGCAGTCCCATCCAAGATACGCCGATCCTTCTAAGTTTACACCGACGTTGTTGGGGCGGCCTTCCTCTGCGTCTTTGGTACCGGGACTGGCCTCGTTTCTGGGAATAATGGTGTTCAGGGGCTGGGAGTCATATATATCTCTCATCCCCTAACCTTCTCAAGACTGTCCGACCGAACTTCGATAAAATTGAGTACACATATACTACACGCACACACACACACACAGAGAGAGAGAGAGAGAAGCCACGCTCTAGAATACCAAGCAGAGGAGGATCGTTCAAACTCGATAGGGTCTAATGGTTCCGTATACTTGCCACGAGTCTCGGAAGGATAATACGACGTATCTCGTTATTTACGGAAAGGGGAAAACGGGAGGGTAGTTTCCCGGGCCATCTACAGCCTACCCCCTCCACATCATAAATCAATCAATCAATCACATTACCATACACATTGGAGAAGCAAGACCTGGACGGGATAGTAAAATTTTGGAACGTAGATACTCCTTATGATTTGTTGATTGAACCGTAGTACTTCCGCCAGAGAAGCCAGTAGGGATAAAAATGACGGGAAAGATGGGTATGATCCCAATACTAACACTCACACAAACACCTACGGGAAAAAGAAAAAAGAAAAAAGAAAGCCCCCTAAAGTCCGTAACGCCCGAGCCATGCGTATTAACATCCGGTCTGCTACTTGCGAGACCAGACTTTTCTTACGCTTCTGAGAGCCGCTTCTTCTTTTTCTTCTTCTCGCCATTAACTTCCGCTTCCACTGCACCGTTGACGTCGCTGTGTTTGCGTTTCTTCTCCTTCTTTTCTTCCTTCTTTTCTTTCTTGTCCTTCTTATCCTTCTTCTCTTTAGATTTCTTCTCCTTCTTCGGCGTCTCGGTGTTCTGGGGCATAGGCGCATCGATCATCTCGGCGTCAATGTCCATATCACCTCCCTCGGCCAGAAGTTCTGCCACTGCCTTGTCCTACAAAGGTGTTAATTTTGATGAATGAATCCAAGTACAAGATTATATTTACCATCGCATCAGCATTCTTGATCGGCTTCTTGCCCGTAGCGTAGAATTCCAGGCGGTCCTCGACTTGCCCTCTTAGGACCTCGCCAAACTTCTTAGAGGGGTGTTCAGAGAAGTTGTCGATTCGGCTGGCTATACTACATTTATTGGCCAAGTATCTCGAGATACGGCCCTTGTCCTTGGGGCTGGCACGACCAATGTAGGTACTGTGGTAAATAAGACCAAACTTGGGGGTATTACTTTTCGTCTTCAATGCTCGGAAGAGAGCCTTTTCAGCACCCAAGATCTGGAGTGTAGAAGCAGGGTACTTGGCTAAGTTCGTCAGGGAACCGGCCTTTTGTATAAGGCGGGCCGCTACGACCTCTCCAATAAGCGTGGCTAAATTCGGAGCGACGGTGCTCATCTTGTTAGTTAGGTAACTGAAAAGAGTCCGTCGGTACTCGGAAAGCCTGATGACCTTGCCAGCGAAGGTGGCAATGTTTTCCATATCGACAGCTGCGAGCTCTCTACCCATCGATATCCTCGCCTTGTTAATGATTTCCTGCGCCTTCTCCTCGTCTTCATTGACCAGAGCGGCAAGCTCATGTAGCTTGTCGTTCGAGAGAGTAGACTTGTCACCAATGAACAGGGCCAATCGCGAGTAGGTCAAGTTATCTGACGCGATCGCATAGAGCTCTGGAAAATGCCAACCGTACCACTCGCGCACCTTCTGCGAGAACAGGTTCAGGCCTTTGTCTAAGTTATCTAGAGTGGCGATGGCCCTGATGATGTGGTTATCGTGTCTGTGGACCGAGAACTTGACCTTTCCTCGAGAGTAGGCATGGCCTAGGCCGAGTTGGGCCTTTTCAATGTCGCCTTCTTGGAGGCTCTTCAAAAGCTTAGACGCGTGCAGACGAACTCCCCGAAGCAGGCTTGCCGTGGCCTCAGATGTGTCGCCGGTCTCGACTTCGACACCGGGGAAGGCCGCCTTAATGGATCCACCCAAGTTCCGGTCCGCGACTCCGAGGACGACCTTGCTCTTCTTCGCCTGGGGGAGGTTCAGCTCGAGGTGGGACTTGAGATAGTCGGTCATGAGCCCTTCCGACACGCTGTTGATGTTCTCAAGAGCGTCGGCGGCATTCCTGTGGGAGATAGAGGGTCAGTCCCCATTGGATAATCTCGAATAAGGCCCATTGGGACGTGTGCTTGTTACCTCCACGGCGCAAAGCTGACCAATTGCACCATCTTGCCTAGTTTCGCCAGGTCCTGGCTGGCTTGCTGCACTTCTTTCAGTTGTAGACCAACAGAATCCTGTTGGTGAACAACCTTGAAGAGGGCGTAGCCCACCGCGGCTTCGTGCAGGAGGAAATCTACATGCCCCATTGTGCCGGTTGTGTGTTTGTCAACGTCGAGTGGACTTGCGCGTTCGACGTAGTCGTGGTCGGTGTTAAGAGGGAATGTGGGATTTGAAGCTTCGCAGAAACGTCGAATTTTTTTTAGTCTTTTTTTTTTCTGTTCTCCTCCGAGCTCTAGGTCCCACTTATCCTTCTGATAGGTGCATAAGCCTGGCAAGTGGAATGCACCTTCTAAATGCCTATCTACAACCTTATCATGACCTAAGGTACGGCAGAAATTCGGATGTTCTGCGCCACATCATGGCTTTCCGAGCTATGTGGCTAGGTATGGACCTCTTAAATTCTGTTTACCTAATCTTTGGAACAGTGGGTCTTACGGGTATTTTCGATGCTTTCGATATACCTTAGGTATATCGGGGTACTATGTTTTAGCATGTATTTATCAAAAGATAACATGGTAAGGCAATGCTATCAAATACCTACCTCCTAATGTATCACTGTATTCTATCTATTTCAACCACGTGTTTATCATCTGATAGGACAATGACTGATAATCGGGCTGTGTACTCTTTAATACCACCTAGCAACAACCTCTTCACTAGCTGCCAGCAGCCTATACAAGTTAGGGTTTTTAATCCTTGTTTTAATTATTAAATGAAACATATCAAGTATTTAAGTCATAAAATTTCACCTTACAACTTTTACAATCAGAAATCTTCGTGGAGGACTCAATATACTCAGCACCGCCCGGTGTATTGAAACCCTTGCAACATATCTGAACTATTGATTAACAACAGAACTCCCTTAAACATATCTAATTTTTGGTTTCAACAACTTACTGTCAAGCCTAGTGAATGCTTCCAATTTCATTATTAATTTTTAATCATCTAGTGTATTACTTTAGCGTAGCAATTTTATTTCCGAAGGGTTGGCAGTCAGTTGATGTGATCCTCCCCTCTCGTGGCGCCATCGACGAGATAGTAAGGTCAAATCCAATTGGCTGTATCTAGTCTAAAGGCGTATATGTCGATATACTTATAATAATCTCTCAGCGGTTTATATAAGTCGGTCCTTGACAATTCTCCTCCAGTTTCTGGTTTCTATAAGCATTCCCGCCGAGCCCCTGCATCATGGCACATCTTGAGGCACATGATCACATATCCCCTGATTCGGGGTTCCCGACTACGATACATCCGAACTTCTCTGTGAGGATTAAGGATCATGTACCACCCGATCCCATCCGTCAGGAGATACTTCCTGAGAAAGACAGGGCCTCGTTCGCCGATCCAGAGAAGAAGGCTCTCCTAGCCGATGCCAATCGGGTCGATTTGACGGAATCTATTGGCACTGTTCTAGAGAATATCCAACTGTCCAAGCTAGAGCCCAAGCAATTGGATGAACTGGCTCTCCTGGTGTCTGAGAGGGGCGTGGTCTTTTTTAGAAGACAGGACCTCACCACTGAGCAGCAGGTCAAGTTATTCGAGCACTACGGGATCCTGGACCGTCACCCAGCGCAAAAGGATGTGAAACATGTTATAATTCGAGGCAGTCGTGAAGATCACAGGGAGCTATTGAAGTACACACCTTGGCCTTCGGGAGACTTCCATGCCGACACCTCTTTCGAGATTAATCCACCTTCGTATTCTCTCCTGCGTATGGAGGAGCACCCCGCTGTAGGAGGAGACACGGCTTGGGTATCGAGCTACGGCCTCTATGATGCTCTAAGTGATGCGATGAAAAAGTTTGTGGATGGACTTCATGCGGTCCATACATCCCGGCTACAATATGACACTATCCTGGATCTCTGGGGTGTACCACCGAATCGTCCCCCCATCGACACCCACCATCCAGCAGTTCGGACACATCCTGTTACCGGACTCAAAGCTCTCAACGTTAATCCTGGGTTTGTTACTAGTTTCGCCGAGCTCAAGAAATACGAATCAGACAAACTTCTGGATTTCTTCGCGTACCACATCCACTCCGCCGACGATCACTATGTCCGGTGGAAGTGGGATGTCGGCAGCGTAGCTATGTGGGATAATAGGCAAGCAACGACGCTTCCCGGGATATGAGATCG
Organism: Biscogniauxia marginata; assembly: GCA_022695795.1. Lineage (NCBI taxonomy): Eukaryota > Fungi > Ascomycota > Sordariomycetes > Xylariales > Xylariaceae > Biscogniauxia > Biscogniauxia marginata. The sequence goes on along the minus strand of MU404141.1, from coordinate 138,969 downwards.
CGATTCTAATATCTAGTCAGGGCCGTTATTCACCGCGTCATCCCCGGGACTTACGAAGGCAATCGGCGGGGCATTAGGACCACGGTCTTTGGTGAAAAGCGTAAGTAGCCATCCAATAGATGAGACATTCGGTAAAATCTAACAAATGCAGCATACCTCGATCCGTCAAGCGAAAGCAGGGCAGAAAGGGAACGACGTCTGAAAAGTGCACAGACAAATGGACAAGGAGCGAAGCAATAGGCTACGAGATTTACGTTGACTCGTCTCAAAGTCTAAGAGCTTGAGCTAACTAGAGCTGTTGCGCTGGCGGCGATTCTCCCTCGAGTTATTGGTAAACCGAAGTAATCTCCTTCGTACAGTATTTACTATCATATGAAGCTAATGCCTTCTCATAACACGTCGTAATACCAAGATTGAAGTGTGGATATTACGAAGGGTTTGATTCTTCAACTACACACTCTTTATTCTACGTATATATTGAATCTGGGAGAGAAAGCCGCACATAACTTGGATACTACGATTTTTAAGACTTTTTTTATTTGTTCCCTTTACGTATATAACTCCACTCTTATCCTTATAGCCCTCAAATTTCATGTTTTATACGTCTTCAATATTAATATTCAATAATATCCCCCTGAAATCTATTCTGTCCAACCAGGTACTGTCGCACGATGATTTTTTGTGTAGCCTTTCTATACGCTCGCCGGTCTTGTAATAGACCCTTTGTCTTAGAACCTGGCCTAACTTCCGAATCACTGCTCATTCATTTATGGCATTATACCTTTTGGTCTCGTAGAGTATCCAAGCTGCTCGCAAACTTCACCAATCTGGTTACTGGTCCACTGTGAAACGCGAAACTAATTATGCTTACAAGGGTTCCGGAGTTTCCACCTTGGAAGAGTCTTCCAGAGTGACCATCTAATACCGTCTATACACAGAAAGTTCAGTTGATGTGAGCTTTGAGATCAAGGCGATTATAACCGGATTTTTTCATCCGACGTTTGGTCTCGTTCACTGACCTTATCCACCTTACTTAGCCACACGGAGGAAGGACAGTATGAAACACCTCACGCCTAACGGTGGAGCTGGAGGGTCTTCCTATAGGAATACCCATCGTATGTTACGAGGGTTAGTGATTCTCGTAAGGACCACTGATCACCAAAGCTTATTCGTGGAGATCATTAGGCTGGTAATTAACAGATTGCCGAGGATCAGAAGGCTTAGAATGATCTTGGAAGTTTTATGAGGCTCCGGCACTGTCTCAGATGCGGAGATCATACTATGATGCCACAGTCTAAAACGAGTAAAGAGCTGCATGTTTTATTACGCAAGGCCCCTGCCGAGCTCAACTCTCAAACTATTCTCCTCGTCAATTGGCTAGTTGGCAAAGATTTACGGGAGCGACCCGAAGATGCACCCAAGGTTTATGTCTATATTCCGTGAAGTAAAAATCCGCCAAGCTGTAGCCGGTTCCCACTGCTATAACCAAAATCTCAACTTGGTCGATGTTGCGATTGGCCGACAAGCCTTCCAGATCTAGAAGTTCCCGGTATGTAGCACGGGCTTCTATCAGCTCGCGAATGCTCAGCCTCTTGGGAATAACTTAGGTTGTGTAGGTAGTTAGACTTCATATGCGGTCGTGAATATAAGGAGCTCCAAATCCAGATATATAGAAGAAGCCTTTGTCCTGGAGTTTCTCTATTCAAACAAAGTCCAGCATTCCCACTTGATCCAGACATCTAATCTGTATATTTGAAGATATTTTTCAACCTCTCCAGTGACTCGTCTCGCCAGTCATCTCGATTACACTTAAACCGATTTTTACATATCTTCACTCGAATACCGCATTTATAAAATGTATACTCAGCGTGTTCTTGTCGCTGTACTCATGGCTATGAGCGCCGCCGTCACAAGTGCGAGTAAGTGATGTTACGCGACAGCCTCGCAAATCCCACACATCATACTTTTTGCGCTAACAATTGTGTTCGTTGTGAAAGAACTCGAGAGGCGCCAGCTATTGGGCGGCATACAATGTAACGCAGCCCGCCTTCGCATCGTTGGCGCTCTTGGGGACACACAGGACGCAGTGGCAGATATCCAAGACCCTGATGTTCAGGACGCCGCCTCGACCGGGCTCGACCAGGCACAGGACGGCATCTCCCAGATAGCACAGGCCATTTTCGCCGGCGAGGATCCGCCACAGGAAGGTCGGGACCAAGTAGAGGCCGGTTTGACTTCTGCCGGGGATGCACTCGCCGGTGGAGACACGTAGGTTCCCTAAACGACCAGAACACGGTACGTGATGTATGCTAATATTTCCTCAGGTCTGACACAGCGGTGACGGATGCACAAGCATCCCTTGACGATGCAGTCCAGGCCGGGAAAGACGTGGTCGCAAACTGCTAAATTCTTATGTGGCGGAAAGGGATTAAGTTATCTGTTTCGCCCCCTGGATAGGATGAGAATAAGTCCGGCAATTCATAGCCGGCGTTGGATTCTACTCTTCAGGGGTGGAGCCGTTGCTCAAGGACCAAGGCCCGAAGATTACGACACGACCCTGACTACCTAGGTGCCTAGTCTTCGAGGACATGATAACAAAGTCAGGATATACCATTGTCAAAACAAATAGCGGCATATCAGCTCGGGCTGCATGCCATAGTAAATAACGATGAGTTTGATATTATGGAGGAAGGAGAGAACGAATTGGAAATCTACAATAGCCACCTGACACAGACGGTATCGGGACAGGATATGATAATATGAATACAGATAGCAAGACTCGGTGAGTCCCAGCTGTATTACAATCAACCGTTACGGACCAAGAATTATGTGATGTTACAAAATGTGGCTGACCTCTCCGTCCGCCATATGACTTCCCTGGAGCTCAAAACTCCGATCTTTTAATCTTATATTAACACCTACAAAATAACGTACATTATTGTCTCCCCGTCAACAATTTACTTCCAAATTTAAGACAGCTTCGATGACGAGTGGGTTGTATATGCGACTGTCTACTGAAACCCCCAGCACTTGATGCACCCCTTGACCTCCAAGAGATTATCATCACCTTGAGCATCTACACGAAGGTTGAAGGTGAAAAAAATGAACTGGTATGCTATAAATTCTCAATAATACTTATCGGGAAATAGGCGATAGCACTCTTGTTCCGAATGGATAATCCTCGGATAGTCAAAGTTATCTCGGTTGACGCGTTGACAAAACAGAAAACACAACTCGGATTTACATAATGGTATGATGATGAGTACTGGGCAGATGAGAATGGAGAGGTGGGTGCGAGACACCCATTTGATAATGGTTCGGAGCCCTGAGCCAATTTCTGAAATTCTTTCCTGTCGTGTTTCCCCCCTTAAAGGAGCTCAGAGATTTATATACGACGGGGAATTTGCTTCATCACGAGGATTAGAGTGGTGTTCTTAGAGATTCTGTTCATGATCTAGGCTCATCATTGTTCTACAAAGTGACGATTCCCGATCTCCGGGCTGGGAAATATCATCATAGTAAACAAACGAACAAGAGGGCAGGAGTGACACACAATAACTGGATCTCCAAATGCAGGGCTCACAACTTACGGTTATATTGTCTCATCGAGGTGGCGTTGTAATATATTGAGTATTGACCGATGCCACGGTCCATCCGATGGAGCAGAACTTGTACTTAGCCCATTTAGGGGATTAGAGTAGCAACGGGGGTAAAGTGAATTTCTTATCAGAAATCTTTAGAACTGAGCTGTAAATACGTCCTTGATGCTGCGATGTTCATTCCGGAAATGCCTTGCAGCAGCTCACTACCCTCGAGAGTAGGCCCCATATGCTACAAGCACGATGACTCTCCCCCTACTCGAGGCGCGTCGCGTTTAGCTCGAGCATGTAGTCCCAGTTGTGGAACTAGGAATTTCTTACGTTGCTTGCTGTGCCGAAGTTGTGAAGGGTTCAACTGTTCGGTTAAAATCTCGAGGCCTTCTCGGTTCACCAAATTAGATACTGAACTGAAGGCATTAGAGAACGCGGTGGATTATTCTGTATTACGCCTATCTGAGGAGGCCAGTGCGGCAGATGCCGTCGTATGTGATACATGGCTTCCAGAGTTGCCACAGGGCATACCTGCGGGGCGACGATCGAAACAGACGATTCGAGATTTTGATTTTGACTAGTCAGATATGAAACAAGCCTCCTTCAAGACACTTTATTTTTCAGCCGTCTCCCATGAGCCTCGGCAATCTTTTCTCCGAAGCATGCGAAATCTTCCCTCGAGTTTCAGTACACACAAATCCGCGTATGTAATGTAAGTAACTCATGGTAACCCACAAGGCTACAAATTATACAGATGGTGCGTGGTTCGGAATAGCTACGAACATCTCGGGGGTTGAAACTCCCTTGCGTTAGTTAATACATATTGCTACCTGCGATCAATGCGAGGAAAAAATGGCAACATTGTTGATCCTCACTAGAGGGACTATCCGCGCAGCCGCGTCTTTCTCACGAAAGGAAATAAATTTAAAGGGATCAACCATGCAACATCTTTGACGACGATCCGACTCGAAGATCCATTACAATGTTGAGACCGGCGAGTGAGCCCAATTGCAATCTGCGTACTTCCCGAATAGTAAGCAGCCCGAGGGAGGCTGGCTGCAAGGGGAGAGTTGTGGTCGTACGGCTGAGGAGTTACTCCGAGAAGAATCCATTGTGGACATTGTATTGGGGGCGATACGTGAGGTGATTGGTCTACACACCGAAGCCTACCTAGTAGTTACAAAAAAGAAAAGAAAAGGAATATCAATGACCAAGGCAAGCTACGTGTTAGTTGACAATCATGGGAAAGAATTGGGGAAAATTATCTGTCATTTTTTGAATCCTTCTACTATTTGCGAGTTCTTGATGTTTTAATGGCTGTTAGAGCAAGGTATCGTTACGTTTAAGACAATTTATTACGCGAGGAATATGTCGCTATATAGTTTGAGAGCCAGAGAGCTTAGACAAAGAATTTCATAACGACACCAATGGCTAGTGACGCTAGAAAAGCTCTGCCACCTTGATATCTGCCTTTATTAGACTTTTGTACCTGCTTGTGTGTGTGTGTGTGTGAAATTAAAAGGCTCTCTATATTCCGTTAAATGGAAGGGAAACCCTTGTACCCTTGTAATACATGACTAGGTTCGGTAACTGCTTCGCTCATCTTGGGTGGCTTAATGATGGGAATGGGATTAGTATCGACTCAACCTGCCGTCGACTATAGCATGAAAATGAGATAAATACCAGGGTTCTGGCGAACTACATACTTATATGCAAGCCGACTGGGATTAATAGATACAGTCCAAGGTATACTCACATATCATCTGCATGTATTCATTGGGAAAAATCAGTAAGGGTGGTAAAAGTACTTCACCAATGTACTTTGAGTGTTGAGAGAGGATTATGCAGTTGCATCTCTTTAACGGCGTCTAGTTTCTGAACAGGTGATTGATAATAAAGTAGCGTTGTTTAAACCCCATTCTGCTGTGGCCCTTCTTGGGTAACTCTCAAGGCTGGATAGGGGTGTTCGATTGTTGATCATAGGGTTGCTAACATGCATGCCCAATCCAGCCACAAAACAATACGTGCCGTCCGGAAAAAGCAACGCAAAAGGAAAAGATTCTTGAGGTGGTTACGGTAAATAGCCGGATACAAATAGAGCGTAGAGGGGCGAACCTCTTCATGTAGCACGACGTTAGTGTCTCTGTTGCTCATATATCACAATTTATAAGCAGAGCCCGGAGACTGGTAACGTACGTATTTAGCCCCCAGAAGCCACACGACAGGGTTCCAGAGCCTCCCCATATTTGTCTAAGAAGCAATGAGAGGGTTTCATGCGGCACACTAAACCCCTTTACTAAGACAACAATGACGCCTTTCTGTTATTACACACCTTAGGCTTGCTAAGGTATCTCATGGCGTTTCTGAAGCCATGATAGGCATTTCATTATGACATGGCTTAATCTTCATCAGGGGCGTGGGCTTGAAACCTACAACGGCGGCGGCGGAGGGATAGATAATTACCGCGACCACCCCCAGATTTCCCCGGACTAAAAAGACCCTTGCCCGGGAAACACCTCGAGTATTGTGACAGGAGCTGGAATTTCTGGGCTCCTATACCCATGGTTTCTCCTGGGAAACCTGAGATACTAAGGCCGACCGTTCAATCGCTTGCATCGCGGGCCTCCGAAAGCAATGCCACAGTCACAGCCGCGCGAACTACAACGAAGCCAAGCGACCCCAATCCACTTCGTTGTTTTCCCCATTATCGCCACCGTCACCGTTGTCGCTCGAATTTGGGGACGCAAGGCCAAAGGGGTCAAAATATGGGCCGATGATTACTTGATCATTACAACTCTAGTACTGCTGCCCCGATAACTCGTGCTTCCTTTCGTTCTCTTAACCTAACGCGTAATAGTTCGTTCAGCACCTCATCCTTGCGAACGGCTTCCTTGGTAAGAGCTGCTGCTGCTACTCACAGTCCGTACCTTACTCATTAACCATTGGTGCCGTTAGCAATTCATTATGGTGATCTCGGAAAGGACGTCGCGGATGCCACGGCAGATAATCCCGAGGTGGTCGAAAACCTACTTAAGGTTCGTAACTTCTTGCTAAAGGGTTTGAGGGGGGGGGGGCTCGAGCTCGAAAATATACTGACGGAAATATCTAGTGTATCTTCGCATTTTGTCTCATTTATGGGCTGTGCTCCTCACTTGTGAAGATTGCCGTCCTCGCGTTATACTGGCGCATGATTCCGACGAAAGCCGTCAAGATAGGGGCCTGCGTTCTCGGAGTGGTGTGCATCGGGTGGTTCATCACCGTCGAGCTGGTCACTATATTCCAGTGTAAGCCGGTCGCCAAGGCGTGGCATCCAAGTCTCGATGGCGAATGCATCGACCGCCCCTTGTTCTTCGTTGGGAACTCGATCCCGAACTGCGTTCTAGATTTGACAGTCTGGCTGCTCCCCACCGGTGAGGCTATGCGCCTGGATCTCCCCATGCCCAAGAAGATCGCTATCGGTTGTGTCTTCTTGCTAGGTGGATTGTAAGTTGAGCGTATGGAGCCTCTGGCTGCCCATTATACACAACTAATAGCGTCCAGCGTGGTTGCTGCTAGTGCCTTTCGTTTGGCGGAGGCGACCATTCTCTATTACAACGACCCCGATAGCACATTACGTAGGTGACGTCCATCTACTACACGAGAGAGGTGCTAGATTCGCTAACGTCAAGGTTGTAGAGCAATTCCTCCTACCGTGGTTCGCTGCTACCATGGAAATAAACCTAGCTATCGTCAGCGCCTGTCTACCTACTTTGATACCCGCGTTCCGCGCGATTCATGAGTACTGGACGAGCGCAACGAAAAACCTGTCATCCGGGACTTCCTCCGCTGGCGGCGAGGCCAAAACTCCTGGGAAATTGACCAAAATCATGGCGATCGGCAGGATTTTCAATCGCAACCGTATCGGCGCGCTGACCACAGCCGAAAGCCGCGCTGCGGCGGGGCGGTCGTTTGTGAGGCTTGACAACGTCGATTCGGACGTGGAAGCGCTGACGCCCAAGGGTTATAGTTACGAGCGGCAGACGAGTATTAGGAGTACCCGGGAGGCTGATACCATCCGCGGAGAGCCCATCCCGCTGAATGGCATCATTGTCAAGCGCGATATGTTCTGGGCTGAAGGTCGCAAAGCGTAGGAATACGTATACAAGATTTGCCAGGTAGCATATATCAATGCCAGATTATCCTTGCAAGCCAGTAGTACTTACTATGACAATTGACAATGCGTGATCGTTAGACCTCTATTTGACTTTACAGGCCTAGGGTCATCACCCATACCTACTGTGACAGTGAGGAAATGAAAGTGGACGTAGAGGGTGGTGTTCTTAAGTACCTAATTTCAACATTGGAGTAATCTGAATAGGTGCATAAGCTGATCTTTACGTAAGCTTCAAGTTACTAATTGACTCTGTGAAATCTAAGTCTTGAAGAGGAGAGCTACCTGGGTGGGGACTAACGCATTGACTACCTGAAGGCAGCAGTGCACAGACCAGGTCGCGTCACGTCCATAGAAACCCATTAAAGCCCGTCCTCTTGAGCGCGTCGGCAATTAATTCCATTTTGCAGTTCGCGAACATCTGACATCACCGCGCTGCGAGCCGTCTTTCCTCAACAAAACTCAAAACATTCATCGCATACGCCTATACGAGGGGACATCTTGCCAAAAATGGGTATTAAGCAGCTATTCTCCATCATCAAGGAGGAGGCGCCTGATGCCATCAAAGAGGGCGAAATCAAGAACCACTTTGGCCGCAAGGTCGCCATTGTAAGTGCCAATTACAGACCGTGCAGGTATCCAGTGGCTAATGAGATCTCATAGGATGCGTGCGTATATTATACATCAACCTACCTTTGCCAACCGTACTGATTAAACCCCGTGCAGTTCTATGAGCATTTACAGCTTCTTGATCGCAGTCCGATCCGATGGCCAGCAGCTGATGAACGAGTCCGGCGACACAACCTCCCATCTCATGGGAATGTTCTACCGCACATTGCGCATGGTCGACAACGGCATCAAACCGCTCTACGTCTTCGATGGCGCACCGCCCAAGCTCAAGTCCGGCGAACTAGCTCGACGATTCCAGCGAAAGGCCGAGGCGACCGAAGGGCTGGAGGAGGCTAAAGAGACAGGTACCGCAGAAGATGTCGAGAAGTTCTCGCGACGGACAGTCAGGGTCACCAGGGAGCACAATGCCGAATGCCAACAGCTGCTCAAGCTGATGGGCATTCCCTACATCATCGCACCCACCGAGGCCGAGGCTCAGTGTGCCATTCTTGCAAGAGCAGGGAAGGTCTACGCCGCCGCTAGTGAGGATATGGACACTTTATGTTTCGACAGTCCGGTTTTACTGCGACATTTGACCTTCAGTGAGCAGAGGAAGGAGCCTATCCAGGAGATCCACGTCGACAAAGTTCTCGAGGGACTGAACATGGATCGCAAGCAAGTAAGTTGTCCTGCGGCCAACTTCTGATCAGGGGAGATGATTCGCTGATGAAATAGTTTGTCGATCTCTGCATCTTGCTCGGTTGCGATTACCTCGACCCCATCCCCAAGGTCGGCCCGTCTACCGCCCTCAAGATGATACGTGAGCACGGCACTCTCGAGAAGGTTGTCGAATACATCAAGAACGACTCTAAGCAGAAGTACGTATTACCTGAAGACTGGCCCTTTGCCGATGCAAGGGAATTGTTCTTCAAGCCCGACGTGCGAAAAGCCGACGACCCACTCTGCGATTTCAAATGGGACAAGCCAGATATCGAGGGTCTAGTCAAATTTCTTGTTACGGACAAGGGTTTCAACGAAGACAGAGTTCGCTCCGGCGCGGCGAGACTGGAGAAGGCCACGAAGAGTACCCAGCAGGCCCGGCTAGAAGGATTCTTCAAGCCTATCCCCAAGACGGAGGAGCAGAGGGCGGCGCACAAGCGAAAGTTGGACGAGCAGAACGAGGCCAAGAAGAAGAAGGTCAAGGAAGAGAAGAAGGAAAAGGCGAAAGCGAAGGCCAAGCCTCGTGGAACCGCATAATGATTCGAATTATTCTCTAGCAATGTTTGTGGTGGGTCTATTCCAGAATACCTTGCGATGCGGAGAGCTACATATTGAATTTGCTTTGCTCACGGCGTTGTTGGTTTGGCGGGGAAAATATCGGCGTTCGCGGTTATGAGTTGACGAGAGGCGATACCTAGGGGGATCAGAGTCTTCACATTCGTGGATCTATCTAGCTAGTTGAGGATGGCTTTCATCATGTGTCGTGCTCTCTTCCTGTTGGCCTGACAGGGAATGGAAGCGCTTCGGCCTCGCTCTCGATCTTGCATCATGCTAATGCTACTATTAGTACGCAGAATCTCGGTAAATGCGGACTACTTCAGCAGATATTTGAATAGTTGAAACCTCCGCGAAGACGCCTTCGCGGCAATATGGAATGTCCGTAGTCTCCGCCACCAAGGTATTTCGGGCCTCTTCAGGTTCTTGATGATCCAACTTCAAAGCTAATCTACGCTCATTTTGACTGTCGCATCCGAATACTGGTTAATCAAATGCGTCCACGGTGTTTCAGGGGGTGTTGATCTCGCGGGCTGTTAGGTACCTACCTAGTCAACTTTGTTTCTATGTTTCTCTAACCTCATGAAACTAGAGCTCTGTAGACCTATTCATTTCTTGTCCTTTGGTTCCTTCACAACCTCGCTGTATACGACACCATCCATTTTCCCGATCTCTACGGAGCACCATGTGTGGCTCTCAATACTAGTAATAAGAGAACAATGTGGCTACTACTTTTAAATCAAGTAGGAACGACTCCCAGGTACGTGATCAATAGCAGGGTCTTTTGATTCTTCACTCCCATACCGTGACAACCCCGATACACTATGTTGGGCTCGGGGGTCTCCAAGTTCCCTCTAATTTACCTAACTTTAGCATCACCCCCCTTTCATTAGAGCTTTCATTGCATACACTGCCCCTGAAGCCGCAGCGACCCTCTCTCCACAATAGACTGTAAGCCTACGCCTAATTCAAAAGCCGTGAAGTTGCATTTAGGAGCAGGACGCGACCTGGCCACCAGGTGCTTGATACGCAGTAGGATCAAAGCCGTTGTAGAAGTTGGGGATGTAGATGTCCTCGTCCTCGGCGCCGTAGGCGCCCGGGAGGCTGATCTCGGGGCTACAGGCGCCGCCGGTCCCGGTGACTTTGAGCTGCGCACAGCCGATGTAGAACTGGGTATAAATCATTAGCAATACTGCCGGTTTAAAGGTTTGAGATTCATCTCAACGATTTACTCCATATCTGTCTAGAAGAAAAGGGGGCCAGGGAGAAGGGGGGGAATGGCTTGTCATACTTGCGCGCCGTTGAGATCCTGGGCCCCGTGGAGTGCGAGCATTTCGGATCGAAGCTAGACATGGTAAATTATATGAGCACATGAGTTCTGTTTGATCGTATGACCCACGAGGTATTCTCCTGAAGCCAGATTGCTTGGCAGAGAAAAGGTGTGCTTCATGTCCTGCGCCGACATGATCTCGTTCGCCCACTTCCCTTCCACATAGTCCAGCTCGTCGATCTTGAACCAACCGGCGCCGACGCCAGTGGCCGCCGCGGCGCTGTCTACAGGCCCATAGAGCATGTGCGTGATGGGGCCCGGGTGCGTGGACTGGTCCCACTGCACGGTAATCGTGTCCCCGGCGTTGGCGGCGATGGTCTCAACGCCCGTGCCGTCGGTCCCGTCGACATTACACGCGATGTCGTTGCTGGTTACATCGGTCTTTGAAATGTGTTAGATACCGAGCTGGTATGTGTTTATAATGGGATCGGAACTTGGGACGTACGACCGGGCTATTGCTAGGAGGCATCCGAATGCCGACTTCGTATCCCGGAGACACGTCGTTCACCCAGAACTGATGGAAGTTCTGGTGAGCCAGCGCGGTGGCGATGAATACTACAGATACGAACGACCGCATTGTTAAGAGCACAGATTATGTATGGGTTTCATCGCGTGAGCTAGCAGAGCAAGCGCGAAAGACGGCCGAGCATTTAAGTCGGAGTAGACGCTGTGCGGAATGGTTTGCGTATATGATAGCTATAAGATTATATATAATTGGTGGATTTGTGTGTATCTCGATTTCGGTTAATCTGGGGCCCGAATATGTGTCGACGCGTCAATGGATATATCTTCTCGGCCATCCTCTACTGCTGAAATAAGGGGTTGCTTCAATAACCCCTGACTGATACTTGGCAGCTGCGGAGGTTTCAATCCGCAATCTCAACGCGGTCAAGTGTGGATGCAATTCCTAATTCCCATCACGGAAAAACTGTTACTTCTGAAACTTGTTTAGTAAATTTAATCTGATAGTTGCTACATGCCATTTTAACTCTTACCTCCCTGTTTGTTGTAAACCAAACTTCCAGCTAGTTTATATCCCTTGAAAGACAACATCCGCCAAGTCCTAAGATGCAACATGGGCTTATGAGACTGTATGGAGTGGGCTATCTTTATAACACCATTTGGCAAATCTCCTTCGTAGAAGAGAGTAGGTATTTAATTATCCCCAAATAACATTTTGAATTGAAAGAGAGCGTGCGAGCGGGTGTATACTGCAGTCCGCAATGTTACCTCCCTACCAGAGCATGCCCCTGTCTCTTTTTCCCTTCTCTAGCAGGCTAAGTTCGTTAAACTAAAACGTTAACAATCTTTCATAAATTCACAATTTCAGGATAGTCATGAATTCGGTGCACTGAGAATATTTGACAATAATAGCATTTCCAGAGGCCTAAAAGGTCCAACTCGAGGCTAGTGGGCTACAAGGACGTATATGCATTACGGATTAGGCATATAAGAGCCTTATACGCTCTCGAGGGACTAAGTGGGGATATCTAGCGATAAGTATACGTCTAATAGTGACCCTATATTCCATCACTCTCAGTCAGTTGCCGCTATCGTGTCCCTTGACACCCCTTGCACCCCTTAATCCCTTATTCCTAACACTCTCGAGGTCAACCAAGGCTTTATAACCCATCCGATCTTCCTTGAATGAGTCAGGAAGAGAAGCTCCTCATCTCATGATTTGTCAGCATCCCTTTTCAATGTCCAAGAAATCCCGTGATGCTCGTGTTGTCCTATCTCGAGGAAATCGTACACGAAACCGGCAACTTTCCAACCCCCAACAGGCGAGGATGGTGGCACACATCAATGAACAACTCCTCTTCTGACGTGATGAGTAGTTTTCTCACCGAAAAGTATACATCTGGATACCTCGGTAAGGAGGATTAGGTTCTGGGAGAAATCCTTATCATGTCTAGCTGAGTCGATACTTGATAAGCTCACATTCTCCGCTTTTGGATAACTGTACGATTTCCGTTAATAAAGTAACGTGTCACAATGATTCTAGCAAGTTTATACTTAGGCGAATTCAGGACGAATATACCAGTTCATTTACATTATCTACCTGTTACTAAGAGGAGCAGTAATTTGCATTAGTTAAATTTAATAAACATTAACTTGAAATCCGTATGAAATATGGGAAGCTAATAGATCTTAACCAATACTGAGGTTATTGGGTATAAATCTAGGGCGAATAAACAGCGGTAAAAGTAATCCGATTCTAAGCCCGGCCTGAACAGTCCTAAATTCATCTCAAATAAAACTGGTATTGGTTTCCATAAGCACCGCGGCTCGGGAGTATTTTCTGTATTGAGGCCATGTCACACAGCATATGACTTTCGGTGCCATGATGACAGTCTGACAGGATTGATTCGCCTCGTGAGCTTCTGAAGTGGTGGGGCTTCAGGGGTGGGGGCCAAATATATCGTATATCAGACTTCTAAAGAGAATTCCCGACGGGTTCCGGCCTTCTGGAGCAAAGAAAAAGCAAACATTCATATGCACTTCCAACGGTAGTCGTAGCAGCTGGAGCTTTGCCACTGGGCGGCTAGCCTAGATGTACCGAAACATGTTGTTTTTGACACTTCGCTTCAAGGCGACAGGCTTTCCGTCTTCGTACTCAATACCTGCCGCACCTCCATCACCGGATAGCCCAGACATTTTCAGCCGGAGCTCCTCATCTTTCTCCTCTACAGTTATCGCTTTCTTTTCCTGTGTGCTCGTCCCATAGTTGTCGTCACGCTTCTTTGTAGAGTCATGATCCTGTGCAGGCTCGCTCTGTGCCTTGGAATTATCAGAACTAGCGAATCGGTGTGTGGATGCTGCCCATAATGAAATTGTAGCCTGGGATGAATGAGGAATACCGCGTCGTGGTGTAATTAGCTTCTGCATCGTGAAGATGTGGTGAAGGCGGGAACTTGAAGAAGTATAGAGTAAGTCCACATGAATGGAATTAAGTAACTGTATAGAAAGTTACTTCCTAAGGTTAGGTAAGTTTCGTTGACGACATTAAGTTAGAAGTACCTAAGGTAACCTATAAATGCATACCTCGGCTTATTCGATACGTAAAATAACGATGACTATAACTAACAAGTATTAATAAGATACAGTATAACTACCTACCTAGGTACCTAAGCAATTACATATTATAACCTACTTAACCTTTCTTTAATGCCTTATATGGTGAAACTTGAAATATCTTATTATAGTCCTATATGACCTTCTATATATTTATATGGCTTTATACACCCATATAAACCTACTCTTTAACTAATATGCTAATTTGCAACATGCCTACGTAGGCAGTAGAGTGACAAACATAGACCGAGTAAGCACTCTTAGCTTTAATAAAAACATCGCATCACATAGGTTATTATGCAGGATAGCTGAGATTTTACTATAGAATGTATCATTACAAGGTCTTGGTATCATTTTTTCTGTGCTAAATTACATCTTTCAGTTCTATTTTACTCCACTGATTTAATGAGAAATAAATCCGGTGATCACCAAAATTATATTAATCTTAAATTTCGACAACTTAGAGAAGTAATACGGCTAGTAATACTTCTCTCAAGTTACCGTTTTTAAGTGCCTAAAGAATTAGTTACACTTAAAACCCATCCATTCCAACAATGCAGAATGAGACTATTCCAGTTAATTGCGGCCTGCTAAAGAGAGAGCCGACTTGATTCAAGGTTTCAACGTTCCGGATAAGTAACACAATGAGGTAACCTAATTAGCATAATACCTTTTCCTCACACTGGCCGGCTCAATTATCTTGACAATGTCGCCTACAGGCCATTCAAACCTTCGTGCTTGAGACCTTTCCCTAGTCATGCATAACTCGCGAGGGAGAGTATATAAAGAACCAATTTCCTATAGAGCTTGACGTTTTGATACAATTGCTGTAATTATTTGTCTCTACTTCCTTTCTATCAAAAAAGGTCGAATTTAGATATCACGGGATTTACTACGCTCTGAATCTAAACCACACTTCTCCGTTGCCTAGTTCTCGGAACATTTCCTCTTGATTATACATCCGATAGAACCAGAATTTATCCTATTACACCTGAATATTATTCTGTTTATTACGACGACGTTTAACAGTAAGTATCCGCTTGCTGTTTTCGAGATTTGTTCACCTGTGGTACATGATAACCAAAGAAATCTGTTTTACAGGTGGAACAGAGCGAGAGGTTTTCCCGTGGAGATATATCTCGGCCGAAATCTCGATAATGATTCTAGTCGAAGTCGCCAGCTCTAATCGTCCTGCGTGCGCGGATTTTTGGAAGCAGTGGCAGTTCTTAATCGAGAGGCAGACCTTTAGGCCTCTTTCTATAGATTCTGGTCATATATTTGAATCCGATGAGATCTTCTGCCGCAACGCGAGGCACCAATTCTGTGTCAAAGATATTATATTCGGTGTCTTGTTGGTGGATACCCTATAATTAGTGCACCGCATCCTCCCGGGGTGAACGACAATGAGAGCTACGAGGCGCGGGAAAGGCACGGATCAGCAAGCGATAAATCGGAACGCAACTGTGAAGTGTTTACAGGAGCTATCGCGGGGTTGTTCAAGGTTCTTTGTCAGTGGGACGCTGACAAGTTTCTTCAGAATCAACAAATCAGGTTTGAGCCTTGAGTTCGGCGTAGCTTATTGAAAGAAAACGAGCCAGGGATCTGTTGGCTCAGCCCAACGGAAAGACATTTCGATATTCCATGAATTGGGCTTTCGAGAAACCCGTAGCTACCTAGGGTATAGTGAGCATCTTCCTGAGGTCGAGGTTGTGACCAACTTCCGGATCCTTGGTCATTTTTTCAGCTGTTCCCAAGAAGGCGCCGGTATAGAACTGATGCAATGCTTTCCTAGCTTGAAATGATATCGATTTTCCAAGCCTTAGGCCGGAGCTTGGCAGAGAGACAGCGGGAGATAATAGTGAAGCACAGGAAGACGATGAAGATGATCAATTCTTTCTAGAGAGGAAGGCATTCCGGGTTAAGGCCTATACTAATTTGGCACTACAAAGTTGTAAATTGAAAGAACTTAGTGTCTGCAATATCATTGACGTGAAAGACTTCTTCGGTGTCTTTACAGGACCACAGGACTTCCACACAAAGCCATGTTGAGATAATCTGCGCTTCCTCACGCTTTTAGTGTCCCTGGTCGCCCGAAACCCCATCGACAAACCTACAAGCATCTTAACCGCCTCCAATGCACCGTAGCCAAATCAGGTTGTACGAATGCCTGCAATAGGAATCCTTGAGTTATTTAACGCAGGTGACGCAGATCTGGGCCTCTCTCGGCTCTTGCTAACTAAGCAGGAGGCGGCGAGTCATTGGATTAGTACTTGGTCATTACAGATAGACCAGGTAGTTAAAAGGGGCAGAAAACGTGTCACTTCTACCAACGGCTGGCTAAGCCCTATTGCCTTACTACCAGAAGAAGTAGCGGCTGAATACAAAAGTCCTGATGATTTTACCGCTACATGCTTATTAACTCGAGGCATTGTCATATCCTTCGATGTTCAAGGATCCGCTAGTCGAATTGGGACTTAAGTCCGTAGAGCCAGAGCAAGGGGATGACCAATTGAGCTTGGCCGAGATGACGAGAAGTGCGAAGCGGCTGAGAAAGAACTCAGGCAACTCAAGGGGCTATATTAAGATCATAGGAGAAAATGCCCGCCGGTGGCGCCATGTCAGATGCTCCATCAAGGATAAAGTGATGAGTCTCCCTGAAGTTCTAGAGGCACTCTCTAGGGGTTATTAGCAGTCTAATGATGGCCCCATACTCCAATCCACTCTCAATCTGGTGTGTACATACTCCCGACAGCAGGAGAGGAACCGAAGGCTGAAGAAATATGGGGTTGAGACCGGATTACCACAACTCATTAGCACCAAGCCGGTCAACAGTGGCGTAAGCCCAACCCTTAGGATCCCGTATTGACTATTCCACCGATGGGGGGGGGTGCGCATCCACATTCAGGAATACGATCCAGCCCTCGCGACTGCTGCAGCAGTTATCATGCTTTAATTGCTGCGGATGACAGTCTGTGAGACTTATGCGGATAGCAGCTGGTTAGTCACTTCACTGGTGGCTCAATAATGTGGCTTGCATCAGCAATGGATGGAGCGGTGAGAGTTATCGCAGGTACAGATACAGACTGTTTTGTATGTAAAGAGACCATCCCTCACATATCTGTAATTATTGCCCTGCATGTAACAAAACTATTGATACCCGCATCTGTACAAGAAAGCATCGTGACGTAGCTGTCTGAGACGGGATTTATTTTCTGTCTGGTGAACCTCGGATATGGTGAAAGCGACCCTCTTGCGTTTAGTCGCCACGGGAGATTTTGGGATGAATATTATGTCCTTATCAATGTGAAGACAACATGTAGGCGTTATTAAAAACTGTTATACCGATGGCTATCACGAACATACTCTAAGGGCCATACATGATGCTGGATAGAAAGGCAAAGGTTTGAGGAGGTTTCAATGATAACTTTCTTTGGTAGCGATGTGGAAAAGCAGGGTTGCAAAGGAGCATATAGTACATCTCAGTTGAGTGTGAACTTACCTAGAGATGAGAATAAGGGAGCTGAATAGTCGCTCGAATCAAGGTACCTATGAATTTGGACGGTCACAATCCGAGCTGCCGCGATCAAATGGCGAATTCCGCCTTCATACATAGGCGCACGTCACAAATGTGCGAAAAGGCTGTGCAAACTAATCTTAATTCATTTATCTCATTCTCCGATACATCATATGTCTCGAGAACATTGTGAATGGGATTAAGTCAGCAATGTTTTTTCTCCCCTAATAGAGATATATGTAGCCTGCTTAGCATGACATCGAGTACAGATGGGTAACGCGTCTCGTGCAAACTCTTCGCTGTTAGCTGATATGGCAAGTAACTTTTAGAGACATTCACCGAAAAATTCCACGTAGGACCAAGCAAGTGTTGCTCGCACTGCCCGACACGTGGCGGTGGCACAAAGCCTTGCTAGTGACTCTGCTAGACATATTCTTATAGTATGAACTTTTCTGTTCTCATATCTCACTGCGGGAATTTGGGGGCCTTGGAAAAGGCATCCAATGATGGTGACCGGTAATGCTGACCGGCTCTGCCATGCGGCTGGAGAATTGGACGCATGACTTGCATATGCCCTCAAAGTTCTTTTTTCTTTCTTTTTTTTGCACTTTCAGCCCAGCCTACAGGGAATAATCAGTAAGGTCAGTTCAGTTCATGCGCTTTTCGGTTTGCAAGAATCACAGGTTCTCTGCCTTGCCCACATACATAAAGGTGCTCCAGGACGGCAATCTTCTAAATGAATCATGGATTCCAGTCTTCTGCAATTACATGTAACTTTGCCCCCAGACATCAATCTAGATATATTACCAACTATCTAGAGCCAGCTTAACTTGAGTGGATTCAAACAATTCATAATCGATCTACCATGTACTATCACGATACTTCGGGCTATGATCTGGCGTATAGATTAGCACGTTACCACCATCATCCGACTATAGTCAACGGGGGCGACCTTGTCGTCGATGACAGAACCTTGAGGTACAGCGGTGCCATCGTGTACAACTCCCCGGGGTCGACTATGCATATGAGACCGTCGAGGCACCATTCGTCGACCTACAACTCATATTACTATCCGACCCCGTGCCCCCCGCCTGCATATGTAGTATGCCGCGGCTGCTACCACTGGCGTGAGAACTGGTTCAGCAGGTATTGCCGAGACTGCACGTCAGAACGCTTGAGGCCCTTAATGGACCGAAGACCGGAACACCACCATGGCTTTCGGAGAATAGATGCTCCGCCAGAGAGGGGAGTGCTTCCTCGGGGAAGATGAGCGATATACCAATCACGAACTTTCACTTGAACTTTCCGTTCTGGCACAATCAGGGATATTACTGTCAATGCAGCAATGCAGGGGTTTGTAGGGACGATGGAATTAGTTAGGTAATCATGCTTGTATATTATCTTTAGTTTATCAGGAGTTTTTGATCCGAGCATCATTCATATACATTATACTTATACTATGACACATCGTGGGATGCTATCCTCAATTCAGTGCCTCATACCGAGTTGAATACTCTCGACGCCACTAGTAAGAGCATTGGTAGCCAACCTCTAATTTACTAGGATAGTTACCTAGGTATATACAAAATATTTAAAGGGCTTGATTACATAAGTTCCAGACTTCATATAATTTAATGTAGGCCTGGTGTTGTTTTAAGTTCTTTTTGTTATAAGGAGACTTTATTACTTTGTAGCCCTTGTAATTGTATTAATAAACAGTATCTTAATTGAAACATGGTTGTTTTTTTTTTTTAACAATGTGATTGTAACCTTACTAGAGGTGTTAAAATAAAGGCTTTCTTTGTTGCTTCCTTGGGATTTTAATATTAATATTATGTATATAAGCAGCATGAGATATTTTATCCACTAAGTAGTATAGACGTACCTCATCGACGATAAACGGATACAATAGTATTTGGATACATCATCCTGAAAGATAAATTATTCCCAAAATGGCAACACACAGACCTAGTTTTGGGGTGGAGAGTGAATTCATGGTATGTGTCCAACAACGAGGCACAACGAATGGCGTGCCTCAAATGTTCGCTTCGTCCACAGGTGGTCCAATGATTGTCGACTCGTTGGATGATACAATAGAAGTAAGTCAAATTGTGGAAACGCGTCTCACAGAAACAATTAATAACGTCACCAGAGACTACACAGGCAGCCGAATCACTGACGACTACGATATGGACAGCGATGATGAGGCACAGCATTTGAGGAATTACAATGACTGGTTTGTAGATGATGACGATTCAATACACTTGCCACCTGACATTAGTGCGCAAGAGCATGTCGCGTCATACCTCTGGGTTCCGGTAGAAATTACATCGCCGGCACTATGGGCTACGGAGGATTCTTTCGAAGAAGTCCGTAGAGTCTTCAGAACGATACAGTCGCAGTTCTGGATTTGTACACCTGATAGTGCTGGGTTTCATATTCACTACGGTACCGGTAAGGACTACATTCCGTTTCTCAGCTTAAGGAGAATCGCCGCATTCGTGGTTGCAGCAGATCCGATTCTCACACAGCTGCACCCTGTCCACCGTCGCGATAACATATTTTGTATGAGTAATAGGCTCTACTCCAGACTATCTCACGGGTCGACGGCTAGGGAAACAAGCCAAAGAATTCAAAGAGAGGAGGTGGAAGCTGATGCTGAATTCCCCGATGCTAACATCACCCCTCCAAATGCCAATCCAAGACCACGTAGGCGAAGGGAGCTGGGATTCAGGTCTGTATTCAAAAGAGGAACCTTACAGGGCTACATATTTAACGAGGAACGATATCGGTATACGACGAACGCACAATTAGGCGATACATCCCACCCGAAAAGTGACCCTGTCCGGCCGCTCGATATCCCACCTGCAGTCCAAGAGATCCTTAGCTGCGTCAACGCCCCAACCATCGCAGAGCTAATGAGATACGAACAAGGTGCTTTTGACCGGCCGGCGTACAGCTTCCTCCGCTACGGCCGGAAATGGTACCAACGATCGCCCCGGAGAAACATGCGGACGCTAGAGTTCCGCCAGATGGGCGCGACGGTAGACCCGGAGGTCATTGTCGCGCACGTGAAAACGATCGTGCGGCTGTGCCAGTGGGCGAGCACAGTTGACCTGGACCATTTATGGAAGGTGGCGCTCGACTGTGCGGCGGGCGAGTGGGAGCCCGCATATTACGACGTCTTCGACCTGCTGATCGAGCTCGGCCTCGTGGACGAGGCCAGGGTCCTGCAGAGAGATGTGGCGCGCGAGCTCGGCGTTCGGGTCCCTGGCAACGGCGAAGGCGACGACGATACCGATAGCGATAGTGACACCGATAGCGACGCGGCAGTTCGGGCTTCCAGCACATGCCATGTATGGCTTTCTCGACTGGCAGACATGCTCTCCCATGCCTTCTGATTGGCATACATAAATGTCCCGATCTAGAACGCCAGTTTAGGGCCAGTGATGCCATGTAAGGGGGTGGTTGTTGCTTCATACACTAGAACATTCCTGTTTCTGGGCAGGTCCAAGCCGAGTTTTGTGGGAAGGAGACTGCCTACATCGGCTTCGTGAGTCTCTCGGTGAGCCATCAAAGCTGAATAGCCTTTTCTGACTGAATAGGATAGTTGACATTTCATTTTCGATATGCATTATAGGGTGTACTATATACAGCCTCTTCTCTCAATCACAAGTGGTGATACAAGCGATGATTAAAGGTAATTGGTAGATCGAAAGTCGAAAGCGTTCTGCTTTTCTGACATATAAAGCGTTAGTGGTTAATATTGAAATATGGACCTATACGACGCTTGTCATATGTATCTACATATATATAGGATGGGCTTCGCCCATCCTATCCAGGCTCACCTTAAATTAATACACTTAATCCTATCCTCACATCTGTGTCTCATCTCAACAGTTGACTCGATAATGTCTATTAACTCAAGCTAATAGCCTCATGTAGCTTCGTAATCCGCCCGCGCATACTGTGCTAAGAAACTCTTCAAAACGGAGATTTACACGATCATAATCCGAACACTGTCTTTTGCTCGTCGTCTGGGTACTCTAAAGAAACTCCTTCCAGCTCTCCCCCCATAGGATTGTATCGGTAACTTATAGCATGAGATATGCCCTAAACTGCTCCCCTGTTTGTCTGCCATTCTTCATGCCTAAAGATCGGTTGGTCGTCTCCCTCCCACCTTAGTGGTCTTGCTGGTGGGACATTGCCAGCAATGTCCTTCTGGGGCGACATATGAATAGCGTGGATCAAATGATCGAATCTGAAGTCTATTACTTGCGCTTCGCCATCTGGTTCGATTTGGCCCTCGTCATACGATGAGGCCAATATCCACCCCCAGCGCTTGAATCTAGTCCATACTGCACCGTGCACGCCCACAAAGCGAACTTCAAAGGCAGGGCCGGCGTAAGCCAAAAGCTCAGTCTTAATATCCTCAAGAGCGTGAAGACCCGAGGAATCGATAAAAGCCATCGAAGAAAGGTCGAAAATCAATATCCGCAACGGAGGAAGAAAGGTCCCGGCTTGGTTGACACCAGCCTCTCGTCGTAAATGCTGAATTTTTCGATCACGGAGATCACTCCACATCCTGTCCTTTGGATTTTGCGTCGAGCTTACACCCGAGAAATTTGTCATTGCAGTATCCACAATACGCCTCGTAGTCTTCTGGGCATTGGCATAGATCAGGTCCGATTCAAAGCTGACAATATACGTTCCTTGGGGGATTTCTTTGCGTTTGTTCCAATGTGACAATTCGATAGTTCCGTATTGGTGTTCAAGGTCGGGAGTTGAGATGATTCTTGGTCGAGAAAATACCCACCTGAGAATGGTATATGCGATTATGATGCCACCGCCTAGGGAAATCCCCGTTTCAGGGGTTGTGATAAGGGTACCATTGAAGGTGGCTAGAAATACGCCGAAGTCTGTGAATGAAACCTTCCAATATTTACCCATATCTCCTATAGGAGGCATCGAATTTATAACGGCAACAATGATGACGGCAGCAACGACGGGTAGTGGAAGCCATTCAACAAAACTGCTAGCAGGGTACATGCCAACTGAAAGAATAATTGCTGAGAAAATCCCGGCAAGAGGACTCCTGACCCCTGAGGCTGTGTTGACGGCTGCACGAGACATATCCCCCCCACCCACTGGAAGGCCGCCCATGAAGGAGTTTGCGAGATTAACGACACCAAGGAAGACCCATTCCTGACTAGGATCGACGACATATCCATTTAGCCGGCCTAAAGCCTTGGCCATGACAGCATGTTCTGTCGCAATAGCAGCCCACAGGGTAAAGCTAGGGAAGAACAACGCCTTGAACAGTTCCATATTTGGAACTTGGGCTGACGAGATCTCGGTCTTCACGGGTCCGACAGATAGCCAGAGGGGTTCTTCGCGGTCCTTATTCACCACATAGCTAACAACGATGGATACCAAAAGAAGTAAGAGGTTGCGAGAACGGGCAAAGGTTCGAATAGCCTCGTTTTTGGGACCCATTTTCTTCTCGAGGAACTGGAGAGCTACGAGCAATACAATCGAGGCAGCTCCCAGACCGAAGGCGATAACGTTCGTTTCGGGTAGCATCGTAAAGAATTGTCCGGTGAGCGGTGCGACCAGTGGGCTGACCCCCACCATCCCGAACCATGTTGGGACTTGTCCGAGGTAAGCAATAATAGACAAGCCACAGGTAAACCCTAGAACCACTGGTAGAGGAAGTGAGTCGTAAAGGAACCCGATGTTAAGGAGTCCAAATATGAGTGACCAGATCCCAACACAGAAAGACAGAACAGCGGCAACGAGCGTTGGTGGAACACCGCCTTTCGAAACACTTTCGATGATCCCGCCGATAATTATTGAAGGCATGAGTACCGGGCCGGGGCTGACATCTGTATAGTAATATTAGCGAAATAATTTAGAGTATGGCTCGATTTTTAAATACCCTTTGAAGTTCCCATCACAGAGTACAGTACACCCGACAACCAGCAGGAGGTGAGGGCTACTTGAACCGGAAGGCTAGCCAAGGTTGAAAACAGGACGGCTTGGGGAAACATCACAATGGCGACGGAAACACCGGCCATCAAATCTTCAATGGCCCATATTGGAAAGTAGGCTGGAATCCATGAGACAATAGGAACTTTGCGAAGCAAATAATGTCCTGTGTATCTACGGAGCCACCGAATGACCGCTTGAAATCCAAGACCTACTCGAGAGAGGTTCGCATCCTGCCGCACAGCAGCGATGTTGGAGCTGATTTTCGTGCTGATTTTCGCACCCACGCCCATGGTAGAGTCAGCCTTGGTAATGGAAGGCGAACGAATAACTAAGGAATATGAGAGATGCCAGGACTCCAAGGAGGACAAATAACAGACTAAGAGGACGGCAGTATGGGGAAAGGTATAGTATTAAGGGAGGCGACCCCTGAAGATATACATATAATAAGAGCCTGTCCTCATAGCAGCCGTCTTGGGGGTGACGCACAAGGCATACTTTATTTCCCCTAATGTGGGGAGGAATGTACTTTGATGGCCTACAGATAATCAGCCCAACTATGATTTCCAGATAACCATGTCGTATGTGCCGCCACTAGTGTCCACCGGCAATGATGTTTCAGATCTGCAGTGCCATCTTCAATGACAGCGGAAGCATCCAAAACCAGTTTCTTTGAACTAACAAATGAGGATACCTTCTTATCCCTGGGATCTACACAGGCTGTTCCTGGGCACAGATAGATTAGTACATATGAGGGTTGCAGTGAGAGGTCAGGCTGCCGAGCACTATCGAAGTTTAGAACGGGCCCTTGCAGTCGGCAGATGTCGATCTAAAGCT
Source organism: Biscogniauxia marginata (assembly GCA_022695795.1). Taxonomy (NCBI): domain Eukaryota; kingdom Fungi; phylum Ascomycota; class Sordariomycetes; order Xylariales; family Xylariaceae; genus Biscogniauxia; species Biscogniauxia marginata. The sequence continues at coordinate 114,601 of MU404141.1, read as the reverse complement.
AAAATAGGCGTCCAGGGTTACTGTTAGATACAAGTACAAGTTATCTCAATCCGTCATGGACATAGTTTACATAGGATAGGCCCTTGGCGGCGCTTGGACCTCCATCCTAAGAGCCGTGGTTGACTTAATCAGGCAACTGATATCCCTGTAATTCAGCAAGTAACACTCGACGATCTCTGAGACACGACAGTTCCCCTCGGTCTCGTAAACCATTTTGATTGGCCGAACAACACACACCTGCCATTATCTAATCATAGGTTGCATTCGAGACAACGGCCACAAGAAACCTGTATAGTTCTGACTTCATCTCAATATATGAAACTTTGCGCTCTTTAACTGTCTCGAAACCACAGTACTTCGATAGCCGCAGGTAGCAAACCTGGATAGAAGCGTTGCATATGAGGGTCAGATCATTCTGTATAGTAAGCACGATACTATGACTTTACAAAAAGATGCTAGGGCCTTCAATAGTTGCGATGATCTAGCGTATTTCATCGTCACTTGCATCTTAACGAATGACGGCGATTCTATCTTAACTAATGAGCGAATTCCTAGACAATTTAGAAATGATCTGATGATCGACAAGCGTATCTATCATTCTACCTAATGGGAATGGAGAGGACACTCTCGGCCTGACGATGCGAGGTAACATCAAAATTAAAATCAAGCAAGAATTTTGGTAGGAAAGGGTGTGGGGAGAAGAGGGGGGAAAAGAAACCGGAGAACTTCGAACTGCTTCTTCAAGAATCTTTCAAACGACTAATAGTGTCCTCATGTGAAAGATGCATTTAGGTCTTGTAGTGCTACTGAGAGCGGAAATGATATCCCTATGTATACTTATCGTCGGCATCATATAGTAGATAGGACAAGCCTCCCGATGGCACAGCTATGAGTTACATGTGATCAGGATATCCTCCCTTCAGTCGTGAAGTTTAAGGGAGTGTCGTTTCGGCTGAGCCAGATTATTTGCCTATACTCATGGATGTAATAGACAACTCTGATTAACAGCTCGTCAGCATGGCTTACATTTCAGATCTCGGGTAAAGGATGAAAAATGGCATCTGTAGCAATAAAATCTGTATAATATAGGCATTACAAGCTTGGCGGCACATCTATCTTCTAAACATCCACCCAGGGGCGACAAATTGAAGATAACCTAAACCTGGTCTCGCGCCGCGGTAGCCATTCCCATGTCTTAGTAAAACTTATTCATCGTACTGTTCACGTCTCGCAAAAAGCAACGCCGCTAATTGCTGTGAAGCAATTGCGCCTCACATAGCAGGGCCCCTACGATATCAACAAATACTTTGAATCGGGGTATTACCCGATCGTAGTTCATTCGCCCCAGAGAACAGGAGTGTGGTCTTCAGTGCCGCAAATACTCTACGAGTGGTTCTGCTGCGGTCGACTTAATTGATCCACCACTACCGTACTAAAAATGCATTACGCATCATGCATAGGGCAAGACCGACATGATACAGGAAGATGAAGGAGACGAATGATTTAATTATGATGTAATGGAAGCAAACTGAGAGGCCATAGTGGCTTGGAAGAGCATGAGACTAGGAGGTTTGTCTCAGGAACGTCACCTGCGATATCGTTAACTCCCAAGTGACTCGGGGATCGTGCTGCTGCATTAAATCGGGCCTTTATTGTACCAAGGTTCCTAGAGGCTGCTTGATCGCGTTGACTTACTTGTTGAATTCAAGCTGTTGAACATGCCCAACAAGTTTGACATCCAGACGTGTCAAAACATAGCGGCTTTCCCATTTATGTCCCATAGTAGACGAACTGCGCCCGATTCAGAGGCTTAGACAGCCCTTCTTAAAGCGGTACCGACCCTGCTTCCAGATAGTACTCGTAAAGCATATTATCTGTTATTAGGGGGTACAAATGATTCTCCCAGATTTGTTATGGTTAAGCTCATGTTATCACCGGTAGACTTGATTGGGTCGGTCCCGCATCTTCTATAGTCATCTGGCTCTTTTGAGCCGGATCAATTTTTTTTGTCCAATCTAATATACGAGGCATTAGATCTTCCTTACCGGCAAAACTAGTGCCTCCACAAGAGCCGAAGATATTTCTCCGGAATCGCTCTGTGGATCTATGAGTGTGTAAATGCCGACGTACTAGGAACATAAAAGGCGCCGTGAGCCTTGGATATGCTTAAAATATGGGAAAGGTTTGCTGACGAACCTTTCATAGTTTTTACGTTAAAAGTCTAAGAATGCAAGCCCCTTGCGACTATGTCTCCTTACTATAAAATCTAACCTTTAAAGCCTCTAACCTTGTTTCGCTCGAATTTACCCAGGGTAATATTTATATTCATAGCATATTTATTACGTTGTTTACAATTAATAGTAAAAAGTTTTTTTTAAAAAGTTTTTATAATAAACTACCCCTTTTTAAAATTTCAACTTATAAGAGGTACAAAATAATAAACCTTGGAGGTACGTACCTCTGCATTATATGCATTTAACTATGCGAATAGTTTTTAGCTGTCACGACGTGACCTAGCTAACCCCCACCACGCTACTCGCCCCCCAAAAGGGTAGGTAACAGAATATCAAGTCCGGCGAGTTGATACCCTAGGTTGAACTATATGCTATATGACCGGTGACCAAGCGGTCACACTAGCTATCATTCTAGATTTCCTTTCTTACTTACGGGCTTTAGCATTCTTGTTGATAAACCAGGAAATCTAGATTGCCTTTAATACCACCTTCCCTGCCGTGACAAAGGGCATGTAATCCGCGTATAGTTGTAATATTGATGGAGATCTGAACCCAAGGCCGTGGAGCTTGGACGACCCCACAACCCGTTACCGTTACCTGACCACGCATGCATGCATTAGTGGCTGCAGTCGCAGCTGCTGTGGCTGTGAACGCGAAAGCATGCTTCTCCATGCATGAAACCCTAGCACACGACCCGGCGGTGCTTCGAAACGGGGTAGGCTGAGCTGGGTGGTCTCGGTAAACCGTTCTATTGGCTGTCCGACAACCCTGGACCGCTAGGTTTCACAAGCCCGGCTTAGGGTTCGAATCAAGGTTTCCATAAAGGTGCAAGTCTTGATAAGCTAGGGCGCATATCACCTTCTTCCTAATTTCATCAAAATGTTGGTGATATGGTTTCACGACAAATTTCACGATGCCAGCTAAAACACAGTCGCGGAGACTCGCCACCGAATCATCACATGAATGTAGGTTGTCGTCGAACGTTTGTCTGTGTGCATTGCTGCTGCACATGATACGCTCGGATTAGACGGGAGCATCCCGAGGCTGTGAGCATGCCGCCGAGGCGCCCACATAGCCACCGACCCCCCTTGTAAAACCCAGGTGCATCAGGGAAAGGCGGGGATGGATGCGTCGACTTGACAATGGCGTTGAGAACACGCAGGAAACCGCGCGTGCTGTTCAATATGTCTTCGAGGGTGGCCGTTGTTGTGCGGTCTGGGTATCCGCACTCCGGGGCTATGAGTGTTTTGAGATTCACTTGAGGTGGACCTCTAACTACATATACGCTTCAACTACGCCACTAAGCCGGCATTCATCTTGGATAGTTGCTCCATATATGTAGTTATATCTCCTATCACTAGTGTCAGCTTCCGCATTCAGAATGGCTGGGGTTTCTGCAGAATCTCCAGGGATTCCAGTCAGAGTATCAGCAAGTTGAGGTTCGATTCCTAGTTAGCGCTCTTAGTATCTCACTAGTACTCTTCCTATTACGATACCACCCGGGGACTAAGCAGCGGTAGCTCCTCGGACTTGCGTATCGAAAGGCAGTGGAGCATCGGCCGGAGCTGGGTTGACCGAAGCAGGGGTCTTGCCCACATTTCCGGCAGAGAACATCTCATCAAACGCAGCGATTCCGGAGCCCCAGACTCTACCTGTGGCGGGGTTGGCTGCGGTCGGTACGGCAAAGGAAGACGGACCTGCCACGGGATCGACCATGGAGTTTCAATCTAGAGAATTAAGGAATTCTACAGGACTCTCTTGGTTATCGAATCCAACTGAAGGGTCTGGTGCAGCGGCCATCTGGGTTCGCGCCCTTGCGAAGACAGCTAAGTTTCTGGCCACGGGGGCGGTCGTATGCTGAGCGTTAGGAGGACACACCGGGAGTGGAAGCCGGTTCGTTCGGCATTTAGATGTCGAAATCACGATTGTTTCTTGCTTGGTCTGAAGTTGGGTAGGGCTTAATATATATAAAATGGAACAACTTCAAAATAAGTACTCATCCTTGGCACGTCAATGGGGGCTCTAGCTACCTAGGGGACACATTAGACCTGGTAGAGACAGCTGAGCCATCTCCAAGCATAGTCAATTCTGGTCCAATATCAACATACTAAAACGAGATTTCCACCAATGGGATGTCATGAGATTTGTCAACACAGAGTGAAAGGCAGTAGAATGTGGTGAGCCGTAGGCTCGTAGTATAGGTCATAGATAGGAAACTGATAAGTCCTGAACCCTCTTAAGAAATCAAGAGGGCGAAGTCCTCTTTATATAGACTAGAAAGTAGGTAGCAGCTATGCTCCACTTAGTCTCCTGACATGGAAGGTCTACTTCTAGCGACTGCCTCGGCTCTCCTCTCTTTTTCTCTTCGTATTCTACGTCGCCTTGCAGAAGTTGCAACCCGCCTTCTCTTCGTTTCTTCTCTCTCATCAAGTTCCCCTTCTCTTCGACGCCGTTGTGGCTTAGGCGGAAGCGCGACGAATGTAGGGCTTACGATGAAATCTAGATACGAGGGATACGGGATATTGACTTGCAGGGTTGCCCCAAAACAGCTTGCAAGATTACACCCAAGATCTTGCTTACCAGCAACGTGAGTTGCAATGGCACTGTAAGTTCCAGCATCCGATGGGATTTTGAGCACCGGTGACCCCGAATTCCCCATGAATGAGTTAGTCAAAAGGAAAACACCGAATCGACGAAAAAGAATACATACCGTTGTAAGTTGAAACAGAATGCTTCACAATCCCACGATATGGTCGATCAGATACATTTCGAACGTACCTCCCAGTTCCTGCATGCATCCAATCTCCTCCCTGTCTATCGCGCGGGCAGCCAACGATCAAGATGTCATCTCTGTAGGAATCTGGTGTTGCCCCGATGATGGCCGGGTTGATGTTTGTGAAGGAGTTTTGGAGACGAATAAATGCAACGTCGCACGTCCTATATCGATGATCCACCCATCCAGCGGGCACTATAATTCCAATGCCCCAGCTCCTTTGCACGGAGCCTGTCATCAATGGCTCTCGGGTATTGGGATTTCTACCCTCATACCCAATGTAAGCTTTGACATACCGTGCATGGCCATGTCTTCCAAGCACACAATGTCCAGTTGTGGCCAGTACATTGGGTTTTACTAAATAGCCCGTAGCTGTCGTCTGAGTGATCCTCTCGTCATCGCGACCTCTTATGGCAGATTCAAAGTCTGCCTCAGATGCTTCGAACTCATCTTGGTTCTCAACCTCTGGTCCGACTTCGTCCTCATAGTAATCGATGTCATTTTCCTCCGTTTCAAGCTCCGTACGAGGTTGGCTCGTCTGATCTTTCACCTCGACAAAGCCTATGAAAAGCTTCACGATAACTGACATTTAGTGAGAATCGAAAACTCCGCCTAGTTGTCACTTAAAAACATTATTACTGACATCTAAATTTACCACCAGGCTGGAAGTCCTGCCGCTCAACGGGTTGTCGGTTGTCGTCGCGTAGTGGGACTTCACCAACCTCATCAATGTCGGTAACTTCACCCCAATTCCTGAGATGATCAGGACGCTGAAGGCCCCAGGTCTCCATGATAAAGGTATTTCACATAGAAGGAAATAAAAGCTAATATAAAGGTTAAAGATAAAATAACACCTATTATATTAAAGAAAGTTGATGACTTAAAGAAGAAGAGCGTTTAAAGTTATAAAAATGAAACACATCGATATATACCTAAATATGTTATGTGTAAAACTTTACATTAAATCCCTTTTATCTCTTAATATTAACAGGGTTATAAAGAAAACTTAAAATACTAGTGATATTGTGAAGACTTTTCGTTGCCTGGTAAGAATATATTACGTATAAAGTACTGGGTGGCACGTATATGCATGATTAAGTGTTTGGTAGTTACTGATGAGCTTTGAAAAAAAATTACCTCTTATAGGGTAGACTGGAACTATCGTGTTCATTGCATTCTTAGGAAAATGCACAAAGATCGAAAAATTACAAGGCAGCCTATCGTATACCAAGGACAGCAATAAGATGAATAGATTAGTGTTCCACGGTATTGTAGCTACTTAATTCGATTTCTCCGTGGGGCAACGAGGCATAGACGAGAGACATAATAATCGTGGCTGATTCTAGGCTGTTTTACAGAGCTGATCGGTAAGTATTACCCATAGTAGGTATCACAACAGAGGTTGCCATCCGAGTAAAGAGCCTTATGACAGATCGATAGCTAGGCAAGGGATGCAGTGAATGATACCAGAATATAATCGGCCAGCTTCGCCCTCTCCCTTTTCCACCTTTACTAATCTAGTCCACAAGACCCCAAATATCGCAAACTGAAAATCAATTTATAAAGAAGAAAGGAATACCTCCCACAAGAAAAAAGAAAAAAGGACCGTGACCACCCAAACTGACAGGAAGGGTTCAAAGTTGAATTTGGGCTGGATATTTGATGCGCGACCCTGGCTGCCACACTCCCAACTGGCGTTATCCTCAGATACACGTTTTTGGGGGCCATTTGACTGACCATTTCATGGGATAACATAGCCGAGTAGACATAAGCGACGAAACGGTAGAGTCTAAGGCTGTCCCGGAAATACAATAATACAATAAGAAGATACAAACCTAAGCACGCTGACACTAGAGGCATCTTGTACTGCGGTAGTAGAATGCCTCGGTATCATCGAGGCTCCTCTTGATGTTAGGCATTTAAACGACGGGCGGCAAGGCTATTCTAATATGGCTCATCTCTATACCGCTTCCGCCACTGGGCATCGGGTTGTTATTGGACTGCTTCACTGAAAATGATTTGACCGCAACGGTCGGCTGCATCTACTGCAGTGTTACGGAGACGCATTCATAAGTGCAAAATAGGAGTCTTGGGACTATTGCTATGACGGGTGCCTCGGGAACCACAATCATTGTGTACGTAAGGAGCTTCGCATATTAGCTAGATAGTTGGGGTCCCTTTCCTTCCAGTAGTGTGATGTCACTTAGATCCCTTCTTGGCTGAGTGTTTCGTATTTGGACATTTGGTTGAAGAAAAGAAGGACAATTTACTCACAGTCAGGTGTCATAGTTATGTGTTTCTAGCCAACGAGGCAGGGTCCCTCATGGAGAAGCAATTTGGTGTTAATAACTGGAAGCGTAAGGCTGAAGATGAAGCCCACCCACTTCAGGTTATTTTCATGGACCGTATTCGTTCCACAGAGACGTTCCAGGGAAAGACATTCTTAGAAATGAGAAGAAAAATTGAAAAATTAAACACGCTAGGAATCTATATGTTGATTTTAGGAAGAATGTGTTATGCGCCTTTACTTAGTAAGGCTTATATTTCAACACTATAATATGAGCATTCGAGAGAATAATTATCGGGGCAGACGGCTTTTCGATTACAGTATTGCCATTACTTCACCGCATTTAAGTTTATGTCCTGCACTCAGACCCTGGGAACAGGCTTTAAAGATATGCGTTACGATTTAAAAGCATTTGACTATATAATTGGGAAAGTAAGCGAAAATAGACACCCTATTCAGAGTAAACGGTTAGAAAGGCTGCGGCCACGAAGGAAGATAAGGGGCAGCCGCAGTGGCAGTCCTGCGCCTCCTTTTCGCGCTGGGCCCCCGTTTTGCTTGACCATGACAAGGTAATTATTGCTGGACAACGCGTATATTTTTGATTCTGCATCTCTTGTTATATTCTATAAACTATTACGTGCGGACGTCTAGGCTGCTTAAGGGATATATAAGCCGAAGTGTTACCGATATTTGATCTATGGTTTAATATATAAAAAGGCAAGATAAAAGATTATTAACTACGTCGAAGTGTGTTAAAAACGGTCTCACTTTTTTAACTATACATTTATAATAAAATGCTTATTATTAATAAGTTTATCGCGAATTATATAAACTTTAATTATATTAAATAATTAATAACGTTTTTTTATAATAAAGTTATAATAAATATTTTTTAATATTTAAAAATCGAAGATTAATAAAAAGTAAAAATTATTTAAAAATTTAAAAGTTAATAAATATAACATATTATATAAGCAAGTAAACGAAACAAGCTCGTGAATGAAATTTTATAGTTATTACATTTTTAATTATTAAAAATTATTTACGCCGTATTAAAATTAATTAATAATTATTATTATTCAAATTATTTTATTTAGCTTTACACTTTAAAAATTAAATACTTTTTTTATATTAAGTATTTAATTTTTAAAAGCGTGATTTATATTATTTAATTAAAAAATTAATATATTTATTATTATTTTTAAAACGCGTAAAATTATAATTATATTTTTTATTTTTATTTTTTAAGTTTTTTTATATTAATTAATTTAATTTAATAACTAAAAATATTATTTAAAACTTAAATTAATCGTGTTATTATTTATAAATAAAGCTATTTATATATTAATTTTTATTAATTATTAAATATTTACGATGTTTTTAATATTATATTATAATGTGTGACGAACCTCCCTGTGTATTCCTAGTCAGCTGACTTCACAGGTAAGTACGTACTAGGTTTTCTTAATTTGAAGGTAACAATGGGTTAAGATTGGTTCAATTGATTCATAATGTTATGTTCGTCAAAGAGGTTTCAAGGTACTCTCACTATAGTATTAAAAAGTGACTATAGTCTTAAATTGATAGCTAAAGAACGAATAACTAGATACATAAGAAATCCCCTTCTTTTTATACTCATTTTCCTTAATACATATTCCCTCTTTATATTAATTATTATATAAGCAAAGTCTGTCCGGATCTGAGATCAACTCAGATCTCATTTAATATAATTTAAGAGTAATTCAGATCACATTACGTAACGTCTTATTATGTTCCAAAAAAGACCGTCTTGTACTTACATTCGTGGTTCGTGTTTTAACACCCTTATAGAAAATCCCTTTAACATAGTTAGTTCGTAATACTATTTCTCTCCTCCTAAAATCTTTGTCCTAAAAATTCCCTTTAATAAGTTCATTTTATTTATTACTTTTAATATATCGGGAGTTTCCAAGTTTATTGCGAAGTCGGTTATAAGGTGTTCCTTTGTTCTTACTATTTCCAAACTAACTCTCTTTACTTCATGGTTCCAAAGTTCAAAACCTGCTTCACTTATACCGCCAAGGTCCGAAGCCACTATGATGATAGCAATACTGCGATATCTAACTTATCCAACATTATTCGCGAGTAAGAAAAGCTCGCTGCGAAGCGTCGTCGTGCCGAGGAGGAATTTCAAGCGCTAACGAGGTAGATAATCCGCATACGTAAATAAGAGGAGTTCCTAAGAAAACGGGGCTTTGAGATGTTAAAATAAGGTTTATTATCCATTAAAGAGTTAAAGAAATAAGAATATATAGAGGTAAAATAAAAGCGTCTCGTTACGAAATAGTAATAAATGGAAGATTTAATATGTTAATTTAAGTTCGAGCTAAACGTTTTTATTTTTAAGGCCGCCCCTTTTTTCGATTTGTCCTTTTTAAGTTAAGATCTTGACTTTTAGGCCCTTTTAGCCGATCCGGGTTTTATTAATAGAAGCTCGCAAGTTTCTTTGTTAAGTTTCTTAAGTGTTTAAAAGGTTTCTAAGTATTCTCCTCGGGTGGATAACCTTCTTACTTAATAAGATATTGTAATTAACTTCCGACTTATCTTAAATCTAATATCTTTTTTATTTCGTACTTATTAGGGTTTTCCTTAAATTTTAATTGGTTTTTTAATATAACATTATTTAATATTGGTTCTAAGAGCGAAATATGAAATACAAGATATATTTTAAATCTTTTTAATAATGCTAGTTTATAATTAACTTTCGAAATAACCTTTTTAATTTTATATAGTCCCAATTTCTTAAATTTAAGTTTTTCGCTAGGTCGCTTTATTTTAATTTAAGGTATTTTTAATGTTACGCCTTGTTATTAGCGGAGTAAATAAACCATATTTCTTCTTTTAAGGATTAGTTCTTTAATTCTTTTTTTATTATAGTACTTTGTTATTTTATTTTAAATGAATTGTAATTCTTTTTATAGCCGTTATTATATTGCCTAGACTTTTTTAGATAGCACTTCTGCTCTCGGGGCCTTTATTTCGACTTTTAGTGCTTTTATAAGTTCGATTAATTGTTTTTAGACTTCCGCCTTTTATTTATATACTGCCTCGTGTGGTGACATTTTCATGTCTTTATTAATCGATATGTTATATATTATTTAGGCTATTAATAATAACTTTACTTAGTTATTTATTTCTTAGTTGACATAGCTTCGTAAATATTGTTTTATTATTTGGTTTAGTCTTTTTATTTGCTCGTTTATTTAAGGGTGATACGTTATAAACAACTTTTATTTAATTCTTATTCGTTTTATTAAGCTAGTCCAAAATTTTAACGTAAATAACTTATTTCTATTTAAAACAACGCGTTTTAATAGCCTATATTTACTAACGTACTTTTTTAAGAAATTAAAAGCCAATTATTTTACTATGCTTAATTTGTTAAATAATAAGAAGTAGGCGTATTTCGTGAGTTTATTAACGATTACCTATATACTGTTATAATGTACTCTTGTGGTAGGATCTTTTAACTTTAAGAGTTTCACTACGAAGTCCTATGTAATTATATATTATGCTTTATTAGGTATTTGGGTTAGTTATAGTAGTTTATATGGTTTATGTCGTGATACTTTAATCTTATTATAAATATTATAATTTTTCATAATTCTTTTAATTATTTGTCGTATTCTTAGAAAGTCGAATTCTTTTTAAAGTCGTTTTATTATTTTAAAAATCCCTTGATGGCCGTGTAAAAGATGTTTGTGAAATTCTTTAACGAATTCGTCTTGTATTCGTTTTAATACATATACCTTTTCCTTATATGAGAGAAGTTCGTCGCTAGATCCTTGTTAAGATTATAATTGTTTTTCTTTTTAATTATAATTTTCCTTGAAACGTTATTTTTAGTTTCTTATGTTGATTTATATGTAAGTTAATACAATTGATTTGTCTTTTTGTTACTTGAACATCTAGATATCTCTTTTATTAATTTTTGATTTATAATCTCTCTTTTTACTAAGAAGATCTACTTGAATATTTTCCTTTTTTGAAGTGGATTTAGTGATCTCACTAGCTATGTTTTAGTAATTCTTCTTTTGTTTTATCTCTAAATAATTTGTGGAAACGAAGGTACTTGCGCGATACTCTTTTCGTTAGATTTTTAGGCTTAGTTACTCGAATTATATAGGCGATATGTTTCGTTTCTGCATTCGTTTCTTTAGAGTTATTTGCGGTACTTATCTCGTAACCCGTAGTGGTTAACTCCTCTTGTTTTTAATCTTAATAAAGCGTGTTTATCTCGAAATTTATTCGTAAATTGCTTTTTTTAAGTTAATTCATTCTTAAGATCATATTATGATTTAATATGTATATAATATTAAAAATGATTTATTTAAAATGTCTTTAAATAATTACTAAGAAAGGAATTATTTCTCTTAACACTTTATTATTCTCGTAATTAAATATGTTTCCTTTAAAGTTTTATAACTTATATAGACTTTATTTATATACCTATAATATTCTGTCTTTCTAAATTATCTTTATTAAGATATAACTTTTATTTACTCTTAAATCTATTAAGGCTTTATACTTCCTTTTATTATACTTAACTCTGGTTATAATAATGTTATTAAGTCTCAACTGGATTTCATATAAGGACTTATTATTCATGGCTTCTCGCTGCCTTACTAGCGAAAGCCTTTGCCGTTTTTTAGTTTTTTATGTCCCTTCTTTTTTAGTTTTCTTTTAATTGTTATAACCCAGATATCCTTTTATTCTTAAGCTTTCATAAGAGCGTGTTTCTAGTAATCATTACTTAGATAGTCTCTTTAATTACCCTTTATATAGTAAGGGGTAAAAGGTTTATCCCTTATGTAAAACCTTATACATTAAAACTTTAATTCTTTTTCGAGAGCCCTTTTGTAACTCAAGTCTATTTTATTAACTCGGAATTTCTTGAAGTTTTAGATTATCCTTAAATAAAATAAATAATTCTTGAGTTTACTTATTAAGGGTATCTCGATGTTTCTTTTTAAGTTTACGTTGATTTTTAAAAGCTTTCCTCTTTTTTTGAGGTATATTTTAATGATTCGTTTACAGCCTCGTTTAGTCGCACGTGTTTTCGTTTATTGCTTTATTAAGTGTTTTCTTATAAAGCCGAATAAATTAGTATTATATTTAATTCGTTTTTCGAGCTATTATAGAAAATGCAGTTCCTTTTATAATTCCTATAATTCTTCCTTAATCTCGTTTTCTTCGAAACCTGCTTTAAATAAGTCGTGTACGTCGTATGGTATTAAGGTGTAACATATATAACCCTTAATAATTACTTTGTTACTTTTTTCGGAATTAAGGTGAAAATAATATGTTCTAAGGTAATGTGGCCATCGTGGGATGTTGTTATAAATGCATTCATTTTCTTTCGTGTTATTATTCTCTAGTTCTTAAGGATAATAACCGGCTTTATCTTTAAAACTTTTATATATTTAATAAATATCGTTAATATAAAAGCTTTAATATAACGATATATGTTTTTTTAAGCTTTAATGGATATTATAGTTATTATTTATATAAAACCTCTAGTTTAAACTATTATGCTGGCTTTTTCCTTAATAAGTTTCGTATTTGTCGTTATTATAATAACTTTAATGTAAATCATTATATTTTAACTTAATCCTTAAGTCGTATTCTAGCTTATAATTATTATATTCGTATAATAATTCGCCTTCGTTATATCCTTATTTAGCTTATTTTGGTGTAAGATATTTTAAATACGAGTGGTCATTTTTTGAATAATCTTTACGGTTAACTTAATAATATTTATAGATTTCTTTTATAAAGGCTTTCTTGATTTTCTCTACCTTAATAGTGCTAATAGTAAACACTTGGTTTATTTCTTCGTTGTTTTCGAATTAAACCTTTGCCTTGATAACTCTTTTCTCGGGTTAAGGAATTCCTCTTGTTCTTAGTTCCTGTTTTTTAGGACTTCGGCACTCGTTTTTATAATGTCCTTTTTTTTTATAATTAAAATACTTAATAGTTGATTTATCTCGTTTCTTTTATTCTTTTTAAATAACGTTGATTTTAATAGGGTTTAACTTAGTTTTAGTGCTTTTCCTGGTTCCGGCACCGCTTTTGTGATTTCCTCCTTTTAGTTGATCGCCATTTTTTCGTTATATCGTCTTTTTTTTTTTAAGGTATCGTTCGAAGTTCTCGTTATCAATAGTAATTACTATTATAACGTAGTTATTAAACTTTCTTAGGTTTTTTTTTTATATAGGTTTGTTTTATATAGCTTATTTTTTATATAGTTTTTTAATTCTTAATAAAACAAATAATATAAGTTTTTAATAAGTAGTTATAATTAATTTGCGAGTTTCTTAAACTTAATAACATAATTTAAAGCCTTTTTATCTTGTTATAATTTATAAAGTCGAGCTTTAGCTTGTTATTTAAAGATTAAATTACCGAATATAGACTTAAGTTGTTTTTTAAACTCCTTATAATTTTTGAAGACTTTCTTTGTATTTTTTTAGGCGTTTAATTCGTTTTTTAGATGATCTTTTAACACTGGTTAAAACCAGGTCAAGGCGGTTCTAACGAGGAGCTAGAATACTGTGAAAACCTTTTATTCCTTAGTAATAATCGTTTTATAATAAAATCGTAAGTAGGTTTCAACTTAAATTAAAAATCCTTTTAAATCGCTTAACCCATTATATTTACTAAGTATAATTAATTTAAAACCCTTTACGTCGAGAGTTATTATATTGTTTTCGTCGTTTAAGTCGTTAAAGTCGTTATCGTTTAAGGGTGGTTATTTGTCTTTAAGAGGTAGGGGTTATTTTGCCTATTTATCTTTTTCTTTAGGTATTTTTTTCTCCTCCTCTTTTTCTTCCTTAAATGGTTCTTCTTACTGAGCTTTCGAGATGTCCTCCTATGACCCTTCTTTAGCTATAATTATAATAAACTCTTGTATTAGTTCTTTTAAACCTTTTAGTTATATCGTAAAAAGACCTAAAACTTTCGTTCGAGAGCTTATTAACTATTATTCTTTTACTTATTTCTTTTTTTGTTGTTCTCTAGTTTTAAGGGGCATACTTATCCTAGAACTATTCAATTAAAAATCCCTCCTTTTAAACTAATGTTAAGTATTAATTAAAAAGCTATTAAAATGTAACGAACCTCCTTATATATTCCTAGTTAACTAACTTCACAAGTAAGTACGTATTAGGTTTTCTTGATTTAAAGGTAATAATAAGTTAAAATTAATTTAATTAATTTATAATATTATATTCGTTAAAGAGGTTTCAAGGTACTTTTATTATAGTATTAAAAAGTAACTATAGTCTTAAATTAATAGCTAAAGAACGAATGATTAGATACATAAGAAATCCCCTTCTTTTTATACTTATTCTCCCTAATATACATTCCCTCTTTACATTAATTGTTATATAAGCAAAGTCTATTCGAATCTAAGATCAACTTAGATCCCATTTAATGTGATTTGAGAGTAATTCAGATCACATCACGTGACGTCTTATTATGTTCCAGAAAGGACCGTCCTGTACTCACATTCGTGGTCCGTGTCCCAACACCCTTGTAGGAAATCCCTCCAACACAGTTGGTTCGTAACATAATGACGATTTAAAGATATATTTAAGCGATTAATCGTTATATTAAATTTATAAAAATTTATATTTTATAAAAAATTTATAATTATTTAATATATTATTAATTTAATGTGACGAACCTCCTTATGTGTTCCTAGTTAACTAACTTCACAGGTAAATACGTATTAGGTTTTCTTGTTTTAAGGGTAATAATAAATCGAAGTTAATTTAAGAGATTTATAATGCTTTGTTCGTTAAAGAGATTTTAAGGTATTTTTATTATAATATTAAGAAGTAATTATAGTCTTAAATTAATAGCTAAAGAACTAGAATGAATAACTAGATACATGAGAAATCCTATCTTTTTTATACTTATTCTTCCTTATATATGTTTTTTCCGTTTAATATGTTAAATACCGAGAGAATTAGTCTTAATTAGATAAATACCTCTAATTAAGTCACGTGATATTACATCACATTATAAAGAGGGGACTACTAGTCCGTATATTCTTGGTCCGTGTTTAACTACCCCTACTAGAAACCCTTTTAACATAGTTAGTTCGTAACATTTAAATAATTAATTATTCTTTTCTCGTTTTTATTATGTTATTAAAATAGTAAATATTTTATTACGCGATCGCAACACGGGATGTATTAAATAAAACTAAGCTTTTAATTTTATATAGCGATAAAAAACTTTTTAAAAGTATTTAAATAAATATTAAAAATAATATAAATTAATATATAATATAATTACGAAATATAATATTTAAAAAGAATATATATATAGTTTTAATGAAATAAAATTTATAATTAAAATAATTATTAAAACTAATATAATAATAATAAGTATAAAACGATATAAATAATTATAATAAATTTAATAAAATAATCGAGAAAAATTAGAATTATTTAAATGAAGAAAAAACATTTCGCTTCGTAATATCGTAATAATTTATTATTATTAAAAAATAAAATTATAATATTAAATAATAACTAAATTATAAATATATATAAAAATAAAAAGAATTATATATCTTTTAATTTTAAATAATTACTTAATATAAAAAAAGAATAACTTTATAATTAATAATAAAAAAGGGGGGCCTTGAAAAAAGGTAATAACTAAATAAAAACGATATAATATATATAATTAAATTAGTTATAATACGCGTATTTATATAATAAATAAAAAGATATTTAATAATTTAAATTTCGAAGAATTATAATTAAATTTATTTATTATTTATTTATTATTTTGATTTTAAAGGGGTTTAACTTGGAAAATGTTGGTAGGTACGTACATATGAAAAGCAAAGTAACGAATAACAGTATGAAAGATAGGGGTGAGACTAGTGTAATTTTGATGTCTAAGGAGGGAAAAGTCTACATGAGATATGCTGCCGAAGGCAGCGTATTTATACCAAAAGAATGTAGCAGTTTCCGTGTGGGGACACAACCCTTGTTTGTCATCCAACTATCAGAAAATGTAATAAATTAAATAATATAAATTACGCTTTAAAAAACTAAACACTTAATATAAAAAAAGTATTCGGTTTTTAAAATGTAAAGCTAAATAAAACGATTTAAATAATAATAACTATTAATTAATTTCGATATAATATAAATGATTTTTAATAATTAAAAATGTAATAATTATAAAATTTCGTTTATAAGCTTGTTTTATTTACTTGTTTATATGGTATATTATAATTATATTTAAAATTATTTATTTTTATAAAGGTTTAAAATCAATATAATAATATATGATTAATGTTATGTGAAGTCTTTATTATAAGTAAACTCAGTCTTTAAGAGAGTCTCTTTTAGAGAATCTCTCTATGAAATACACAATAATACCACTAGTCACGGTGATGGGGCTGGAGGCCCAATTCACCGTGGAACAATAGGTTGCCGGTCGCCGACCAAACCTTATTCGTGTATATACCTAGCCACAAGCCCCTGCGCCGACCCATCCCTTCTTCTGTTTTTTTCCCTTACCTGAATATAGTTAAGTCTAAATCATTTCGAATGGGTGCACTGACCCAGCCTCCCGTGACACCACTGACTTTACAAGAGACCTGTCAGATCCTAGCAAAAATGAGAACTTTTTATTATTAAAATAAATCGGTGTTAACTCGCAATGTAACTTTAACTTACCTTTTAGTGCTAACTATTAGCGCACACGTCAAAGCGGTTCTGAATGGCTGCAAAACCAAAAGGAAGAAAAAGGTGGTTGAAAGAGGGATGGTCTATTGCTTGAATGTGTCATGACGAAATCTGAGCTAAGGCTAAATTTACTAAGCGAATCGTCCCTTCCCCACAGTTGCTAGTTATAAAAGAGGTAAGCGGAAGCATGAAAAGGGTGTGAGCGGATGAGACCCGGCATCGCCCGGAACAGGTTCTCTACGGCCCCATCACGACTCCGTTTGCAAGAAACGGTTGTCCGGCCCCACTGCAAAACGATGCTTGAATACAAAAGGCGGACCGGCCTAGCAGAACCCGGAGAAGAAGGTAGGTCGGGATGAGTCGGCAGACATCCCCGTGCGAATGTTCTATATCGCTTGGAAACTCTTGGCCGCCATAACCACCACTCGTTCTCCATATACAGCGCGTGATTCGATTCAGCTATTATACGTCACGGTAGAGGAGAGGGAACCAGACTTCGTGGATGCGATTATAGAATTCGGTATTGATCCCAATGCACTTGTCACGGCTATGTGACCGTGGTTGACCCATGCGTCAACATGTACATTATACTTAGATAGGCGGGCCTGGAGAGAGACTTTCCTTCTCCAGCGCAACAACACGTAATAGTGGTACCCTTGCAGCACTATTCAGGGGTGTCGTTAAGACACCGTCGGTTCATGAAGAGGCTATCCAATGGGGCGGCGACTCCATTGTAGACGATCTTTTGAAAGCCCACTCTCGCATGATTTCCCTCTCAAGTCAACCTTTGAGACTCGCACTCGGGACAGGACGCCTGGACTTGTTCTAGGATATTTTAGATTCTAGTCTTTCACGTGATAACAACTGGAAGACCACGGCACTAGAAATTGCGATAGAGATTGAAGATCTACCGTTGCTTGACGAATTGATAATTCGTGGAGCCAGACTGGATGATGATCGAATACTCCATAAAGCTGTATAGGAACGTGATTCAATGATCAAGCCGCTCCTGGAGAGATATACGAAGGCCTACCCACAAGGAGTTCCTGGATATGGCCGAGGTGCTATTGAGGCCGTAATTGAGTATTACTCGTGCTCCTCTGCCTCCAAATTGCTGGATTTGCTCTTTTAAATTCAAGCTTGTAACTGTGGATATTCTCCAAGGAGACGGACATCACGAAACTCTACTAAGTATGGCAATTAGAAAGCATAGACATAGTCAGGAAGTGCTATTTCATGGGATCTCCCTTATTGAGAGGTTACTTTATGCCGGTAGTGACGTCAATAGCACTATGACAACCCATAGCTATGCACCAAATAGCGGTTATGTCAAGACAACCTTTCTTTTAAACTCCATCGAGATGCAAAGTATGGAGATAATTAAGTTCCTAGTTCGACATGATGCTAATGTAAACGAGCTGGCGCGCTTTGGTATAAGGCGAACTCCTCTGCAGAAAGCCGTCGAGCTGAACAATCTCCAGATCGTCCGCTTAGATCAACGCCGCACCCGCAAAATTCGATGAAGCTACTGCGCTGCAGTTCGCAGCTATCAAGGGTAACAACTATGAGATGGCAATGATGCTCATAAGACGCGGGGCTCAACTAGATGTACCCCAGCCTCTGGGAAGACGCGGACGCTGGCCCCTAGAGGGCGCGGCCGAGAATGGTCGCCTAGACATGATACAACTCCTCTGGTAGGCTAACGGCGGCCCCTTCGACGATAAACAATGCCAAAATGCCAAGCTGCTCGCAGAACTGAACGGGTATATTGGTAGTAGGGATCTGATTGACGAGTTGATAGCCAATTCCTCTATCGAATGTGGGACGGATTCGACCATGATGGGCGCGGGATAGGGGGTTTCGAGGTAAGTGTATTTATGAGCTATGATGCCTTTTCCAGTCACCAATCTTACTTATACCAGTTTGCTCCAATAGATACCTAAGGGCAGCCAATAGGTATACGGTTAACCTAATTGGGTCCCGAGACCTAGGAGTGTCTTATCGAAGAATTAGACATTCTATGCCATATGGAATACACTTGGTGGATCTTTTTTGATGGGTGACCTAGTTTAAAGAACACGTTCTCTCATTCTCTCATTCTCTTGCAAATACATAAGGATCAAAAAAATAGCAAAGATCCCAAACCAGTCGGATTGAAACATTTTATCTATGACCTACGTGGAATGCATCTCTAGCTCATAAAGCTGTGCATTTGGTTCTAGTTCTTTATGTTATTACCTCTATCTTATACTAGTGTCGTGATACATACTAAGGGTTATCGTGACAGAGGCGGGTTGGATACAGCACTATTTACATAGTGTTACATAAAAACTCAACTACCTGTTAATGTCAATTTAGGTAAAAGTCCTAGAAAGAAAACTGCCACTCATTTTACCAAGTCTCTTAAGTCTAGCTCTGCCTCTTAGAGAGCAAATCCGGAATGTCTACGTGACTCGGCGCCTTACAGCATTCATGGATGCAGGTGATAATAATTTCTGACTTGCATGTGAACCACCTTTAGGTGATCAATCAAGCTTCCTTCCTTCCATATCCATGTCTGGTGAGAATATCCTAGGTGATGGTGAATGGGATAGTGAACGGACTAGGGTCGAATAACGGCTGATTGACGCGCTCGAACCTTAAGGAGAACTTATTGATTTGACTTGATCCGCTATCTCAGGCGGCAGCATTCCTGGAGGATTCGGGTTCGTCCCGGTGCATATGACCTGGTCATTGGGTATTCGGCATTCCAGAAGTGGTATTAGTTCCCTCGGACCCAATCAACCACCCTAGTTACACCCCACTATTGATATTGACCAATCATCTAACACGCTTTCAAAGTTTATCGAATCTTCGGGCATATGGTACGTACCTACGTAGGTACGCACTACTTAATGCTCCTTGAAAGCAGCCGAAGCTCTGGTTAGCATAAATTATTTGGAAATTATTCACTGACTCACATGCTCTGTCGAAGCCAAGTTTTTAGGGCTGATGCCTTGGCAGAGAGTTAGAGGTCGTGAAAAATGCATGGTGTCGGTGGTGGCTGGGTTGTTTGCGTAGACCTCTTGATTCAGGTCCGTAACTTCAGCAGGGGCGCGGCCGTAGCATTACCCCATACGGGGGAGCTCGGCAATTCCCTTACCACTACCGAATCCTACACTGAGAGCGCCTACATGTAGGTCGGCTTAGATGCATTATCAAATGGGGCGCCCGAGATGGGACTCGGGCCAAGTCTCTTTTCGTATACCAACCGGAGATCCCTCCGAGTTATAAATCTATATTACGTCGGTAGCGCTCTCTCCGGAATTCCAAATCATCACGAGCTTTGCGGTATAATTTTCCAGGTCAGATCAGACCACAACTAACACGACAACTGTGATAATGAAAGTGACGCACATATGAGCGTTGGAGAAAAACAACTGGCGGTGAAGTGCGCAAATTTTTCCATTCCTTTGTTCAGCCCAACGTCATTTCTCACAACGTTGCCTTTGCCGAGACATTGGGCTGGTTGCCATCAAGCAACTTATTCCAAATCCCCCCGCATTGTCCTTCCGTGGCCAACGAGACGAACTAACCAATCAGCATGTAATAATTAATTTCATCCTAGACGAACCCCTATTACATCAGCACACCGAACATTCGACTCGGACAAATTCTATGAGTGTAAGCGGTAAGCACTTATGTCCGAATTTTTCTTCTTCGCCTACTAAGGCTAAAAAGCGTCTAGGCGTTCTTCTAGTTCCGCGGACCTGGGCACCGTTACCTGGCTCCCCCAACCCAGGAGGCGGGAAAGGTGATTTGTGTTTTAAGTATATAAAACTTCTCCACTGCTAGTGCAATTAGCAACTCTACCTGTAGCCATCCACAATAGGTAGAATAACACAGAATGATAACCATAAGCATTTGCCTGACAACAACCTCTCAGTATAAATGCAGCTGATAGTAAATATTATTATGTCAGACGATCATGTGACGTAATAACGGGTCTCAAGTAATGGTCTTTGATTTTACGCTAAGTTTTAGATTGATCTGTTTGGAACAACATCGTCATTGTGGCCCCTTACATACACGACATGAGCCCGTAGTTATCCAGGGGGGCTCGTGGAGTAGTCGGTGGTCAGTAGTTAGGTCGGTGCCGCCGTGGTTGCTAAACCAAGCATATCTGCATAACTTTGGATTCCGCACCCGGTGTGGATATTTGTAATCAGCATAGATCCTTGAAACCGGCGTGGATCCTTCGAAATCGGCTTCGATCCCCGTACCATGGCTGAATGGTAACATTTGCCCGAGGACACGTTTCGATACATATTTTTTAATCTCACGAGAAAGTCCTGTTGTGTCATTACAAGTGGCCACATAGTAAGATTGGAAATCAGGAGCACAAAAGGCAAAGAAGTAGAAAAGCTGTTGTGAGTCCGTTGGTTTTATTAGCGCCCAGTGCACCACGAAATCAAAGCTAGGTACTGGCATCAGAAAGATTAGGTAGTCAGGCAGGTGAAAAAAATGAATGAGACACGGCTGTACTAGCCATACTTTAGATATTACCTGAGTAACTACTCACCGTGCTACCATATTCTATCACTGGGTATGGCATTGTGAATTCAAGACGGGCATGAGCCATCTTTCCGAGAGTGGTCAGGAAGTTGAACCTAGCGAATACTTCAATGTTATTGCTGGAGTCGGCATGGGAGGGTAAGTTGTTTTGAAGCCGTTCTTAAGACTTCACGGCAGGCTCCTGAAATTATGGTAGCAGGGCTCTTGCACTCCTCCTTTACCGGCTCAAACTTAGCGTATCGCACTGCATACTTGAGTATTGGAGACTCTCATCAATCATCCTTCGACTAGAAATTTTGGGGGGCAAGTCGCCCTTATTTGATGCTACCAATCTAAGGCGAGCCGTGAGAAAGCCATGACTAAATTACTCTTAGTTTTGCTTTCTCTGTTCATGTCTACAATAAAAGGGTTTAGGTTTAGATCTTTGATCCTAGACTTGAAAAATCCTCTAAAACGAATATCGTAGTCACAGCAGTAGTAAACAAAGTATTGTTTGGAAGCGAGTTTCTCCTCGTTCCCGGGTAAATTTATCGACTAGAAATACCCTCTCGAACTCATGCACACTACGGCGCCTGTTCTGAATAGTCTCAACGATGTACCAGAAAGCCCTAAGCAGATCAACTTATTAGAAGTATGAACCGTCAGGGCGGTTCAAGTGGCAGGGCATCTTTGAAGTTTCCATTTTTATTAACCCTTTTTTCTTTTTTGTTCGTTTTCTTAATACACTAGGTATAGGTGTATAGATACCTATCAAGGAATGCTTGTATTCGTGAGGGTTAGGCTTGGTACCGTGCTATGAACAGTGGAGAGATATATGTACCCTATACATGCTAGTGGGTCCGTCATGTGATATGTCGCACTCAGTCAGTACGGTACGTATTTAAATCACTGCCCCGCTGTTAGTGCACTTTGTAGCAACCTAACCATCTACAATACACAACACATACGATGTGATATATCACTTCAATGTTACACGTAAGACACATATTAGGGTCCAAAAGTACATTCAAAATCCAGGTATCTGAAGATCCACTCTCACTAGCTACAGGCCCAAATATTTCATCCTACTCTCACGCTCTGTCCAGGATTCGATACTGGCAGAGCTAAGTAAGCCTCGGCTCCTCGCATTAGAAACTATGCCATTAAATTCGTAAGTCATCATAGATATCATGACACCTTGTATCCAGAGACAAGGGCTAAAGAGTCTTTGTCAATGCAACCATTGTCTGGTTTCCACCCTGAAGACTGGTAGTGCCAGTTCCATCTCCCTTATCCTTATTGACGATGTTGAGAGAGGCGGACCCGTGGGCGGTAGCTGCCACCTCTGGCGCGGTTCCATCTGCCGCTACGTCTAGTGTGCACTTGTACGCGTGGTTCAGTTCGAGGTTGTTATCGGTCTTTGTGAATGAGACATTGTAGCCGGGTATGACCGTCGAGCACCATAGGAGGCCGCTATTCGTCTCCCCTGGATCAATAGTTCCGTGGCAGCCCGAGTAGTAGTCTGAGAAGGTCGTCTCCAGCAAGAAGGTGAAGGACTCGCTGTCGCTATTGTAGGAGCCCGTCCAGTCGGAAATAACGAAGGCTGGGTCTGGGGAAGCGGAGCAGGGCAACGTTTGAGGATAGGCTGCTGATGCCCACTGGGAGAGGGACAGGACAGCCGCGACTAGTACAGGTAGAAAACTGGAGGAAAGCATTGTGGAGATATTGGTACGATAATTCTTAACATAGACTTAAAAACTCGTGTTTAAATGTTGGAATATCAAAGACATTCTCTGGACGACGTCTTCGACTAGTGTTTTTATATCCATATGTACAATATCCCCGGCAGTAGTTCGGGTAATAGAATGCCAACCTCGTCTGCACTAGAATTTGGAATTCCAAATCATGCCCTGGTGTAACCTATGACGAACAAGAGAAAGATCCCCCCTGTCGGGAGCGATGGTTTTCCCCCCTGCGCGGTGACCTGCATGATTTAGCCTGATAAATGCACCCCAATATGCGCGTGAGCAACGACGGGCACAGCGATGCGGCGGCGGCCCGCCTGACAAAGCCCTCCAATCCGCGTCATCGATACTGTACAGCCCGAAGAATTACACGATGCCGCGCTTATGATTGCATGTAATGCACAATGGTAAGGCAAGGGGGACTGACGTTCTGGACCCCGATCTACGGTGCACATACGTAGCATCGTTATTAAGTTTTCCGGATTTAAGTTGCATCATTTTCATGGCTCGTGGACATCTGTATTCAAGCCCAGGCGTTCGATGCGACTTTTGCTGATTGGCATCTTCTGCCTCCGCTGCATAAATATTCGTAGAAAGACCGTTCGAGAATCTGGTATCATGAATTTTCCTCTGGATGAACATTGGGAAGAATGCCAACGGAAAAATAATGCCACATATCCGAATCCTTCTGGGGTTTTTCATTCCGCTTTTCCACATCAGAGTTACTATGGAGCTGACTAATAAAATTTGGATAATGTCTTGAATAGCATATTATACCAGGTCTATAACTTGACAAAAGCATATAACCCTATGCTTAATTACTCTCATAGCATTTTTCTTTTATTTCTTATCTCCTGCCATTAGTAGTGATTTGGCGATGTGCCATGTCCCACGCCAGGATCGGACCCGAAATTCAACATATCTAGAGGTTTTCAGACCTCGAGCTAGTTATTCTTACGAGAATGTCGACTCGTGATCTTGGAGAATGAGGGAAAGCCCGAGAGTACGGGCTTTATGAGGGTGCATTTCTTTGGCTCTATTGCAACGCCCGCAGTCTGCCTTCATCAAAATCATGCCATTGGCTGCTATCACTGTTCGAACACCGAATGTGTTCACATGTCCTTTTACAACACGCGTTACATCACCCGAAAGTTGCCTTCGTCAGCTCCTAATCGTCCATATCATATCTTGCCGCTTTACTCACATATACCTCTAGGGAGGTTTGCGAGGGGAGGCCATTCCCCCTCGCCTTAGGCGTTAAATATGCCAACCAACCAAAGCCTCTTAGGCCTGATCAGGTGGTGTTTAGAACAAGATCAGTGGATAAAACTGAAAAAAAAAATCAATAAAATGATAAATTCTTTCTGACCTGTCCTCAGGTGGCAGGTGGATGCACATCGGAAATGATCGAGTAGAGGGTTCAGATAGCAGTCAACGGGTCACGGCCCAAGTGCTGAACGACGGACGACAGTAGCGTGAGTTTAGTTATTCAGATGGGACAAAGATATGAGGATAGAATGAAGTGTATTAGTCCAAGTGTGTGAGTCTAGGTAGGTAGGCGAAGCCCATCTATATATATACGGATATATAAGAGACCAGAGGTCGTATAGCCATGTATTTTAAGATAACTTGGCATGTAGCCTCTAAACCGAGCACCATTTCAATTCTGGGGTCCACCTTGCTGGCTGTAAATGTTCCTCCTCGTCAGCCCCGAGGAGAGAGGTGTCCGGCGACTCGATAACAATTCACAACCTGGTCCATGATACTGATCTGGACATTTCGAGATCATTGCAGGGCTGACGAGTGAGCACAGATTTGTCTAGAGAATCATCAGTGAGGCTTACCACGGTAGAGCTATTTCATAAGAGCTGAATAGATATCTTGGCTTCACAACGTGCCTCATCACTGACTGCCGATAAACTACTAATAACACTTATATTTCTTATATGTCAGAAGCATTGGTGACTGGGTTCAAGAGTACTAGGTAAATGAGTGAATTAAAGTCAGGCGGAGTCCATATTCTTTCTGACCCACAAGTATAACTATGGCATGACTACAATACAATTTGAATGTTGTTAACATGCGGAGATCAAGGAGACACCGTCAACGAGCGGTGTCTCCTATAGATCCCATGGTACTTGTCAAACGTTCGTGATCAAGGTCCGAAAACACGGGACCAAGAACTTCCCAATTCTCAATGTCAGTTCCTCTGCGCTACGTGAACAACAGCGGTAATATTCTGCACCACGCTGGGGTCTGAAAGCTATATCATCAGTTAGCTAGATGTACGCGTGGGTCACAAGCTGTATCGCCTACTGTAGTTGTGCCCCCAAGCTGATCCTCTTCACCAGCAAGAATCTTTCGTAAGATACGGCGCATAATTGGGAAGATGTTCATTCGACACTTGTCAAGACACGAATAAATTTCATACTTAGTATCTCTCCTTTAATTAAAAAAATTACAGCGCGCTCGCTTTAACCCCCCAAATCCTGTAGCTGGGTACAACCAAAGCTACCAAACTTGGGATGCAGCGGCCTATTCAGATAGACCGCTGGAAATCGGCTCTCAGGGATTCGTTCCCATTTCAAGTATTGCTTTTATTGAGGCATGCGAAGCTATCGATGTCCCCATCGTGAAGGAATTTAACGCAGGATCTGGCGTCGGTGTCAAGCAAGGCACTGCAACTCTGACCCCCGACTATCGACGCAGTTCAGCACTGGAATACTACCGACAGGCCGTGGACCGTCCAAAACTGGTCGTCATGCGAAATTCACCCGTTCAGCGAATTACATTTATCCAAGATGCGACAGAAGCACCGGCAGCAGACGGCGTCGTGTACATAGACCACAACACTAGTCTCCACCATATGGTATCGGCGAAGAAAGAAGTCATACTCACGTTAGGTACCTTTCAATCAGCTCAACTATTGATGGTTTCAGTAAGAGCGTCTTCATACCTGATGTCCATGACATCTCAAAACACCAAGCCAGTGATGATTGATGAACATGTTGGGCAACATGGAGAAAGCCCCGAAACATCGCTTTAGTCCGCATTTCTTGACATTTATTAGAATACTCAATCACTCTGTTTCTAGTATCATGGCCAGCGTGATCCCAGAAGCGTCAACTCACCAGTTGATGTTCAATATCACTAACCTTCAAGCCATGGAAGCCGAGTACTACGCGAAGGGCACAGGGGCCTACACAGCTCCAGGCGGTATCACTAATGGCTGCCAGACTCATTCAGAAGAGGAACTAGATTTATTGGGTGCTAGTGCCGTCGTTAAAGCCGACCTCACCAATCGGTGTACGGTTGAATTCCTCTTCGAACCCCTCTTCTATGCTGGAGGTCCTGGTCCGGCCTACACGCCAACGGACGGCAAGTAATATATCTCTATTACTGTATAGAATATGGTGGCTCTTTTTGAGGGAAGCGTTACTATCTAGTCAAGCTCTACGGCTGACTCACCTATTATCGATCCCAATGTAAGTCCTCCTCCGTCACTCAGATCATCATGACTCCCTTATGCTGAAGGAACTATTAGTACTACTTCTATCCTGCCGACCGTCTCATCGCAATCAATGCATTCCACGACGTGTGCAAGATCTTCTCATCCCGCCCTGTTCAGCTCACAACAGGCCCCGATCATGGCGAGGTGTCGCCTGGCACCACTGTTGCTACCGAGGATGACGACGCCATATTTGAGTATATCAAAGCGACGACAGTTCCTAATTGGCATGCAGCTGGTACATGCCACATGATGCCGCGTTCCGACGGCGGCGTTGTCGACCCGCGACTGTGTATATGGCATCACCAGACTGAGGATCGTTGATAGCAGCATTATGCCCACTTTGCCGGACGTCAACATTGCAGGACCGCTTTTCATGATCGGGGAGCATGGTGCAAGAATGATTCGACAAGACTGGGGTCTCGAGTGACTTTGCTAGGGTTCTATTGATCACAGGAGACTGAAACATGTGGCTGTAGGCGCTTGCGTCAAATTCTTAGGTCTTGGTGGCACGATCGTACGCTTTACACGTACTCGTTTCTGTAAACATTTTGTATGTTTCTTTCAACATATAAAATTCTTTCGTAGTAGTTACAATGCTGCTATAGCTATATAACCCTTCACGTTTATACATAATTCACTTATGTTAGAAGAGAACGGCAAAATCGTAGGAGCACATGTACGCTTACGTACACAGTCAAGTTTTTTTTTTTTTTTTTTTTCACAATTACCGATTTGCTGGTATAACCTAAAATACTCATTTACCCCACGAGTTCTATATTTGAAGTCTTTTTTGCCCTGGTGGAAGGGATTCCCTGGAATATAAGGACCCTCCCTAGACTAATGTGCCTAGTTATACCGCTTGTGATGGTGATCATGTACTGCAGGTTAACCACGCCTGATTATTGAAGGACATACAAGTTATGTGAACATACGACGGCTTGAGTGCCTGGTTGCTGGGCTGGGTGAATGGGAATGGTGTCGCTGCAACATCTACGATGCGGCAATATGTACGCAAATGGAAGCCTCGGCAAATAGGCTATCGCCAAAAAACCAACCCCAGTCAGTTTGCATACTTGTCACGTCCTGAACTGGCCGAAGGACAAGCAGCGGTTGGGAATCGACAAGTAGAAGAACTCGAGTGAGGGCTACGAGGCACGGCGAATTAAAGCCACTAAAATAAAACCCCGAAGATCTTTCGTCGCTAGTAACTGGTCACTTGAAGTAAAATACCCTAGATTGAGTAACCCGAAGTATCGTATTCTGATGTATAGTGCCCCGATATTTGAGGTCATGATGCACAATACCCCGGTTACCGGTTATATTGAAATTGACTTTCGGGAAACCCATATTCGGCGTCGGCGCACACTTCATTATTCCCGACTCCCTTATGTATATACATATAAGTGTGTCTTAATTGAGAAACCCGAAAGTACATTTGCGTCCGTATGATCCGTGTAGTGACCTCTCCTAGAGAAATCATATTACACGTTGAATATGGCTATGTTTACGCTTGAAGCGGGCCCCGACACTGATATTTGGCGGAAGCCCGGAGGACAAAATGCCCGTAACGGTATTTACAGCCCTCTTTATGCCCATCCGTATTCATACTGATTTATATCTCTCAATCCCCTATCGTTCACACAAGTCCGGGTCCGCTTAAAAGATTCATGTCAGCCCGTACCACCTTCTAGGCACCATGGGCGGAACTTTACGACCAAGCAGGACTTCTTCTCGTCCCTAGGCGAGCAACTTCGGCCGCCACTCCTCTACAGAAATGGATCAAGACAGGTGTTGCACTCTACAACGGCGAGCCGCAGTTGAGCACAGCTGCTTGCGACAGGTTCACCATTGGGGTATTGGCCCTCTGGGGCTAGCTGTGGACCCGGTAAAGGGCCTAACGCTCGAGGTCTCTCGAGACGATGGCGACGAGAGCAAGGGCATCTGGATACATCGGCTGGTGTTGGACAAAAAAAAAAGTGAAAAAGAGGATCGCGCTAAGGGAAGTTTGCTGGATCTTTGCGGATGAAGGCAATGGCGACGACTGGGTTTTGGACGTCAGTCCTCTGGTTGCAAGGCCTAAGAAGGGGGCTCATGATACGCTGAGAGTTGAGTTTACGTAGTTCAAGGTAGAATGGAAGCAGTAGATACTACTGTCACTTGAAGTAGCCATCGAATGAGGCCAGTCATGATGAAATTGCTGTTAATAGCCCAACCAGAATGGATTAAGGCGATACGTCAGTAAGCCATTAGCTAGCTATACTCAAAACCCGCGTACTATCGTGTGTCATCAGGCTTCAATCACTTTCACTCACACATAGTTAGCACTCACGATACGTCCTTTTCTTTTATTTTCTTTTTATTTATCTATTTAAGGCCAATTTAACTCCATAAGGTCGGTTATGGTCGCGCCCCTTGAATCGAGCTTTACAAGTAGCTTCGATGATGCGGAAGTTGGTCGTGAGGTTCGCAAGCTTAACACAGCAGGGGATTACAGCTGCCACAGAATGTATTCTGGGGGTGCACCGTAGCAGACGACAAGACTTATTTCTGCTTGGCTGCGTCTCGCTACTGATCTTGCCCAATAATACTGCATCGCTGTTCCTTTTCTTCAAGCGTACCTACCTTTCATGTTGAAATATAAGTCTCACTAAGCTAAGGCGCATAACATATTTTTCCTAAAATCAACATTTTATATATTTATAGCAACCTAGTAATTATTTGGTCAGAGAGTACTGAACCTGCCGTTCGGGAGAGACTTGGGCTAGAGATATATTCCTCTCATCACTCTCGCAGTTCTCATTCACCCTATTTTGATATAGACGCTCCAAACCACCAAGATCTTCTGATCACCCCGAGGGCTATTGTGGATTAGTTCTTTTCGTTCCGCCAAGATGCCGATGTGGACGAGCAATGCCGCACTTGGACCGGGGAAAGATCCGATCCTACAGTCCCTGCAGGGGCTCACCAACCCCGATCAACCCCAACCAACCTCCGCCAGTCGCGCACCAAGTACATATAGTATGTAACTAAACCGTACCTGTGGAGGAATTTTATGTAAAAAAAAACTAACCGGTAGCCTCGACAAGGATTAGTCTACAAACTACTTCTAAGTTACTTAAAGTCATTATATTGTGGGGAAGGAACGTCTCGCTTAGCAAAGTTGGCCTTAATTCAGATTTCGTTATGACTTATATTGCTAATAAACTATCCCTCTTATAACCTCTTTTTTCTTATTTTAGTTTCTTAAGTTTAGTAAGTAGTAAAAGTTACATCCTTCGTTTTTAATTTTTATCGGTTTCCTATTACGGCTCTTAAATAAAGAATTATAATTAAAGAGATTTTTAATGTTTATTACGATTATATATTAAGAATTAATATAATTAACATGTATAATTAAAAAAAAGAAATTAAAAAAGAAATTTATTATTATTATCTTTTTATAATTATATTTTTATTTTATTAAATTTAAAATTATTAAATATAATTAATTATAAGTTATATTAACGACATCGTTAAAATGATATTTTGAATTAAGTGAGAATTATATAATAATATTTCGAATCCTTTTTATTTTCATAATAATATCTCGAATTTTATTTATTAATAAAATATATTTAATATTATAAACTAATTAAATGATACATTACATTTTAAATAAAATAAAATAAAAGTATTTTTAAAGAGTTATTATTTAATTTAATTATTCACTTATATCACGGCTTAATAACGCTAGATTTAGTGAAATAATAAGTAAAGTGTGACGAACCTCCCTATGTATTCCTAGTTAGCTGACTTCATAAGTAAGTACGTACTAGGTTTTCTTGATTTAAAGGTAACAATGAGTTAAGATTGGTTTAATTAATTCACAATGTTATATTCGTTAAAAAGGTTTCAAGGTACTCTCACTATAGTATTAAAGAGTAACTATAGTCTTAAATTAATAACTAAAGAACCCGAGATTAATTACACAAAAAAACCCTATCCTATTTATAATTATCTAAATCCATTATTTAATGTAAGCTCTGTTTTGCTCTTAAAGCACAAAAGAGCGTGCTCCGTCCTGCTCCTAAAGCATAACGAAACGCCGTTCTATTATCACGTAATAATAAAAGAGAAAAAAGAACCTAAATCCAAATACGTAAAAACAAAAAGTAAGTAAATCCAGTTAAATCGTAACATTATTCTTCCCCTCTTAAGATCTTTATCTTAAAAATAAAAATAAGCTTTTCTCTTTTTCTTTTTCCTTAATAGTTCTTTATTATTATTTACTAATAATTATTATGTTAATTAACGGAATTTTCAAATCGAAAAACAAACCTAAAAGTTTTACTATTTATTAAAAAGACATTATTTAATTAATTCACGATTTAAGGTTCGAAGTTATACCTTATCGTTTTTATTTATAAAAAGGCTTCTCGTATAAAAAAGTCGAAAATAGTTCGAAATATAAAAAGTATTTAAAAGCTAATCGCATATCTTATAATAGTAGCAATTTATTTATAACTTCCCTTTAAAATATTCATAAAGAAAAAAAGCGACTAAATCGTAAAGAGGCCCTTATAAAGAATAACTTCCTAAAATCTTAGCGCAAAATGAATAAAGCCGCCGCCCGCTTTATTCGGTTACGAAAACAATATATATAGTTACGTAAACGTGGAGTTAAAATGATTTAGCGTGATCTTTAAAGTTTAAATTAATTAGAGGAACAAAAGCGCTTAGAGAAGGAGCAGGCTAAACTAGAAATTAAGCAGCGTTTACTAGCTAAGCAGATTAATACTGCTTTTAAGGTCGCCCCCTCCTTCGACCTGTCCCTTCTAAACCAGGATCCCGACCTTTAGGCCCTCCTAGCCGATCTGGGTTCTAGCGGTGAAAGTTCGCAAGCTCTTCCGTCAGGTTCTTTAGGTGTTTAAGAGGTTCCCACGTATTTTCTTTTAGTAAGTAGCTTTCCCACTTAACAAAATACTATAACTAACCTTTAACCCGTTTTAAATCCAATATCTTTTTTACTTCGTACTTATTAGGGTTTTTTTTAAATTCTAGTTAGTTTTCTAGCATAGCGTTATTTAATACTAGTTTTAAAAGTAAAACATGAAATATAAAATATATTCTAGATCCTTTTAATAGTACTAACTTATAATTGATTTTCGAAATAACCTTCTTAATCTTATATAGTCCCAATTTCTTGAATTTAAGTTTTTCGCTAAGTCGCTTTATTTTAATTTAGGGTGTTTTTAATATTACGCCTTATTATTAACAAAATAAGTAAATTATATCTTCTTTCTTTAAAATTAGTATTTTAATTCTTTTTTCATTATAATACTTTGTTATTTTATCTTAAATAAACTATAATTCTTTTTATAGCTATTATTATACTACTTAAATCTTTTCGAATAGTACTTCTACTCTTAGGGCCTCTATTTCGACTCTTGGTGCTTCCGTGAGTTTAATTAGTTATCTTTAAACTTCCGCCTTTTACCCGTACATTACCTCGTATAGTAATATCTTCATATTTTCGTTAATCGAAGTATTATATACTATTTAGACTATTAATAACAATTTTACCTAGTTATTCATTTCCCAGTTAATATAGCTTCGTAAGTATTATTTTATTATCTAGTTCAGTCTTTTTATCTATTCGTCGGTTTAGAAATAATACGTTATAAACAATTTTTGCTTAATTTCCATTCGTTTTATTAAACTAATCCAAAATTTTAACGTGAATAACTTGTCTCTATTTAAAACAACGCGTTTTAGTAGCCCATATTTATTAACGTACTTTTTTAAAAAACTGAAAACTAACTATTTTATTATACTCGATTCGTTAAATAGTAAAAAATAGACGTATTTCGTGAGTTTATTAACGATTACCTATATGCTATTATAATGTACTCCTATAATAAGATCTTTTAACTTTAAAAGTTTTATTACGAAGTCCCATACAATTATATTTCATGTTTTATTAAGTATCTGGGTTAGTTATAATAATTCGTATGGTTTATGTCGTGATGCTTTAACCTTATTATAAATATTACAATTCTTTACAATTCTTTTAACTGTTTATCGTATTTCTAGAAAGTCGAATTTTTCTTAAAGTCGTTTCATTGTTTTAAAAATCCCTTGGTAGCCATATAAAGAATATTTGTGAAATTCTTTAACGAATTCGTCCTATATTCGTTCTAATATATATACCTTTTCTTTATACGAGAGAAGTTCGTCGCTAAATCCTTATTAAGATTATAATTGTTTTTCCTTTTAATTATAATTTTTCTTAAACCGTTATTTCTAATCTCTTATGTTAATTCGCATATAAATTAATATAATTAATCCGTCATTTTATTATTTAAACATCTAAACATCTCTTTTATTAATTTTTGATTTATAATCTCCCTTTTTACTAAGAAGATCTATTTGAATATTTTCCTTTCCCTTAATGTGCTGGATTTTAAAATTAAACTTAAATAAGAAAATCATTTAACATTTATATCTTTAATTAAACGTTTATATTGTTATAAATCGTGTAAGGTTTTTGTGGTTTAAGTAAATATTAATAGGTTTCTTGATTCCGCTAAGCCATGGTTCTCATTCCTTTAGTGCTCTAATAACTATTAATAGTTCCTTATTATAGATTTAATAGTTTAATTTAACACCATATAGTGCTTTAAATAGGTACGCGACTAGGTACCATTTCCCATTGTTTTTTAGTTGTTCTAAGACTACTTTAATAACGAAATTTAAGGCGTCTATCTTTAGTCGTTTCTTTTTATTTTCGTTCGGAAGTTTACATATAACCTCATTAATTACAACTTCCTTTAACTACTAAAAAGCCTATCTAGCTTTTTTAATAAAATAAAAAGCCTCTCTTATTTTTACTAAGGTAGTTAGTTCCGTTAATGGTTTAGCGATACGCCCGAAATCTTTGATAAGTTATTTAACATAATTAATAAAGCTAAGAAATGCGCATATATTTATAACATTTTTAGGTTCTAGCTAATCCTTGATTATTGCTATTTTTCCCTTTTAAATGCGAATTTCTCCTAAACTTATTATAAACCCTAAATAGTCTAATTTCTTGATATATTATTTACTTTTAATCGGATAGATAAGTAGGTTTGCCTTTTCCAAGGCTTTTAACACTTACTCTATATATTCCTTATACTCCTTCTCGTTTTCTAAGTAAATTAGTATATCGTCCAAGTAAACAAATACAAATTTATTTAGAAACTTGCGAAAAACTATTATAATCATATGTTAAAATGTAGTAGGTGCGTTAATAAGTCCAAATAGCATAACCTTATACTTATAATGTTTATATATTATTCGGAAGGCTATATATTATTTATGTCTTTTAGCCATTTTAATTATATAATATTTATTGCGAAAGTCTAGTGCTATAAAGATTTAAGCCTTATTAATTTGTTCTCTTATAAGTTTCATTAGTGGTAATAAGTACCCGTTTTTCTTGGTTATTTCATTAAAGTGTTAATAATTGATTACTCGTCGCTATACTAGGTTTCCTTCTTTATTAACACGTTATTTCCCGTTTTTATTGACTTTAAGTATTATAATTATTAAGTATCTTAACGAGAATTCTGATTCTTAAATATATCTTTTATTTAAATCCTCTTAAATTCCCTTTTATAATGCTTTTTATTTTTCTTAATTTATAAGGTATACTAAAAATAATTTCGGCTATTTTTCTTCTTTAAAATGGATTTAGTGATTTTATTAGCTATATTTTAGTAATTCTTCTTTTGTTTTATTTCTAAACAATTTATAGAAACGAAAATACTCACGCGATACTCTTTTCGTTAAATCTTTAGGCTTAGTTACTCGAATTATATAAGCGATATATTTCGTCTTTATATCCATTTCTTTAAAGTTACTTACGATACTTATCTCGTAACCCGTAGTAATTAACTCCTCTTATTTTTAATCTTAATAAAGCGTGTTTATCTCGAAATTTATTCGTAAATTACTTCTTTTAAACCAATTCATTTCTAAGAT
Organism: Biscogniauxia marginata; assembly: GCA_022695795.1. Classification (NCBI taxonomy): domain Eukaryota; kingdom Fungi; phylum Ascomycota; class Sordariomycetes; order Xylariales; family Xylariaceae; genus Biscogniauxia; species Biscogniauxia marginata. Next base: position 79,759 of record MU404141.1, on the reverse strand, counting down.
TATATCGTGATTTAATATATATACAATATTAAGAATAACTTATTTAAAATGCCTTTAAATAGTTACCGAGAAAGGAATTATTTCTCTTAATACCTTATTATTCTCGTAATTAAATATACTTCCTTTAAAGTTTTATAGCTTATACGGATTTTATTTATATACTTATAATATTTTGTCTTTTTAAGCTACTTTTATTAAAATATAACTTTTATTTGCTCTTGAATTTATTAGGGCTTTATACTTTCTTTTATTATACCTAACTCTAGTTATAATAGTGTTATTAAGTCCCGACTGGATTTTATATAAAGACTTATTATTTATGGTTTCTCGTTGCCTTACTAGCGAGAGCCTTTGCCGTTTTTTAGTTTTTTACGTCCCTTCTTTTTTGGTTTTCTTTTAGTTACTATAGCCTAAATGTCTTTCCATTCTTAAGCTTTCATAAGAGCGTGTTTCCAGCAATCATTACTTAGATAATCTCTTTAATTACCCTTTATATAGTAAAGAGTAAAAGGTTTATTTTTTATATAAAACCTTACACATTAAAACTTTAATTCTTTTTCGAGGGCCTTTTTATAACTCAAGTTTATTTTATTAACTCGGAATTTCTTAAAGTTTTAAATTATCCTCGAATAAAATAAATAATTATTAAGTTTATTTGTTAAGGGTATCTCGATGTCTTTCCTTAAGTTTATATTAATTTTTAAAAGTTTTCCTCCCTTTTTAAGGTATGCTTTAATAATTTGTTTATAACCCCGTTTAGTCGCACGTGTTTTTATTTATTACTTTATTAAGTGTTTCCTTATAAAGCTAAATAAACCTATGTCGTATTTAGTTTATTCTTCGAGCCATTATAAAAGATATAATCCTTTTTATAATTCCCATAATTCTTCCTTAATCTCGTCTTTTTCGAAACCTGCCTCGAGTAAGTCGTGTACGTTGTATAATACCGAGGTGTAATATATATAACCCTTAATAATTACTTTATTATTTTTTTCGGAACCAAGGTAAAAATAACATGCTTAAGGAAAATGTAGCCATCGTGGGGTGTTATCATAAATGTACTCATTTTCTTTTATGTCATCACTTTTTAGTTCTTAAGGATAATAACCGGCTTTATCTTTAAAACTTTTATATACTTAATAAGCGTCGTTAATACAAAAACTCTAATGTAATAATACATGTTCCCTTGAGCTTTAATAAACATTATAACTATTATTTATATAAAACCTCTAATTCAAGCTATTATGCTGGCTTTTTCCCTAATAAGTTTCATATTTGTCGTTATTATAATAACTCCAATATAAATCATTATATTTTAACTTAATCTTTAAGTCGTATCCTAGTTTATAGTTATTATATTTATATAGTAGTTCGCTTTCGTTATATCCTTATTTAGCTTATTTTAATATAAAATATTCTAAATATAAATAATTATCCTTTAAACAGTTTTTGCGGTTAACTTAATAATATTTATAGATTTTTTTTATAAAGGCCTTCTCGATCTTTTCTACCTTAATAATACTAATAATAAATACTTAGTTTATTTTTTCGTTATTTTTAAATTAAACCCTTGCCTCGGCGACTCTTTTCTCGGGTTAAGGAATCCCTCCTGTTTTTAGTTCCTATTTCTTAAGACTTTGATACTCGTTTTTATAATGTTCTTTCTTTCTATAATTAAAACACTTAATGGTTAATTTATTTCGTTTCTTTTATTCCTTTTAAACAACGTTGATTTTAATAAGGTTTAACTTAATTCTAGTGCCTTTCCTGGTTCTAGTACCGCTTTTATAATTTCCTCTTTTTAGCTAATCGCCATTCTTTTATTATACCGTTTTTTTCTTTTTAAAGTACCGTTTAAAGTTCTCGTTATTAATAGCAATTACCATTATAACGTAGTTATTAAACTTTCCTGGGTTCCTTTCTTTATATAGGTTTATTTTATATAACTCATTTTTTATATAATTCTTTAATCCTTAATAAAATAAGTAATATAAGCTTTTAATAAGTAATTATAATTAGCTTATAAGTCTCTTAAACTTAATAACGTAATTTAAAGCCTTTTTATCTTGTTATAATTTATAAAATCGAGCTTCGGCTTATTACTTAAGAATTAAATTACCGAATATAGACTTAAGTTGTTTTTTAAACTCTTTATAATTTTTAAAGACTTTTTTTATGTTTTCTTGGGCGTTTAATCCGTTTTCCAGATAATCCTTTAACACTGGTTAAAACCAGGTTAAGGCGGTTCTAGCGAGGAGCTGGGATACTATGAGAACCCTTTATTCTTTAGTAGTAATCGTTTTATAATAAAACCGTAAATAGGTTTTAGCCTGGATTAAAAATCCCTTTAAATCGCTTGACTCATTATATTTATTAGGTGTAATAAGTTTAAAACCCTTTATATCGAGAGTTATTATATTGTTTTTGTCGTTTAAGTTATTAAGGTTATTATCGTTTAAAAGTGGTTATTTATTTTTAAGAAATAAGGGTTATTTTGCTTATTTATTTTCTTTTTTAGGTGTTTCTTCCTCCTCCTCTTCTTCTTTTTTAGTTGATTCTTCTTGTTAAGCCTCCGAGATGTCCTCTTATAACTCTTCTTTAGTTACAATTATAATAGACTCTTGTATTGGTTTTTTTAAACTTTTTTATAGTACCGTAAAAAGACCTAAAGCTTTCGTTTAAAAGCTTGTTAATTATTATTCTTCTACTTATTTTTTTTCTTGTTACCCTTTAGTTTTAAGGGGCATGTTTGTCTTAAGACCGTTTAACTAAAAGTCCCTTCTTTTAAACTAATATTAAGCACTAATTAAGGAGCTATTAAAATATAACGAACCTCTTTATATGTTCCTAGTTAACTAACTTTATAAGTAAGTACGTATTAAGTTTTCTTGATTTAAAAGTAATAATAAGTTAAAATTAATTTAATTAATTCATAATATTATGTTCGTTAAAAAGGTTTCAAGGTACTTTTATTATAGTATTAAAAAGTAACTATAATCTTAAATTAATAGCTAGAGAACCCGAAACTAATTACACAAGGAAACCCCATCTTACTTATAGTTATCTAGATCTATCATTTAATATGAGCTCTGTCCTGCTCCTAGAGCACAAGGGAGCGTGCTCCGTCTTGCTCCCAGAGCACAACGGAGCGCCGTTCTATCATCACGTGATGATAAAGGAGAAGGAAGAACCCAAATCCGGACGCGCAAGGGCAAAGGGTAAGTAGATCCAGTTGGATCGTAACATAAAGTATTTCGTTATTATATTCATTATAAAATAATAAGGTTAAAATAAAGCTTAAAATGTATTTAACTGTTAAAATAACTTTAATAACCATTTTAGATTTTTTTTTTTTAGTATTTTCGTTAATAAACCAGGAAATTAAGTATTATTTTAAATCTTTTTATATTATTATAATATAATATTAAAAGTTATATTATTTACTGAAAAAGGCTTAATTGATATTTTATTAATTTATAAAATTAAATTAAATTAATCGCTTTATAAAATAAGGATTTTTAGTTAAAATATTTATTAAAATTTATTTTTATTATTATCGATAATAACTAATAAATAAAAAGAAAAGATTATTATTACGTTTACGATTTACGTTAAAGCCGCATTTATATTATATATTATTAATAAAATTTTACTTTTTAATAATAACTTTTTTATAAGGATATTAAGAAATGTTTTAACTTTTATCTTATTTTAAAGAAATCGCCGCGATTATAATTATTATAAAGAATAAAAATAAAAATATTTTATTTGTTATTTTTAATTAATATCGAGATTTAAATTTAGTTGATAATAAAAGTTAAGTTTATTACGTTTTAATTTTATTAAATTTAATTAATAATATAATTAAGGTTATTAACGACTTAATTAAAATATTTTCACGATAAAATATATTTTTAATTATATTATTTAAAGTAATTATTACTTTAAAATTATAATATTTTTTATAATTTAATAAATCGATAATTATAAAAACTTTTAAAAAATATTATATAATAACGAAAAAGTAATATTTATTAAATTTAAAATATATAATTTTTTAATAATAATATATAAAACTTAAACGGGATATTTATATATAATCGTAAAAAATTAAAACTAAGTTATATAAATTATAAATAAGTAAGTTTACGAGTTTAATTATTAGTTAAAAAGTATTTAAAAATAAAAACCGATTTAAAATAACGTTTTTAATTAAAGTTTATAAGACGTTATTATTGTAAATAACTAAATAGCGAATATATAACGATAATATAAAATTAAGATAAATAATATAAAAAAGTAATATCATTATTAATTAGTTATTAAAGACAAGGAAATTACGGAATTAAATATTATTATATTATTTATAATATTTATATTTATATTTACTTTTTAAATTCATATTTAATTTTTAACCTTTTTAATAATAAGAGTTTTATCGTATCACGAATTAATTTTAATATTTATTATTCTCGCCTTTTTAAATTAAATAACTATTTTAGCGAGTAATATTAAAAGAAATATTAAAAGAAAATATTATTTTTATATTTTATAATAATAAAGATAAAGATATTATATTTTTCGAGGTTTAATACTAATAAGTAGAAAATAAATTTATTATAAATATAAATTATTTTATTAATAATGCTATGCGAAGAATTTATATCGAGTTTCAATTAAAAAGAAATATTATTCGTAATATTTAGCTTTATTTATAAAGTTTATACTTAAATTAAATTATTATTTTTAACGAGTTATTTTATTATTTATAAAATAAATATCGAGATTTAAATCACAAGAAAAAAGTTGTTAATGAATTTTATAATTTAAAAATGAAATTTATAAACGTTTTTATTAATTTTAAAAATCGCTTTATATATCTCACGAGAAAAACCTAGTTATTTAAAAATAAATAAAAAACTAAATTTCGGCGTAAGTTTATTATTACTTTATAAATTAACTTAATTATGGCTTATAAAGACATTAATATATATTTTAATAGTTATATTAAGTTAAAATTAATAATAACTTTATTTTTATAATAAGTTTAAAAAGCGAGAATTAATAACTTATTAAATAACCGGGAAAAAGGATAATAAAGAAAATAAAAATTAATTATTAATAATAATACTAAAAATAACGTTAATAATAGTATAAATAATAAAATAAAAAATAAAAAACAGAAGTATTCTTATTTAACTTTTAAATGTTTTAAAAAATCAAAGTAAATAAAAAATAAAAAAACGTATTAACGTTATCGTGATTAAAATAATTATAAAAAAACTTAAATTTAATTACGAGAAATTAATAAATAATATAAGGTTAAAAAAAGAATAACTTTAAAGAATATAAAGCTTTTTTAAGAAAAGTATAAATATATAATATTTATAACTAAATAAATAAATTATTAATTATTATTATAAATGTTTTAATAAATATAAAAGTTAATAAATTTATATATAACGAGGTAATTATTTAAATATTTATAAATTTCAAGTTAACGTACCACACAAGCGAGTAGACAAAACAAGCTCGCGAACAAAATGGTTTCCCATACAAAATCGATTTTATATAAGAAACTATTTTGTTCGCGAGCTTATTTTGTTTACTCACTTGTGTGGTACGTTATAATAAATAAATAGCTTTAATAATAAAGTTATTTAATTAATTAATATAATAATACTTATTAACTTATAAATTTAAAAACGTGTAATATAATAAGTGTTAATAATAGTTTTAAATAAAAAAATAATATAATTTTAAGTAAATATTTTATAATAACTTATAATTTATTTATAAACGTTTAAAAAGAGAGGTTTTTATTTTATAAATAAACGAAATAAAAAACTTATTAAAGAATTTAAATTATTAAGTAAATATTAAATAATAAAACGAATTATTAAAGAAAAAAATAAGCGTTATAAAGATAATTATAAAAAGTTATTTATTTTTTATATAATTATAATTACGGTAAAAAAAAGCATTTAAGAATTAAAATAAATCTTAATAAAATTTTTAATAAAGGAATTTATTTAAGCATTTTTAAAGTATTAAATTTTAAAATATTATAACATCGAGACTTTTATAAGTTTAATAAAGGCATTTTAATATAACTAGTTATAAATTTATAAATTAAAGGTATTCGTTAAAGATTTACTTAAAAAAACCTTAAAATAAATAAAAACATTTATAAAGAGTACCGTTTTAAACATAATAACGTTAAATAATATAAAAGTAAAACAAATATAGTTATAATTAATATAAAAGCTTTTTTATATATTATAAAGTGTTATAAAATTGAAATAATAATAATAAACATTTAAAATTTTAAAAGAAAATAAAAACAATTTTCGTTATAAAATATTATTATAAACATTTTAAAGTATTTAATAAAATAAAGTTAAATAAATTAACGTTAAATCGACTTATTAACTAATAAATTATTTTAAAGGAAAGTTATAACTTTTACGATTTAAATTATTTTTAAAAGAAATAAAGGTTTATAAAAAGTATTTAACCGAAAATTTATATAAAGGTTTTATTAAATTAAATTAAATATTTTAAGCGGCTCTCGTTTTATTTATTAATAAGCTTAATAAAGAATTACATTTTTACGTGAATTATTAAAAATTAAATAATATAATTAAAAAAACCTTAACACGCTTAAAAAGGGTTAAAATATTTATTAAAATCGATATTTATTAACGTGTCTCATATGCGAGTAAGCCACTTAATTTCCTAAATAAAATCGACTTTTTAAAAATTTATAACTTTACATATAAAAGTCGTAAAAATCTCGGACCTTTTTTATTAGTTATATAATTAAGAAGTTTAATTAAATATAAAAATAAAAAAATGAATTTTAAGAAATACGAAAAGAAAACGCATAAAAATAAAAATAAAAATAAAACGTATAAACCTTTTTACGTATTTCTTTATATATTTCACTTTTTATTTTCTTGATTTTTATTTTAATTAAATAATAATTATATAACTAAAAAAAGGTCTAAAACTTTTACGATTTTTACGTGTAAAGTTATAAAATTTTAAAAAGAAAGTCGATTTTATGTAAGAAATTAAGTGGTTTATTTACTTATATAACTTATTCGCATATGAAATATATTAAGCTTTTTATAAGTTAAAAATATTTTTAAGGTATAAAGATTTAATTACCTTTTAAACTCGTTATAATACTTATAAATTTAAGGTAATATTTTTTAATTTAACTAATAAGTTATTTACTTTTTAATAATATATTAATAATATTTTAATAAAGTATTTAAACGATTTTTATAATGTTTATATTAATAATATTATTATTTACTTTAAAAACGAAATTAGTTATATTATTTATATAAATAAAGTATTAAAAAAGCTTATTAAAACTAAGTTATAAACCGATTTAAATAAGTACGAATTTTATATTATTAAAACTAAATTTTTAAGATTTATTATTAAAGTTAATAATATTTATATTAATTCGTAAAAGTTAAAAATAATAATAAAATAAAAAGAGTTTATTTTAATAAAAAAAAGTATAATCCTTTTTAAGGTTTTATAACTTTTATTATAAATTTATAAAGAAATATAAGAAAGTAATTTATCTTTTAATAAACCTTATAAAAAGAACTAAATATAAAATTAAATATTACTTTATTAAAAGGTTTTTAAATAATTAAAGCGGCGATTACTTTTAATTTTTATATTATATTATTTTATATTCGAATACAAAACTGGAGTAAAAATAAATATATTTAACAAGGTAGTAATTAAGGTATTTTTTTAATTATAAAATAACGGTAAATAATACTTAGTTAATCGCATTTTATTTAAAAAATTATATAAAGAATTATATAAAATTACTTAATTTAAAATAAAAAGCTATTAATTATAATTCAAGCTTTTTAATATTAAAAACAAAATTAATTAGTTTATAACAAAAAAAACTATTTATTATTATTATTATTAATTACAAAGCTTTAAAATATTTTAATATTAAAAAGCTATTAATCATATAATAAGTCGATTAAATAAAATGAATAATTTAATATTATTTTTAAATTATTTATTAACTTGAAAAAGAAAACGTAATAATAAATATATTATTTTATAAATTTAAAGATTTAAAGATATAAAAAACTAAAAACAAACTTAATAAATAACAATTATATTTAAATTAATATTAAGAACTATTACTTTTATCGAAATTAATATAATTAAACTCTTTAATTTATTAAACGTGATATTAATAAACGAATTAATTTAAATAAATAAAAGCGACTTAAAATTATAAATATATTAAAAAAAAAGTGTTTCGAGAAAAAAACGACGTAAATTATAATTAATAATTTAATATTATATTAAAAATGATTTATAATTTCTATAAAAAATAACTTATAAATGTAAATAATCGACGAAATCTATTTTTAGTTAATTTTTATATATTTAAATTAAAATAAGATTTATAAATTAATAACTTCTTTATATTAATAATTAAATATAAACGAAAATATTAATTAATTTATAATTAATTATATAACTTATAAATCATTTAAAATATTAAAAAAATAAAATATTTAAATTATTATATATTTTATTAATGTTTTAAAAAGCTTAATAATACTTAGTAATAAACTTTAAATTAATACGTATAAATAAATACGAGTTTAATAATATTTATATTATTATATGTTAATTTAATAAGCGGTATTAAACTATTTTATATAATTAAATTATTATTATAAAAAACTTAATAAAAATTTATTATATTAAACTTTATTAGGTTTTTAAATTATTTAAATTAATAATTAATAATAAAGGTTTTTAATTTATAGTTAATTTTATTAACAGGATATTAAAATTATTATTAATTAACTATTTTTAAACCATTAAATAAGTTAAAAATATAAATAAATATATTAATTAACGTTTATAATTATATATAAATTATTAATAAAACGATTAATTTTAATTAATTTTTATAATAAACATAATATAAACGAGTTTATTTTAAAATTTAACTAAATTATCTTTATATAAAGTAAAAAGAGGTTATATTATATTACCTTTTTATAATTAAATGAAATGTATTACGGATTTTAAGGAATTATTTATCGTTAAAAAACTTTTTTAAAAGGAAGTTTAACAAATAATTAAAACTATTTATAAATTTATTAAGTTTATTAAAAGTAATATAATAATTACGTAAAAATAAATATTTAAATAAGTTAATAAATATCGATATAAGTTAAATTTCGAGATAAGTAATAAAACATTTATTATTAAAAAATATAATTAATAAATTAACCGCATAATAAGTTAAATTTTTCGTTAATATAATAATATTTTAAAATAAAAGTTATTTATAAATATTTTTATCTTTTAAAAATATTAAAAAGCTAAAAAAGGTTTAAAACGTTTTATATCGATAAATTACAACGATATTTAAATACTTTATTATTAAATTAAATTATAAAAAACCTTAAAAGGGAAATTATTAACTTTAATAACTTAAAAGAAAAATAAGAAGTTAATAAAATATTAATTTTATAAATATATTATAAAAAGTTATAATATTAAATATAATAAAAAGGTTAAAACCCGGATTTAACTTAATATAATACGAAATCCTTTTTAAAAAGCTATAATAATAATTAAAAGTTATTAAAAAAGAAAAATATAACTTTAAATATTTAAATAATAATAAGATAATTAATAACTGAGTAATTATAATATAAAGAGGTAATAAGCGGCAAATTAAAACTTTAATATAAAAAACTAATTTAATAAATAGTTATAAAAAGTATTAATTTATTATTTATAAAATTAAAAGCTTTATAATGTAATAGTTTAATTATAAACTCAAAAGTATTTTTTATTTAAAACGTAATTCTTTTAAGTTTAAATTTAAGGTAAATTAACCTTTTTTTAAAAAAATTTTAAGCTAATATTTAAAGGTAAAAAACTAGTTTTTAAAGGGAGGTAGTATTACGGCTTAATAACGCTAATTTTAATAAAATAATAAAGTTAAAGTAAAGTTTGAAATGTATTTAGTTGTTAAAATAACCCTAATAACTATTCTAGATTTTCTTTCTTTTCTATCTTTGGTATTTTTATTAATAAACTAAGAAATCAAGTATTACTTTAAATCCCCTTACACTGCCGTAATAATTTAAATATAATATCGAGAAAAAATATAATTAATTTTAATTTTATTAATATTAAAGTTTAATTAAATTTTATTTTATATTTATAACTTAATTAATTATTTTTAATTAATATATTAAATATAAACCCTTTTTTAAAAAAACCTTTAAAAAGGATTTATAAAAATATATTAATAATATATTAATTTTTAAGAGTTAATAATAAAATTTAATAAAAATTAAAAAATATTTGATTTTAGTTAATTTTTAAAATTAACTTAAAAATGTTTAAAATAATTTGAAAAAAAAGTATTTATTTATAAATTTATAAGTTTAATATTAATTTAACTTTAAAAATCGATAATTTTAAACGTTAATTATAATTAAAAATAAAAATATTATAAATTATAACGTGTTTTATAAACGAGTAAGCCACACAAGCGAGAAAGCCACTTGATTTTCTATATAAAATCGACTTTTTTAAAACTTTATAACTTTACACATAAAAATCGTAAAAATCTCGAATCTTTTTTTTAATTATATAATTATATAAATTAACTAAAAAGAAAATTAAAAAAGGAAATAAAATATATAAAGAAATATATAAAAAGGTTTATAAGTTTTATTTTAATTTTAGGTTTTACGCGTTTTCTTTTTACGTCTTTTAAAATTAATTTTTTCGATTTTATTTTAGTTAAACCTTATAATAATATAACTAATAAACAAGGTTTAAGACTTTTACGATTTTTACGCGTAAAGTTATGAATTTTTAAAAAAGTCGATTTTATATAGAAAATTAAGTGGCTTTCTCGCTTGTGTGACTTACTCGCTTATAAAACACGTTATTAATAAATTAATATTATAAAGCTTTAAATAAATAATTAAATCAATTATAAAAATAACTTTATAAATATATATATAAACTTTAAAACGAGAAAAATAAACGTTTTTAAAGTTAATTTATAAATTAATTAATAACTCGAGAATGTTTTAACAAATTAAAAATCTTTTAAATATATATACTTTTTAAAATATCATTAAAATTGTTTTAACGTATATTGTTCGTTTAAAATAAAATAATAAGTTTTTCGATTAAATTAAAAGATTTAAAAAGGTAGTTTTAATTATAATTATTAAAATTATTATTTAAAAGTTAAGGTTTATTTTAAAAAAGTTTTATAAAAAAGCGTTAATATTATAATTAATATTAAAACTAAAAATAAGCTTTTTTTTTATTTTTTTAAATAAAAATTCTTTATATTTTATAAGTATATAACTATATTTAATTAAATATATAAAATTATTATAAGTAAAAAAAACTTTAAAATTTAAATTTTAAAATTTAAATTAAAGTTATTAAGAATAAAAATATTAAGATTAATAATATTAAACTTTTTTTTCTTTATTATTAACTTTAATTTTAATAGTTTAAATTTATAAAAAAGCGTTTAATAAAATAATAAATAAATAAAAATAAAACCTATTTATTATAATTATAAAAAAGAAAAATATAACATATTATATAAGTAAATAAATAAAACAAGATCATAAACGAAATGGTTTTTTATATAAAATTGACTTTTTCGAAAATTTATAACTTTTCACGTAAAAATCGGAAAAATCTCGAACTTTTTTTTTTAAGTTATATATATAACTAAAAATAATTAAATATAAAATTAGATAATTTTAAATTTAAATACGCGAAAAAAAAAGATAAAATGATTTATATGTTTTATTTTAATTTTAATTTCTTACGTTTTCTTTTTACGTATTTAGCTTTTAATTTTTTGAATTTTAAATTTAAATAAATCCGTTAATTATATAATTAAAATAAAAGGTCCAAGATTTTTCCGACTTTTGCGCGCGAGGTTATAAATTTTTAAAAAAGTTAATTTTATATAAGATATCAAGTGGCTCACGAGCTTATATAATATATTTATTTTACTTCTTTGTATTTTCATTAATTATTAAGAATAAAAACGAGATTATTTATATTATTAAATATATTAAGATGCTTTTTATTTAATACTTACTTTTTTAGTTTTAATATTTATTAATATAATTCTTTTTACGTTGTTATACGTCTTAATTTTAAAATAATGTTTTTATTATTAAACTTCTTTTAAAGTTTTAATATTACTTATTTATATAATAAATATTTGTTTATAAAACGTTAAAATATTTTAGTTATTTATTTCTATTATTTTTAATTAACTATATATAATTAATTAAACGAAATTATAAAAAAATTATAAAAAAATAATCTTAAGAAATATAGTTAAACGAGATTAATTAAGTCGTAATTATTAAGTTATTTATGTTTTTATATTAATTATGATTTTTAAAGTTTTAATTAAAAAGCTTTAATATTATTTTATTATTTAATTAATAATATTTAAGATATTTAAAAGTAAATATACTTATTTAATAATTAAAGGAAGATTAACGAGAAATTTTAATATTGTTAAGGTTCGGCTAAACGAGATTATTTATTATGTAGTACGATGTGGGTAAAAGTAATTAAGGTCGTGTATTGGTTGGTTTAAACGCTTCGGCTTAATTATACGTTATATTTTTTAGATACTAATAGTAGTAGCACTCCAATCCCGAAACGAAGACTCTCTTCCTTCTGCCTCAAATTGCTTCTTTACTGTGCCGCAAAGACGATGATGACTATATCGACACACTTACGATAAATAAGCTGATGGAAGAATGGAGAAAGAATACAAAACAGTGGTTAGACCAAGCCGAGTGGCTAAAGGACAAAGCCAAGGGACGGTCACTAGGAGAGCAATACAAGAAGATATTACTTCATCAGGTTGCACTGGCTCGCAAGGTTTTCGAGGTTGTTGGAGGTCGTCGGGACATCCAGAGCACATCGTACTTCCAGATCGAGTTTACACCAACAGAGAACCTCAAGGTCCTATTATCAGCACTTCGTGTTTACGGCTCCCCTAGCTTTACAACGTGCGACGCAGTGAAGACTCAGGACTTCCTTTTTCGCTGCGAAGCATTTCGAAATGAGACGCTTTCGGCTGAGGTCATCCGCGAGCGAAACAGCAAACTACATCTGTACCTTCCTATCGGCATCCCGTCGCTAGTATGTGTATGTTAAGATAGCCGCAAGGAGAACTGCTGCTAACTACCTGCAGGATCTTCCCTCCGGGATTTTGACCGACCGATCGTATGGTCGAATCCAAGAGTTCTGTTACGAACCTATATCTAGGGCTTAGATATAGTCGGAATGGGGTTCTTGATTTTAAGGTAACAGTGCTTGTAGGAATCAAAGAGTGATTTCACGGTGTCTGTTCGTAAGGAAGGCTTGGAGTCCTTCCACTACAGTTCAGTGCGGTCGATGATGTAGTCTTAGATTGATAGCTAAGGAGCTGAAGGAATGACTAGATACATAGAGAATGCCATTTTTTATATAAGGTATTCCTCCTCCTCATATGTGGTCTTGTTGTTCTGGATGTGTCTGGATATGTTCAACATCCATCATATCCTTCGTGATCCTGGATGTGGTGGTTATGGTGGATGTGCTTGGACATCTCTCATATCCAGCACATCCATCCGGTGTTTGTCCGTGATTGGTTGTTTGTGCTCCACTATAGGTCTCTTAATGTGGTCGATTAGTTGGTTTGTAACATCCCCATATGGCGGTACAGTCTGTCAAGGATTGGATAGCTACCGAAGAGGCCAAGCGATAAAGAAATGTTATTAGGGATAGGTTTTGCCGACGGGTCAGATAACCGGCTGGCCTCCGTGATTGGAACAAGGCCTCATAGCTACGTTATAGATAGTATTATTTACAACAAAGAGTGGGCGAACTGTCTAGCTCTGCACCTGGTTGAAACTTAGCCCCGGAGCATGATAGTATTACGTGAACATGTTGAAATAGCTTCCATTCCATTAGTCTCTAGCATGGATTTCTCTCATACGATCGAAGATGCCGCCAACCGTATAAGGGACTAGTGGTGGCGCTCGAGGTACCATATCGACAGGGCCGAGATAGGAGCGGTTATGCCACCACTGGAGATGTATGCATAAGATCGGATATATACGCCAGGGTTTGGAGACAAACTGATTCGGGTTTGTATCAGTGTCCTTGCCATGGATCAGTTACAGGTGACGCTAGTATACACATTCCTGATTCGGAGACTGGCATGAATGGTCTGCCAGGGATGGGTCGATATCCCAGGGCCTATGGAAGAGCGTAGCGGGATACTTACGGCTCAGCCGGGGCAGCCTAGGACACAGTTATGCTTTTCTGTAGACACAGGTACCATCATAGCTACATTATAAATATATGACGAAACCACTGGAGACCTGACAATAGATAGCAAGCGTAGAAAACGGTCTCACTTGTCTACTAAGCACGCGAATATCACACGCCGCAACTAGCGGGCTGCGTGTAGAAAGTAGATGTTAGGTAGTTATGACTTTTCCCATGCATATAGCGCCGGAATCGTGTTCGACAGTGCGTGCTTACAGGTATCCATGCTTAATGGATCAGCTTTTCTATGTTACACTACGCCTTCCCATGGCTTCACTAGCAGACTATGCGCGGGTTGAAACAGGGGAACGTTCCGGTAGGTTGGACTCCTTGTTGGGACCTGTGTCTAGTAAACAAACCAGGGGACGTAGCTTAACTATGTGCCATATATGCTCGGTCTCGCACCTAGAAACGAACTACCAGAAGAGGAGAAGACTTCGAGCCAAGAGGACTCTGTAGAAACTGGAGCGGCAGCCCTGTAGCGGTTATAGACTACATATGAGCATAGATCTTGCCTTTGTCCGAGAGAGGAGGTAATCTGTCATTTACTTATTTGGATTCCTCAATACCAAATCGAAGAGTGCCCTAGCCTGACCCCCACTTCATGTAAAAGCCATCGTCAGGTTGATAGAGATGGGATATGTAGTTCGACCGGTGGCGCCCATTTGATGCTTGCTCCGTGTGCTTGCTTTTTTTCTGCAGTCGTACAAAGGAACTCATGAAACTGGTCTAAAGGCTATCGGTGCGTTATGTAGGTCTTGATATTTATGATAGTTGTAGGAGACGATACAGAGCCTTTCCGTACAGTCTAGAAGCTCGTTAGACTAACTACTTGGGTAGGTGTATAAAGTAGTTGTCTCAGCTAGTTGGGAAACGAAGGAGCGCACCCGACCTCTTCAGTCCATATTCATTTCCCCATCTCAAAACTGGAGTTGGCTTTCTCCCATTCGCAACTATGAGCGGCGGTTTCTATAGATTCAGATGCAAATACTTCCTTACCCATAACTGCTCGAACTGGGTATATGTGAATACTTCGCCATGCGCAAATTGTTGCGTAAGCTAACCCTGCTATGTTAGTTAGGATGTTATTTGATAACATAGAGGCCAAGGGGAGAGAATGATGCCGAGGCCAACAATAACGTGGACGACTTTCTCAAAAAGAAACGCGACACCGGTACGTTTCCCTGGGCTACATTTTCAGTCGGCATTCTTCGGATGCCCCTATCTTACATATAGTACTCAAGAAGTTAAATCGAAAGTATAATACTTATCGTAAGAGTTGACAATTTGATTTTCACAGGTGTTTTAAATGATGGTTCATATAATTAAATGTAATAATGAATCATTTTACACACTTAAACGTCTTTTTCTCCTTGTGCTAGCTTTTTTTCTCACAGCTTTATCGTCTTTGCTAAAAGTCTATTCATTGTATCCGACGCAGTCAGCACCAGGCTACATGTAGCACGCACGAAATATAGATGTTGGTGGTACTGGGCTGTTAATATGATCACTATAATCATAATTCATTTTTATGGGATTGTATTGGTATTTGACCATATGTGACTTATACCGAAGAAAATATGCGATTTATTATGGAAGTATTCCTATTTAGCAAAGGGGAGGAAATGGTGGTAGGACTTTCACAGATTGATACACAGATGAGTTGCAATAATCTCCGTCACAGAAGAGGTGGGTCTATAACACATCGAACCACAATATTTCCGTGGAATATATCTTCTTATAACCTCACAATGAAAATCCTTGAAGAAAGAATTCCTAATTCATAGGGTATGAGATTTATATAGTGTCGAAGACCTAGGTCTTTCACATGTAAGACGGGTAGTACTCAAGGGCTATTCTAGATTGATATCTCTATGATTTTTGCTCATATTATGGCTGGTTGGGTAATGAGGGTTTTGATTATTACTCTAGCGATAATGACTATCTGGTTCAGCTATGTGGTCTGTTGTATGCCATGTCTGGCTAACGGTACAACTCTATGCCACATAATCCTCTTCTAAAAACAGGACCTCTTTGAAGATGAATCCTGTAACGTAATGAGCGCAGCAAAAGCATTATAACTTTCTGAGCGTAATTCTTCACCCAGCAATGCAATTATTTGGTCTGCAGATTTGGTAATATTGGCACTGGAATAAACGAATCGGGTGCCTCGAAATATGTGTTCTTATTTCTTAATAGGTAGATCAGGCGAAGGCTAAATTCGATAAGGAACATCCACGAGGACTTTGACATCCTATACCATTTAATTACAAAGATCCTTCATAGAGAGATGACTTAAGGCTTAATCAGGGTCAGGAAGTGACGCATCGTCGTCATCGTCATCGTGACCTTCGGGACCCGCGACCAGGGTACGTCGCTGAGAAGAATGCCGTCATCCTCGTAGAAACACGCGATATACATAGCTCGATTGATGACTGCAACAGCGATCTGCCGCTGGAAAGGCTCGGAGAGACTATCGAAATTGCGGGTGAATTGGCGGGGGTTAATGGCGCGGATAGCCCAGAGACCGAAAGCCCAGTTCGGGAATTGCGCATGTTCTGCAAAGACAGAGTGGTAGAGATAGAAGTATTTCTCGATTACCATGAGGATGTGATCGTGGATACACTCACTCTCCGGGCTGTACTTGATCAGACGAGTCAGGGTTACCGCCCTGATGCAGAAGGCTCGGAAAGCGCTATTGGCGAAGTCCCACAACCAGCCGACCGCGTTCCATTGCTGACAGATGGTGATAGCACGTACTTGATCCTCCCCCGCGTACCGCGCATCGTCCATAGGGCAGGTGTCGCTGCCATAGATGCCAAGCAGGACGATCTTCCATCCTCCCACTTCGTACTGGGGGACGTGGACAGTCGTACGGACAGCGTCCTGTGAGACGAACTCCGGGAAAAGCCGGCGGAGTGGGCGTAGCATCTCGATATGAGTCTGGATAACCACATTCTAGTGACGATGCATCCAACTGGACTGCGAAGTAAACATTATCAGCATGGTTATTACTACTATACTCATTATTTGAATATGAAAGCAAGCACTTACAGGTCCAATTTATAGTAGCGCCACAGGCTTATGGGTGGTTCATTGTGTAGGATGGCAAGATCTCTATAATATGAATAGTTGGCATTATTTATAGAAGAGCAAGTAACGCAGAAAAGTGACGGTCATAATTACCCATCGCTCCAAGCACCATCGCCTCCCGAGAAGAGAAGTTGATTTGAACCGAGGCTGATTAAATCATTAATATTGAAGCTAAAATAACGACTATAGTCCAGTTTGGCGCGGTAATCGACTATGACTCGGTATAATCGCGTGTTGATTCGGATGACGATGCGGAAGAATTGCGAGGGCATCTTGGCAACGTTAAAAGGCGACAGGAACTTGACCCGATGATGATGTTCGTGGCAATGATGGTGTAATTAAGTAAAAAAAGAAACTCTGCAGTGTAGTAGTACCAGCAGGTTTAATATTCGTCAAATATTCCTGCCGGACAACAGAAGAGAGAGCTACGGTACCAGGCTCTGGTATGTTGAGAAAACGGTTGATATTAAGATCTGAAGCCTCCAGTTGTCTGGAAGATTTTGATGTTAATTATAGGTGAAGAGGAAATGGTATTATATATAGAAAAGAAAAAATTCTGGAAGAGTTAAATTATAAAAGGTAGAATTGGTAAACCATAATCAGCTAGACCAGTGGAAATAATAGATGCGAGTGTCAAGGAGAGATACCTACTTTCTTAATTAGAAAAGGTGCCTTTCTTAAGTATATGCCGAGTATCCAGATGGTATTTCTTGAGTATGACTTGATATAGACTGCTTTTAAAGGCGCCTGCCGTCGGGAATTGCTAGGTGGCAGGCACTAGGTAGCTATGGATGTTTATCCGTGTGGCGAGCTTGAATCGGTCGTAACTGAACTTGAAACGTGAATAAGATCGTGTAACATGTACGATTCATTCGTAGCAGTAAAAGTAATTAAATAGTGACATAATCCTCAAAGTATTACGAAAGATAAATTATACTAAGATATTAATTTAGTTTATTTTATATATAATTAATATATAACGTGTTTTATAAACAAGTGGGCCATATAAATAAGTAAGCTAGTTTTTATAATTTTTATAGTTTTAACTATTAAAAAATATTTACGCGGCATTAAAATTAATTAATAATTATTATTATTTAAATCGTCTTTTTTAGTTTTACGCTTTAAAAACTAAATACCTTTTTTATATTAAATATTCGGTTTTTTAACGTGTAATTTAAATTAATTAATTTATTATAATTTCCGAGTTAAAGCCTTTTAAAATTAAAATAAAAAATTAATAATAAATAAAATTAATTATAACTCCTTAAAATTTAAATTATTAAATACCTTTTTATTTATTATATAAGTATTATTAATTATATTTTTATTTATTATATTATTAAACGCATTTTTATTCGTTATATAAATATATATATTATATTATCTTTATTTAGTTATTACTTTTTTTCGAGTCCTTTTTTTATTATTATTAATCGTAACATTAAAAGTATTCGCCATGGTGTTAAGAAAAAGTATAAAGAAAAAAACAAATCCCATAGCAAATACTTCACAAATACCAAAGCATTATCGAACACTACTAATTACCACATACACTTTTATATACTTCGTTTAGGCAATAATTACCGTCCTAATAACTACATCATTTAATAATACGCCTCACTATTAACTAATTACACGTTTCCCTAGTACGAATAGGCTTAACTTAACTTTTCGAACTAGAGAGCGGAGAAGAAGACCGTCGCGGAGATTTAAGCCTTCTTTCTCGCGACGGTTTACTGGGTTCATTAGTGGACTTCGTGGTTCCCGATATTAGTATATTGTTTAGCCTTAGTAGTATATCTAACTAGGTGCACGGACAAGAACTTTTTGATAAACGTTTTTCGAGCTTAATTTTAGGCTTAGAAGGCCCTCGCCATCGTAGAGATACCCCTCCTTTCTTATCCTTGTTTGTGCGTAGCCGTTTTATAGAGGGCGTAGTTATATTAATAACCTTATTACTACCTTGACGTGTATTAATAGTGGGAACGACCTCTCGCGAAGCCTTTATCAAAGCCTAGCGAGATTAATTTTTAGAGATCGACTTTTAAGACCCTCTTAAATTGAGTCGATTTAAACTTAATATAAAGTCCGTTTTCCTTATATACCTAAAATGCACTTTTCTATTAAAGGAATTCTTAAAGGAAATTAAAGCCTTTAGATTTTAACATTTTTACGTTTATTATAAATAATATAAAGATAATATACCTTATTATTACGTACTTAGTAAATAGTTTAAAAAAAAGTAGATTTATAACGCCTACTATTTCGATATTAAGCGTTTTTACTTAAACATTGATTTTATTAAAAATAAAACTACCGCTTAAAAATATTTATATAAAAAGGGGTTTATATATATTAATAAAGATATAACGTAATTACGTAAGTACTAAAAAGAAGTCAAGGTAGATTTCTAGTTAAAAGCCTTTATCTTTTAAACGAAAAAGGAATTTTTTAAAAGATTCGAAAAATATACCCCGCGGGATTTAATCCTATATTTCACCGTAATAAGCTTATATGCGGACTAGAAATGAAGGCCCACAATCCGGGAATATATTTCACCGAACCTTAACGAAATTTAGGACTTATTAAAAGAACTCCGGGAGTAAAAAAAAGAAAATCTCTTTAATAAATCGAGTAAATACCTTTTCACTTTTCGATATTACACTTTTTATAATTATCTTGCCCGTCGGCGAGGGGTAATTATACACGGGTTATGGGGACTCGCAAGCTTACTAGGCGTCTTAGGGGGTTTCGGGGGTACCCCACTTTTGTGCCTCGGGGGGGCCCCCCCCCCTACACCTCCCGACATAAAATAAACGTTATAAGTCTTCTCGGCACTTCCATAAATAATTACCCCCCCCCTCGAGGGCGCTTTAGCCCGGAATAGGAAGTTCTTTTTACTTGCTAAGTGTTCACTTAAAAGTTTCTAGCTTTATATAAACGTTTATTTTATAATGATTTATATAACCTTCCCCTTTATTCTAGGTCCCCCCCTCACCCTCGTTCCTCGAGGGGTCTCCCCTTTTATAAGGGGGGGGTTATATATAACATTTAAAAAGATATGTTTTGGCGAATCGATAAAGACCTACTCGCGGTTTTATAAAAAGTATAGCGTTAATATTTATTAAAACGACTCCGCATATTATGTATATATAAAGAAACCCGCCTTTTTAAAACGATATAAGCTCGATTTCTCGGCCTTTATTATTACATAGCAAGGGTATAAAACGCCGTATTAATAAATAAAAACGTCGATTATATCGTTATAAATAACATCCCTTTAAATAGTAAAGGGCTTAACTAGTTTTATAAGCAAATATTGGGATATTAAGTCGCTTTTTTAGTAATAAATAAATATATGTGCTTTATAAGTTTTATAAATTAGGCCTTATTATATATATATGTTTTTAACTAGGATTTTAAGGATTACCCTAGGATAGACGTGAAATGGTTAAAAGGAAATTGCATATTTATAGAGATTAAATCTCCACTTTTTATTAAACGAGAAGAACCTCGCATTTTAAATAGTTAAACGAAGGCCCTTAATTAATTTATCGAGGAGGTAAAAACTAATAATAGCTTCGAGGTATAAAGAATTAAAAATAGAAATTTTATTAAATAGATTAAAAATATAAAACTTTAAAAATTAATTATTATTTTTATTAAAAAAAATGTTATAAAAAAGCGGTTGTTCTTTAGTGCCAATTTTATTTATAAATATAACATTCTTTTAAACCTAATAAACGAAAGTAAATAAATCCTGAACTTTTAAAGCGGGAAGAGTAACACCAGGGTTATTATTAGTTAAACCGCCGGCAATTTCTGAAATCCTAGATAAAAGTCGTATTCTAGACCGAAAAGTAAAGATAGCCATGCGTTTACGCTTAGGCCTTTTATCCT
The DNA here is from genome assembly GCA_022695795.1 of Biscogniauxia marginata. Lineage (NCBI taxonomy): Eukaryota > Fungi > Ascomycota > Sordariomycetes > Xylariales > Xylariaceae > Biscogniauxia > Biscogniauxia marginata. Next base: position 58,345 of record MU404141.1, on the reverse strand, counting down.
CATTATTCGAAATCTCCTTATCCGCTTTTCGCTTTGAGGGTTTAAACTCTTTATCCGTATTCATCCTTTTCATCTTAGTCGTAACACTATTTACCCCACCACAAACAGACTTTTTAGCAATAAAAAAAGGTATGTAAATCAACATTATAACGTGAAAATTATATTTCATAATACTCTCTTTCTTAATTTAATAAAGCTTATCCGTTTTGTTATTATAAGTTTTTATAATTTAATTAATAGGTAACTAAACAGAAAAAAGAAAAAACTATAATTAAGACTTAACGCGAAAATAACGATATTGATTTAAAACAATATTAAGCTATTACTTTTTATTTATAAAACGAAAATAAAAAGGCCGAGTATTATTTTCCGAAAAAAGAAGAAACCTTATTATAACCGTAAATAAACTAATTTTAAACGACGTATTCCTAACTCGATTAAACCCCGCACCTAAAAACCTAGTATTAATTACCTTTGTAACACGCCGATCATTAACCTTAAATACGTTAAAAACAGGATAAGTCCGCGGCGTAATGCTTTATTAAGCTAAAACACATATATTGCAAGACTTTGATGTTACGAAACCATGGGAATAGAGGGATTCCATACCAGGGTGTCGTGGCACGGACCAAGGAATTAATGAACAAGTTGGTTTCGTTCCGGTCATGATGTAACCTCACGTGACGTGGATATGGTGGAATATCATATTTAATAGGGATAAATATAGAGAAATTTCATATCCACCGGTATTCAACATACTAAACAATGAAAATATATATAAAGAAAAACGAGTATAAATAAATTAGAATTTCTTTATATAATTAATCTCTTATTTCTTAGCTATTAATTTAAAATTATAATTACTTTTTAATATTATAATAAGAGTACCTTAAAACCTCTTTAACAAATATAACATTATAAATCACTTAAATTAATCTTAATTCACTATTACTTTCAAATTAAGAAAACCTAGTACGTACTTACTTGTGAAGTTAACTGACTAGGAACATATAAGGAGGTTCGTCACATTTTAATAGCTCCTTAATTAGTGCTTAATATTGATTCAAGAAAGGAAGAAACTCTTAATTAAACCGTCCCAGGATAAGCATGCCCCCTAAAACCAAAAAATAACAAAAAAAGAAACAAGTAAAAAAACAACAATTAATAAGCTCTTAAACGAAAACTTTAAATCCTTTTATAATATAACTAAAAGGTTTAAAAAAACTAACATAAAAATCCATTATAATTGCAGTTAAAGAAGAGTCACAAGAGGACATCTCGGAAGATTAACAAGAAAAAGCATCTAAAGAAGAAAAAAAGGAGGAAGAAAAAACGCTTAAAAAAGAAAACAAATAAGTAAAACAACCCCAACCTCCTAAAAACAAGTAACCACCCTTAAACAATAGCGACCTTAACAACTCAAACGACGAAAATAATATAATAACCCCTAATATAAAGGGTTTTAAATTAATTACACCTAGTAAATATAATGGGTTAAACGATTTAAAAAGATTTTTAATCCAGGTTGAAACCTACTTACGATTTTATTATAAGACAATTACCACTAAAAAACAAAAAATTTTCACGGTATCCCAGCTCTTAACCAAAACCGCCTTAACCTGGTTTTAACCAGTGTTAAAAAACTATCTAGAAAACGGATTAAACGCCCGAGAAGACACGAAGAAAATCTTTAAGAATTATAAAAAATTTGAAAAACAACTTAGATCTATATTCGGCAATTTAATCCTTAAACAATAAACCGAAACTCGACTTTACAAACTACGACAAGACAAAAAGGCTTTAAACTACGCTATTAAGTTCAAAAAACTCGCAAGCCAGTCATAACTACTTATTAAAAGCCTATACTACTTATTTTATTAAGGGTTAAAGAACCATATAAAGGATAAGTTATATAAAACAAACCTATACAAAGAAAGGAACCCAGGAAAATTTAATAACTACGTTATAATGGCAATTACTATCGATAACGAAAACTTTGAACAGTACCTTAAAAAGAAAAAAACGATATAACGAAAAAATAGCAACCAACTAAAAAGAGGAAATCACAAAAGCGGTACTAGAACTAGAAAAGGCACGGAAACAAAATTAAATCCCATTAAAATCAACGTTATTCAAAAAAAACGAAAAAAACGAAATAAATTAACCATTAAATATTTTAACTATAAAAAAAAAAGACATTATAAAAACGAGTACCAAAATCCTAAAAAACAGGAACCAAAAACAAGAAGGATTCCTTAACCTGAGAAAAGAGTCGCCGAAACAAGGGTTTAATTTAAAAACAATAAAGAAATAAACCAAGTATTTACTATCGACACTATTAAGGCAGAAAAAATCAAGGAGGCTCCTATAAAAAAAATCTATGAATCTTATTAAGTTAACTATAAAGACTACTTAAAAAATAACCACTTATATCTAGGACATCTCACACTAAAACAAGCTAAATAAAAATATAATAAAGGCGAATTACTATACGTGTGCGATAATTATAAGCTAGGATATAACTTAGGAATTAAGTTAAACCATAGTAATCTACATTAAAGCCACTATAAAAACGATAAATGCGAAACCTACTAAGGGAAAAGCTAGCATAACAACCTAAACTAAAAACTTTATATAAATAATAATTACAATGTCTATTAAAGCTTAAGAGAACATATATCGTTATATTAGAGCTTTTATATTAACGACGCCTATTAAGTACATAAAAGTTCTAAAGATAAAGCCGGTTATTATCTTTAAGAACTAGAGAGTAACGACACGGAAAAAAATAAATACATTTATAATAACACCCCACGATAGCCACATTACCTTAAAGCATGTTATCTTCACCCAAGCTCCGAAAAAAGTTACGAAATAATAACCAAAAATTACATATGTTATACCTCGGTACTATGCGACATATATAACTTACTCGAAACAGGTTTCGAAAAAGACGAGATAAAGGAAAAATTATAAGAATTATAAAAGGAATTACATCTTCCATAATAGCTCGAAAAACGAATTAAATATAATATTAATTTATTTAGCTTTATAAAGAAACACTTAATAAAGTAGTAAGCAAAAACACGTACGACTAAACAAGGCTATAAATAAATCACTAAAGTATACCTCAAAAAAGAAAGGAAACTCCTAGAAATTAATATAAACCTAAAGGGAAACATCGAAATACCCTTAACAAATAAACTTAATAATTACTTCTTTTATTTAAGGATAATTTAGAACTTCAAAAAATTCCGAGTTAATAAAACGAACTTGGGCTATAAAGGGGCTCTCGAAGAAAAATTAAAGTTTTAATATGTAAAATTCTATATAAAGGATAAATCTTTTACTCCTTATTACGTAAAGGGTAATTAAAGAAACTATCTAAGTAATGATTACTAGAAAAACGCTTTTATAAAAGCCTAAGAATAAAAAGACATCCGGGTTATAATAACTAAAAAAAAACCAAAAAAGAAGGGACGTGGAAAACTAAAAAACGGCAAAAGCTCTCGCTAGTAAGGCAGCGAGAAGCCATAAATAACAAGTCCTTATATAAAGTCTAATCGGGACTTAATAATATTATTATAACTAAAGTTAGGTATAATAAAAGAGAGTACAAAGCCTTAATAAATTTAAGAACAAACAAAAGCTATATTTTAATAAAGGTAACTTAGAAAGATAAAATACTATAAATATATAAACAAAATCCGTACAAGTTATAAAACTTTAAAAAAAACATGTTTAGTTATAAGAATAATAAAGTGTTAAGAGAAATAATTCCTCTCTTGGTAACTATTTAAAGACACCTCGAACAAGTTATTCTTGACATTATATACATATTAAATCACGATATAATCTTGAGAATAAATTAACTTAGAAAAAGTAATTTACGAATAAATTTCGAGATAAACACGCTTTATTAAAATTAAAAACAAAAAGAATTAACCACTACGAATTACGAGATAAGTACCGTAAGTAACTTCAAAGAAACGAATATAAAAACGAAATATATTACTTATATAATTTAAGTAACTAAACCTGAAAATCTAACGAAAAAAGTACTACGTAAGTATCTCTATTTTTATAAATTATTTAAAGATAAAACAAAAAAAGAATTACTAAAATATAACTAATAAGATTACCAAATTCACTTTAAAGAAAGAAAATAATTAAAATTATTTTTAGTATATCTTATAAATCAGGAAAAATAAAGAGCATTATAAAAGGGAATTTAAGAGGATCTCGACAAAGGATATATTCGGGAATTTAAATCCTTGTTAAGATACCCGGCGATTATGGTACTTAAAGTCGACAAAAACAGGAAACAATATATCGATAAAAAAGGAAACCTAGTATAGCGACGAGTAATTAATTACCGACACCTTAATAAAATAACCAAAAAAAACGGATATTTATTACCATTAATAAAACTCATAAAAAGATAAATTAATAAAGCTTAAATCTTTATAATATTAAACCTTCGCGATAAATACTATATAATTAAAATGGCTAAAAAACACGAATAATATATAACTTTTCGAACGATATATAGATATTATAAGTACAAAGTTATGCTATTTAGATTTATTAACGCACCCGCTACATTTTAATATATAATCATAATAGTTTTTCGTAAGTTTCTAGATAAATTTATATTTGTTTACCTAGACGATATACTAATTTACTTAAAAAACGAAAAGAAACATAAAAAACATGTAAAGCAAGTATTAAAAGCTTTAGAAAAAGCAAACCTACTTATTTATCCGATTAAAAGCGAATAACATGTCAAAAAACTAAACTATTTAGGGTTTATAATAAGTCTAGGAGAAATTCGCATCTAAAAAGGAAAAATAACAATAATCAAGAATTAGCTAGAACCCAAGAGTGTTACAAACGTACGCATATTTCTTGGCTTTGTTAATTATATTAAATAACTCATTAAAGATTTCGAGCATATCGCCAAACCATTAACGAAATTAATTACCTTAATAAAAACAAGAAAGGCTTTCTATTTCATTAAAAAAGCCAAACAGGCTTTCCAGTAGTTAAAAGAAGTTATAACTAGTGAAGTTATATATAAACTTCTAAACGAAAATAAAAAGAAACGATTAAAGACAAACGCCTTAGATTTCGTCATTAAAGTAATCTTAAAACAGCTAAAAAATAATAAGAAATGGTACTCAATCGCGTACCTATTTAAAGCACTATATAGTGCTAAACTAAATTATTAGATTTATAATAAAGAACTATTAATAGTTATTAAAACACTAAAGAAATAAGAATTATAGTTTAGCGGAACCAAGAAACCTATCGATATCTATTTAAACCACAAGAACCTTACATGATTTATAATAACACAAACGCTTAACTAAAAACACAAGCGTTAAATGATTTTCCTATCTAGATTTAATTTCAGAATCCAGCATATTAAGGGAAAAGAAAACATCCAAATAAATCTTTTTAATAAAAAGGGAAATTATAAATCAAAAATCAACAAAAGAAATATCTAAATATTTAAATAACAAAATAACGAATTAATTGTATTAATTTACATACGAATTAACATAAAAAACTAAAAACAACGTTTCAAAGAAAATTACAGTTAAAAAGAAAAACAATTATAGTCTTAACAAGGATTTAGCGACGAACTTCTTTTATACAAGGAAAAGGTATACGTATTAAAACAAGTACAAAACAAATTCGTTAAAGAATTTCACGAACATCCTCTATATAGCCACTAAGGGATTTTCAAAACGGTGAAACGACTTTAAAAAGAATTCGACTTTCCAGGAATATAATAAATAATTAAAAAAATTATAAAGAATTATAATATTTATAATAAGGTTAAAACATCACGACATAAACCATATAAACTATTATAACTAACCTAAATACCTAACAAAGCATAGAATATAATTACATAGGACTTCGTAATAAAACTCTTAAAGTTAAAAGATCTTACTATAAAAGTACCTTATAACAGCATATAAGTAATCGTCGATAGACTCACGAAATACGCCTACTTTTTATTATTTAACGAATTAAGCATAATAAAATAATTAACTTTCAACTTTTTAAGAAAATACGTTAATAAACATGGGTTATTAAAACGCGTTATTTTAAATAAAGACAAGTTATTCACGTTAAAATTTTAAACCAACCTAATAAAACGAATAAAAATCAAATAAAAGTTATTCATAACGTATTACCCTTAAATAAACAAACAAATAAAGAGACTAAACCAAATAATAGAATAATATCTATAAAGCTATGTTAACTAGGAAATAAATAACTAAGTAAAATTACTACTAATAACCCAAATAGTATATAACACTTTAATTAACGAGAATATAAAGATATCACCACACGAAGCAATATACAAGCAAAAAGCGGAAATCCAAAGACAATTAATCGAACTCACAAAAGCACCAAGAGTCGAAACAAAAGCCCCGAGAACAAAAGTACTATCCAAAAAAATCTAGGTAATATAACAACGGCTATAAAAAGAATTACAATTTATTTAAAATAGAATAACAAAGTATTATAATAAAAAAAGAATTAAAAAACCAATTCTTAAAAAAAGAGATATAGTTTACTTGCTCTATTAATAACAAGGCGTAACATTAAAAACACCCTAAATTAAAACAAAACGACCCAGCGAAAAACTAAAATTCAAAAAATTAAGACTATATAGAATTAAAAAGGTTATTTCGAAAATTAACTATAAATTAATACTACTAAAAAAATCTAGAATACATTTTATATTTCATATTTCGCTTTTAAAACCAGCACCAAATAACGTTATACCAAAAAACCAACTAAAATTTAAAGAAAACCCTAATAAGTACGAAATAAAAAAAATACTAAATTTAAAACAAATCGGAAATTAGCTACAATATTTTATTAAATAAGAAGGTTACTCACTCGAGGAAACACTTAAAAACCACTTAAACATTTAAAGAATTTAACGAATAAACTTAAGAGCTTTCACCGCTAGAACCCAGATCGCTTAGGGGGATTTAAGGACCCGGGTCGTGACCCAGTTAAAACCAGTCAAAAAAGGGGAAGACCTCCGAAGCAAGCACGCCTTACCCGGATGCAAGCTAACGCAGCGATTCCTCCGTGTTTTATTGTTCTTCAAAAAGACGTTATTATTTAATTACAACACGTTTTTGTTTCTCCTTTAAACGCTCCTACTTTTCCAGCTCATTTAGATCTTGAAAACCCCGTTATAATATTTTAAGACCTTTCTATTTAAAAAAGTCTCGCTAACGATATAAACATAATATATAATTAATAAATTTATTAACCTCGGTTTAAAAACGATTAATTTCCGACTATAAACGAGTTATTTCGGCTTAACGAAGAAAAAAAGTCTTCTCCGTTTATTGTTCTTATTAAAATAACTATTCTTTTTTAACGTTTAACCGATTAAAGAAATCTAGAGTAATACCGGTCTCATCGTAAAGACAACCCTCACAAATATATTTATTACATTTTCGAGACTCTCCTTTTATTATAATACACTTAAGCGCCTAATCAAAGCAATAAAAATAAAACATGATTTTAAAATTAAAACCTAACTTATTTATTCGATGTATAAGTCTTTCGCGTTCGAATTTCTAGTTTAAACGATAACGCTTAATAATACGATTACTAAATATGATTATTACAAAAAAAGAAAAAAATAACTTACTAAAAATAGTCTTTAAAACAAAGATTTTAAAAAGGGAAAAATAATGTTACGAAACCATAAAAATAAAGGGATTCTATACCAAGGTGTCGTGGCACGGACCAAGGAATTAATGAACAGGTTAGTTCCGTTCTGGTCATAATATAACCTCACATAACGTAAATATAGTGAAATATCATATCTAACAAGGATAAATATAAAGGGATTTCATATCCATTAATATCTAATATACTAAATAATGGAAATATATATAAGGAAGAACGAGTATAAATAAATTAAAATTTCCTTATATAATTAATCTCTTATTCCTTAACTATTAATCTAAAACTATAGTCACTCTTTAATACTATAATAAAAGTACCTTAAAACCTCTTTGATGAACATAACATTATAAATCACTTAAACCAATCTTAACCTATTATTACCTTCAAATCAAGAAAACCTAGTACGTACTTACCTGTGAAGTCAGCTGACTAGGAACACACAAGGAGGTTCGTCACACTTAATATACAAAGTTTTATCGAGATATTTAAGCCTCGAAAAAAAACCTCGTTATTATTACGACGAACACTTATAAAAGAATTAATTTTAGGTAATAAGAATCTTATATCGTTATTTTTAGTATATATATTATAATTAATAAAAGTATTATTAACATTTTTAATTATTTTTACCTTATTATTTTTCTAACGCCGGGTTAATAATCGTATATATTAAGCGAAGTTTTATTTAACGTTATTAGGTTGGAAATGACGTTATCGGCCCCAACTAAATTTATAAGGCATTACCGCCTTTAAACCTTAACCGCGTTAATAATAGTGGGGGTGGTCGAAAATTGAGGTATAAAACGAGAACGCTTTGACTTAGCGGGGCGAGCCGGGGTTGCCGGTCGCGGTGGCGAACGAATATGACGCTGCTAAGAAAAATAACGACGGCGCATTTAAGTAAGCTACTAAGAATATAGACTTTTTATTAAAAAATCGATAAACCTTAAAAGATTATTACTTGAAAACTATAAATTAAAATCGATATTAGTTTAACCTATATTAATAAAATAATACGAACGGTTTTTTAAAGGGGTAATTAAAAGGTAATTTTAATATAATATGTTATCTTTACTTTTAACAAGACACGTAGTTTTAAACTTAATAACGCTAGTAATATTAGCGTTAATAACCCGTGTATTAAATTAAGCCGTACGACGCTTAAAGCCGTGAATAACGACGATACTTAAAACGCCGATATTTTGGTCGAAAGTCTTTATATATATTTAGTTAAGCTAAATAAAGGTTATAATATAAGTAGGACACGGGGGGTCTGCGACAGTACGATAAACGCGAAAAGGAACTTGGTATTACTAATAATAATTATTAAACCCCGCCACTTTAATAGGAGGAGGAAACGGAGATAACATAAGCAACGTGGGAAACGAAGAACGGGACGTTAAAGTAGATACAAAATGGGGTATATTATTTATTTATATAAATAAAAACGAGAATAGTGATAGCTAAACCATAAACAAGAAAAAGGGTAATTATTAAATATATATACGCGTGGGATTAATAAGCTTAGAAACTAATAATATTCGAGGATATAATAAGTATTAATGCGAAAACGATTAATTAATAATTATATATTAAAAGGCTGGATATATAGAACTAAATAAACGGCAAGAGTTTGCGCGGACCCACTATATAAATAATATATATAAAGAATAATTAATAAGTAAGCGGGCCGGGTAAAAAAAATAAGAACAAATTACTATATTTAGAAGTAAATAATTTATATAAAGAAAGTATAATATATTACTATAAAACTAAATAGCCTCGATGAAACATAAACCGCGTAAGCCACATCCGTGCCGTAAATAAAACTACAGTCCGTCTCTGCGTAACTAATAGAAAACAATACCGCATCCGCGTAAGCGGCCCGAGACGGCCCTAACCGCCACGCATAAACGTGCACCTTAAAAAAGGTGGGGGGGAACTCTAAAATAAGCGGGTCGGCCCCTAATTCTAAGCGATTAATTAGTGAGATCACTCAGATTTTGGTGTAAAGAAGTTAAACACTAACACCATGGCTGTAATATTATTTTTTTAATTTATGAAATTATTTTTTTTGAGTTTTATATCGCTTATTAAAAATATAATTTATCTTTTAAAAATAAGTAATTTTATTTCGTAATAAAATTACTTTATATATTAATAATAAAATAATTTTTATAAGTTTTTTATAAATATTTATAATATTTATAAAAGAATTTTTTAATACTTTTTAATTTTATTTATAATAAAATTAAATTATAATAATACCTTGTAAGTTATTATAAATATTTTAGTTTTTTAAAACAATTAATTTATATTAAGATTTAAAATATATATATATATATACTTTTTATATAAAAAGTAATATAATAATAATCTTTTTTAAATTAAAAATTTTAATTTAATTACTGTTACGAACCTCCTTTGCTTCTTTGTGTCACGTGTGGATCACGTGACCAGAAAAGCGCCGTTAAGCGCTTAATTAGAAAAGAACGCCGTCTAAGGATTTAAAGGATCAGTAAATCATGAATAAGAAATCCATAATTCCATAATTAGATAAATCATTAAATCATGGATGGGAGATTAATGATTTAATAATTCACTTGATAATAGGAAGAGAAGAACGGGTATAAGTAGATCAAGGTTTCCTATGTATCTAGTCCTTCAGCTATCAATCTAAGACTACAGTCACTCTTTAATACTATAGTGAGAATACCTTGAAATCTCTCTAACGAACAAGGCATCGGAAATCACTTGAACTAATCTCGATTTATTGTTATCTTTAAATCAAGAAAACCTAGTACGTACTTACTTGTGAAGTCAGCTGACTAGGAATACACAGGGAGGTTCGTTACATTTACATAATAAGAAATTTATTATCGCGGTAACGTAATTTAAACTAAAAAGAAATAACTAATTATTTAAATTAATAATATATTAAATAATTATTATTTCTTTATAAAACGTAAGTTTTTAAATATTTAATTTTATAGTTAATTATATAAATATATTATTATTTCGCTTTTATAATATTATATAAAAAACATCGTAAAATGTCGTTAATTTACGGTAATTTATTCTTGGATAATACCGTTTATATTTAATTACACGAGTTATTCGAGTTTTTATTAATATTATTAAATTTTAAAATAAATAATTTTATTTTTTTATTTTTTTATTTAAAAAAAATATAAATATAATTTTACACGTTTTAATAATAATAATAAGTATATTATTTATAAATTAGTTAATTTAAATTACATATTAAAAAACCAAATATTTAATATAAAAAAGGTATTTAGTTTTTAAAACGTAAAACTAAAAAAACAATTCAAATAATAATAATTATTAATTAATTTTCTTTTTAACATTTTAATATATATTTTATATTACATTTTTTTATAAATATATTATTTACTTTATTATTTTTAATAATATAAAACGTTTATTTATTTAAATAACTTATTTAATAAAAAGAGGTTATAATAATTAAGCATTTAATTTTATTATTAATATAATTAATTATAAAAAGTAAATAATTATATATTAATATTTATAATAAAACTAAAAACGAAATAACGTTTATAATAAGCTTTTATTACGTGGCTTTATAAGGTTAATTTCATTATTATTAATTATGAAAAGCTATATATATTTTATAAAGTTAAACTTATTTAAAAAGTGTAATTTTTTAAAGAATTTAATAACTAAAAAATAAACTTAGTAATATTTTAAAAATAAGTTTAAAGTTTACGATGTTTAAAGTTTTTAATTATTAATTAATTGAAAAAAGGATTTCATTTAATTAATTTTAATGTTGTTTTCCTAAATATAATATAATATTTTAAATAAATCGAAGTGATATTTTTATTATATATAATAATTAAAATATAATATTTATAAAGAGCTTGTATATCTTTAGCTTTATTATACTTTTTATTATAATATATAAGTTAAAGTAACGTAGGTATATATATATATAAGGTCTTTAATAGCTAAATTATTAAAATTGCATCTAAGTTTTAATATAAGATTTTGAAGATAACTTAAACTTTTATTCATTTGACATTAGGCATATGGAAATGCCGACTTAGATTAAGCTTATATGGAGCTGGATAAGTAGTTAGATAGGACTAAGGTGGAACTCCGATCGCATGGCGCTTTCCCTGTGATGGAGATATGGGAACAGTCTTTCAGAGATATATAAGAAACAGGTTCGAAAATGGCGAATCTATGTAAAAAGATGCACTATTTACAAAATTTAAGGTAGTTATTAAATAAGCTAATTAAGGCGGTATAAATTATAAGCTTTTTAATAAAGGGTACTTTATTTCGTTAAAACTTAGTAAATCTTTAATAAGAAATTAATGTTAAATAAGTAACAAGATATATTTAATATTATTAATTTATTCTTAGTTAATAGTTCGTCGAAATTTATAAGTGGACAATTTATACCTTTTTAAAAATAGAGATATACGTTATTTTAAGTTGTTATTACTTTAACTCGAGTTAAAAATGAGTTAATAATACAAATTTTAATAGCTTATTTTAGCCATTTTAATTAAAGTTGAAATATACTGAACATATAAAGGTGGTTAATATATTTAAGGTTTAAATGCAATTTTTTAATAATTACATTAAATTCTCTAAACCATTAGAATTATAACCACGTTTGTTTTCTTTTAGTTTGCTTTATTCACTACATCAAAAATGTAAATAAAAAAGTATGAATTTCAAAGTTTTATTTATTTTGACCAACCTTGTACGCTAGTAGCCCAGATTTTAAGCCTTTCACGCGTGAGAATTCCAGCTCGGTAAGGATATTAGATCTAGCAAGCCATAGAAGAGGACTAGACTCTCCGCCATTCATGAGCCTTTCCCTACTCACACACTACACTTCAGTATGCGTTGTGTTCACAGGGATCAAATTTCACTTAGGATTGCTTACAGCCGCCCCGGGAGATGCGAGACGTCTCTTCTGGATATTGTTTCCAGATTCTCACCGTAAAATTAATAGAGATGGTGTATGTTCACGATGTCTAGATTGAACTTGAGCATAAAAATATGCTGGAATATCGAAACCTGATGAGTTAAGTAACTTAAAAAAGACAAAAACTATACAGGCTGGATATTAAAGCTCTAAAATAAGACCACAATGCCACAGCTTTTCGGTCTAACTCACGCCTAAAGTGCATCTGAAAAGGAATCTGGAGATTAATACAGTTCATCCAAATTACGGTACGGAATATATTACAGGGATAACAATTGAAACTATGGCACATCATCGTAAGCTCTAGAAATAGGCAGCATTTCTTTCTCGGGCTAAGGCGATAAACAGACACGTTTCTAACAAGTCATATGCTGGCGCGGAAATGTAGAGCCACTAGGGTTCAACAGCATTAATAAGTAAAGCATAAGATTAACAAGGCAGAGTGCGAAGTTATCTACTCTATCCGGGAGTGCCTTGCTTTTGAAGCTTGGCATGCTGTAGTATCACTCGAGCGGAATCATCGACATATTTGGTCAAAATGACTCTACCCTTGGTATGCCTACATACAATTCACAGCAGGTACTAGGTCGTCGTGATTGCAGCGGTCGAAGTTCCTTTGAAGTTTCAGTATGTATGAAAGACTATGTAGCTTTGGCGGCTGTGCCGAAGACTCTGGCAAAGGAGCAGTCGCCATTATATGGTCGTATTCGTGACATTTAGAGTCATGATTTGATCAACATCAAGTGTTAGTTACCAGTTGAGGTTAACCTCACAACTTGTCATCATCACAATAGACACTGGTAACTATCAGTGCTGAATGTGTATCTGTATACAGCCTGTTTGTTTCCATGTCTCTGTATATTCTTTACAAATGTCACGATACAGACCTTCGAAAAACAAGAAGGAACTACGTTGTGGCATGAAGGGCTTTATCTAGGAGCTAACATCCACGAGCACGTCCCGGGTCCATATACACGAACCTCCTTTGTCCTAGCTGTGAAGCCCCTGCTGGCTCCGATAGACACCCTGATTCCTGGTCGCTTGAACAACTAGACTCCTGACAACATATGACCTACTGTTGAAGCCGCAAATAGGGTTTCTTTGCTTGTCCCGCCACCAGCTCATCAACAAAGTCGGCAAATCCTATGAACGTATAGTCCGGATATAATTCCCGCGCGTTGATATAGCTCAGGTATTCGGCATTTTTGGGTGTATTGTCGGCCCTTACATACTTCGTGACTCTGTATTCGGCTATAACATGCTTATATCTCTTGCCCTCATTTGCTGGATCGGCCTCTGCGGATGCCCTTTCTGTTTTGAGTGCTGCTGTGGCTTCCTCCGCCGATACCTACACTCAAATTAGCGATCTTTAAAAGTAGGTTCGTCGCCGACTAAACATACAGGGGTGAGATCCAGCTTCTCGCCTGTTTTATTCTCTATAAGCGCGTGGATCTCGTTCTGGCTAAGGACGTCCCCGTATGCATACACCCTCTTGTTTAGGGTGCGCTCGTCCTTGATAATCATTGCTGTAATACGGCCTACGTCCCTCCTATCGATGAGCATATTCGGGGCCGTGCCGCCAGCGATAACCTTGTTCAGGGCCATGAGGATCGCGTAGTCGAAGCGGCCGCTTGGTACACGGGGACAGCTTAATTGGTACCAGAAGCCGACGTCGATGATGGTGAAGCCTAGGTGCTGGCGGAAAATGTGATCGTGCACCTCCTCTTTAAGATCGCGCAGGTGCATGATCCCGCGCGCGGCCGGCGTGCCCCAGTTGCATGGTAGAAAGCGCTTAATACCAGCCCGCGCGGCGGCGTCGATCAATGGAATCTGATCAAGCGCGTTCAGGGGAAATATGGCACTGATGACGATATCGAATCCTTGCAACAGGCCGACCGTCTCCTCTAGCGGACCTGCGAGGTTGCCCGTCACAACTTTCAACCCGCGGTCTCTAAGTTTCCGCACTTCAGGTTTGCCAGCCGAAGTGGTACGAATGAAGCAGGTGATTTCCTACAGGGCACTCGTCAGAAGTTTATCTGGATAGGTAGGCCAAGTTGTGGAGTTAGGCTGGAAGAAAATTGCTGGCTCATCGACAAACTGCATGGGATGGAAACTCACGAATGAACCATCCTCGATGAGGGCGTCGAGTATGTCGCTGCCTGTCTCACCTGTAGCCCCAACTAAGAAGATTTTCTGCTTCGACATTACAGATCTCGTCAGATTTTGAGGGGCTATTGTTCTTATTGATTCCACGGCGGAAATAGATCAAGCTGTTGCCCACGCGATGTGTATCTAGGAAGCACCGTAGCTCGACGCGATATGGACATGTAGGACAATTTTCCGTTAATTGTAAATATTTATTCTCAGTATAAATCTACCGTAAGATAGAGAAGCTATTACCAAGTGCCGCGCTATTAGGACGTTACTGATAGATTCAATTCCGTGCTGACGTGTAGATCCCGCTGCAGTTCACCGGTCATGGGAATGTAGGAAACCCCTCAAGCTCGGCGGGTTTTAGCAATGTCGACTGAACTCCGATGTGGCCAGACAGGGTTAGCATACAATCCAAGATACCGAGGACTTTTCTACGAATGCTCCGCCGACTTGCCAGGACAACGACTAGTGTACACACACCTCTTCAGGGTTTATTGCAGTTACGGCTGCATAAGGTCCCATAGGCCCCATTTGACCCCATTTGACTCCATAACCCTATCGAGAATGTATGAAAGATTGGCTATATAGGCATTACAATTTGCAAAATCTAAGCCTAGATGAGCTGTAGCATGCCTTATCTGAGGCCTGGAGAGTAGCTATTATCATTAGTATGCCTGCGAGGTCACAAAGGGTTATCGAATTAGATGGAGATGTAACTGGTCCACTTTTTAACACGAACAAGGATTTGGTACTTTTAGGTAGTTTCCTTAGTAAAAATGTATAGGTAGTACATTCGGGTTGTTTTATCCAATAAAAATATTAGGTGTTCGGGGGTGTGTTTAGGGGTTATGGAGTTAAATGGGGCTTATAAGACCTTATGGAGCCGTAACTGCAATAATCCCCGAAGAGGTGGACTAGCCATCTGCCTACCGATCAATTGATGGTCCATCTAAAGAATGACCGTCATGGCCCGGGTTCTCCCAACATGCGAGGCAAAAACGAAATAAAAATATGGGTCAAGAATGCGCACGGTCTCGTCCACGTCGAAGGAAAAGGAGACACGGGATGATGCAGGGATTGATAATACATAATAGAGATAGTCTAAACAGCCTCGGCATCACTACGCATCACTCCTGCGAAGAAAGCAACACGTGCTCTCAGCCAGGCCGCTGCCCCACTGTCAGGGAATCTTGTTGTTGTATTCTTGATGGAGAACTAAGTTCTAGGTGCCAACAGTGGAGAATAGCCTATCTATGTGCGTGTGGGGCTGTAAGCCCTGTCATGTGACACCCACACCCGTGGCAGCCCCCGCGATCGGTAGGTACATTACCGCCCCAGGCTGGGGACTAGAGACCATCTTAGGTACCATGTCAAAGCCCTGGCATGATCTCAACCATATGAAAAGCACCTAACCATTGCATTTTACATATAATATCACCTAAAAATTAGTTATAAATGTTCGAGACTATGTATTTCTTATAAAGGTCTTTTTGTGACGAACCTCCCTGTGTATTCTTAGTCAGTTGACTTCACAAGTAAGTACGTACTAGGTTTTCTTAATTTAAAGGTAATAGTGAATTAAGATTAATTTAAGTAATTTATAATGCTTTGTTTGTTAAAGAGATTTCAAGGTACTTTTATTATAGTATTAAAGAGTGATTATAATCTTAAATTAATAATTAAAGAACTAGAATAAATAACTAGAAACAAAGGAAATTCCTTCTTTTTTATATTCGTTTTCCCTTTATACATGATTTCCGTTTTGGTATATTAAATACCTTTAAATCACTTTATTTAAAGTGATTTATCTTATATTGCTAAATAGATACACTTGGATCACTATATTTATAGTGATCTATGTTATGTAATGTTGCATAGAAATCCTTCATCTTATTAACATCCTCATGGTCCGTGTCTTAACACCCCTGTAGGAAAACCCCTTTAACAGGTTTTGATTTGTAACACTTTTATTATATGACTTATTTGAATTTAACATAATTTCAAACGGTTATAACGATTTTAAAGACAATTTTAAAAGGGGGAATATTAAAAAAAACATAACACTTTAAATTATTTTTATATTATCTTTATAAAAAATATATAAAGTATTATATAATTTTAAAAAAAGAATATTTTATTATAAATTAAATTTAAAAATTATAAATATAATATAAATAATATATTATTTAAACTAATAAATTATATAAATTAATTAATAAATATTATTATTTAAATTATTTTATTTAGTTTTATATTTTAAAAACTAAATACCTCTTTTAAATTAAATATTTAATTTATTAATACATAATTTAAATGGATTAATTTAAAAATAATATACTTGTTATTATTATTAAAATGTATAAATTATAATAATACATTTTTATTATATAAATAAAATATAAAATTAAACAAAGAAATTACGTTAAATACATTTAAATAAATTATTAAAAAACTTAAATATATATTAAATATAATTTAAATTAATACGTTATATAATTACGAAATATAAAATTTAAAAGAAAAATGTATATAATTTTAACAAAATAAAGTTTATATTTAAAATAATTACTTAAATTAATATAATAATAATAAATAAAAAACAATGTAAATGATTTTAAAGTTATAAATATTAATAATATATTATATTAATTAAAATTTAAAAATTAAATACGAGGTTTTATATACTTATTAATTTTATATATTTTAATGCTTTAAAAATATATATAATAAATATTTAAAGACATTAATAAGGTGTTATTATAATAATTCCCTCGAATATATAAACTAATTTTTTGTAATTAGATTAAATTTTTATTTTTTAAAAAGTTATTATTATATTATTTTTATATAAAAAGCATATACATCTTGTGACGAACCTCCTTATATGTTTCTAGTTAACTTCACAAGTAAGTACGTACTGGGTTTTCTTAATTTAAAAATAATAATAAATTAAGATTAATTTAAATGATTTATAATGTTTTATTTGTTAAAAAGATTTTAAAATACATTCATTATAGTATTAAAGAGTAATTATAATTTTAAATTAATAATTAAAGAACTTCGAATAAATAACTAAAAATAAAGGAAATTCTTTTTTTATACTTATTTTCCCCTTATATATAATTTCCGTTTTAATATATTAAATACCTTTAAATCACCTTATTTAAAGTGATTTATTTCTTTTTTAGTATGTTAAATACCTTTAAATTACTTTATTTAAAGTAATTTATCTTATATTACTAAATAGATATACTTAGATCACTTTATTTATAATAATTTATATTACGTAATATTACTTCTCTTTTTTTAAAATCTTTATCTTAAAAATAATTTATAAGTTTTTTTCCTTTTTATTTTTATTATATTTAATAATTAAGTAATTAAACGTCGTTATAATAATTAAAAGTTTAAATACGAAAAACTCTTTTAACGTATTTATAAGTTAAGTATATATATCGATATTATGCTTTACTTTTTTTATTTCGATCGAAAATTAAAATATGTTATTATCGAGAATAAATTAAAGAAATATAACAAATGTGTTTGTCGTGATTGTTTTTATAACGATATAGGAATTTCTTTAAATTCTTTTAAGTGGTTAAACGTTAAAAAGGATCGTTTATTTCTTTAAAAGCGTTAAGCGGAGGCGGCGCTCCTTAAACTTTAATCTAAAATAAATAAATTTATTATGCGTATTTTTAAGTTATGTTAATAACGTGACTTTCTCTATAAAAAGGGTTTAAAAATGTTATAACGAAATCTTTAAAATTTAAATAAGTTAAAAGAGTAAAAACGACTTAAAAAAGAATAAAAGTGTTTTTAAATTAAATAATAGTTTTTTACTAGATAAACTAAAATTGCTTTCAAGGTCGTCCCTTTTTTCGACTTATTTTTCTTAAGTTAAGATCCCGACTTTTAAGTCTTTTTAGCTGGTTTAGATTTCGTTAATAAAATTTATTAAATGCGGTTTTTAAGTTTATTAAGTGTTTAAATAATTTTTATATATTTTCTTTTAATAAGTATCTTTCTTATTTAATTAAATATTATAATTAATTATTAATTTTTTTAAGTTTAAAATCTTTTTTATTTTATATTTATTTAGTTTTTCTTTAATTTCATTCCGGGTTTTTAACGAGGCGTTTTTTAGTGTTAATTTTAATAACGATATATAAAAAACTAAATATATTTTAGATTCTTTTAATAGTTTTAGTTTATAATTAATATTCGAGATAACTTTCTCGATTTTACATAGTTTTAACTTTTTAAATTTAAATTTTTTATTAAGTCGTTTTATTTTAATTTAAGGCGTTTTTATTATTACGTCTTGTTATTAACGAAGTAAATAAACTATATTTCTTCTCTTAAGAATTAGTCCTTTAATTCTTTTTTTATTATAGTACTTTATTATTTTATTTTAAATGAATTATAATTCTTTTTGTAGTTGTCGTTATACTATTTAAACTTTTTCGAATAATACCTTTATTTTCGAGGCTTTTATTTCGACTTTTGGTGTTTTTATAAGTTTAATTAATTATTTTTAAATATCTGTTTTTTAATTATATATTATTTTATATAGTAATATCTTTATATTCTCGTTAATTAAAATGTTATATACTATTTAAGTTACTAATAATATTTTTACTTAGTTATTTATTTCTTAATTAATATAACTTTGTAAATATTATTTCACTATTTAGTTTAATTTTTTTATTTATTCGTTTATTCAGAGATAATATATTATAAATAACTTCTATTTAACTCTTATTCGTTTTATTAAATTAATTTAAAACTTTAACGTAAATAACTTGTTTCTATTTAAAATAATACATTTTAATAATTCGTATTTATTAACGTACTTTTTTAAGAAATTAAAAGCTAGTTATTTTACGATACTTAACTTGTTAAACGGTAAGAAGTAAATATATTTCGTAAGTTTATTAATAATTACCTATATATTGTTATAAAGTACTTTTATAATAAGATTTTTTAACTTAAGGAGTTTTATTACGAAATTCTATATAATCGTGTATTATATTTTATTAAGTATTTAAGTTAACTATAATAATTTATATAATTTATATCGTAATGCTTTAGCTTTATTATAAACGTTATAATTCTTTATAATTTTTTTAATTGTTTATTATATTTCTAGAAAGTCGAATTTCTTTTAAAGTCGTTTTATCGTCTTGAAAATTCCTTAGTAACCATGTAAAGAATATTCGTGGAATTCTTTA
Source organism: Biscogniauxia marginata (assembly GCA_022695795.1). Classification (NCBI taxonomy): domain Eukaryota; kingdom Fungi; phylum Ascomycota; class Sordariomycetes; order Xylariales; family Xylariaceae; genus Biscogniauxia; species Biscogniauxia marginata. The sequence goes on along the minus strand of MU404141.1, from coordinate 38,230 downwards.
ATGAATTCGTTTTAAATCTATTGTAATACGTATATTTTTTCCTTATATGAAAAAAGTTCGTTATTAAATCCTTATTAAGACTATAATTACTTTTTTTTAATTATAACTTTCCTTAAAACGTTATTTCTAATTTTTTATATTAATTCGTATATAAATTAATATAATTAACTCGTTATTTTGTTATTTAAACATCTAAACATCTTTTTTATTAATTTTTGATTTATAATCTCTTTTTTTGTTAAGGAGATCTATTTAAATATTTTCTTTTCCTTTAATATAATAAATCTTAAAATTGAATTTAAATAAGAAAATTATTTAGCGCTTATATCTTTAATTAAGCGTTTATATTGTTATAAATCATATAAGGTTTTTATAATTTAAATAAATATTGATAAGTTTTTTAGTTTTATTAAACTATAATTCTTATTCCTTTAATACTTTAATAACTATTAATAGTTCTTTATTATAAATTTAATAGTTTAGTTTAATACTATGTAATGCCTTAAATAAATACGCGATTAAATATTATTTTTTATTGTTTTTTAGTTGTTTTAGAATTGTTTCGATAGCGAAATTTAAAGCGTTTATTTTTAGTTGTTTTTTTTTTATTTTCGTTTAAAAGTTTATATATAACCTTATTAATTATAACTTCTTTTAATTACTAAAAAGCCTATTTAGCTTTTTTAGTGAAATAAAAAACTTTTTTTGTTTTCGTTAAGGTAATTAGTTTTATTAATGATTTAACGATTCACTCAAAATCTTGAATAAGTTATTTAATATAGTTAATAAAGCCAAGAAATACGCGTATATTTATAACACTTTTAAGTTCTAGCTAATTTTTAATTGTTACTATTTTTCCTTTTTAAATATGGATCTCTCTTAGACTTATTTGTGACGAACCTCCCTATGTATTCCTAGTTAATTAACTTCACAGGTGAGCACGTATTAGGTTTTCTTAATTTAAAAGTAATAATAGGTTGAAATTAGTTCGATTAATTCATAACATTATGTTCGTTAAAGAGGTTTCAAGGTATTTTCACTATAGTATTAAAAAGTGATTATAGTTTTAAGTTAATAGTTAAAGAACTAAAAAGAGTAATTAAATACATAAAAAGATCTTAACCTATTTATATAAATATCTCTTAAAACTATATCTAGCGCACTTCCTAGCTCTTCGTATTATTTATTAACCCCGATAAATAATATATATATTTTCTTTTAATTATTTCTTTATAATAACAAATAATAAGGATAAAAGTCACGTAATTAACACGTAATAACGTCTAAAAATAAAACTAATTTTTAATTTATAACACTATTTCCCGTCTTTATTATTTTTATCTTAAAAACCAACCTTATTTCTTTTCTCTACCATTATATTTAATCGTGGTATTTAAAAGAACTCTTTTTTACCGGGGAAAAAAAAATCGTTTATAAACTACTAAAAAAACAACATTATAACTATTTCCTTATTTAGTTTTAAAGTTATGCTTTATAACCATTATATCGAAAAGGGACTAGGGTGCAAAATGGTAAAGAGCTATTCCTAGTATAAGGAATACCTAGAGATTAACAACCGCAATTACGGAGGTAACGAAACATCTCTTTTATTTATACAAAACATTTCACGTAAAAAAAAACGTTTAAATAAGAAAAAACTAATAACGAAGAGGCTTTTATTAAAGCTTTAACAAAAACACTAAAACGAGTTAAAGTGTTAATAAAAAGAAATATAAATAATTATTTCTTATTTAATTTATTTATAAAAATAATAGAACTTCCTTAAAAAACATAAAATAGAAATAATTCGTCGTGATTATTAAAATTTAAAAGAGTTAAAAAAATAAAAACGTATTATAATTAAACAACAATGTCTTCTTAAAAAGTAATAAAACATAAAGAAATCGCTACGTTAACTTATATCTAGGTAAAGCGTGCTTATTTCGGAGGTTTTCCCTTCTTTTAACTGGTCTTAATTAAACCCGAGTCTCTCCTTCCCAGTCGATCCAGGTTCTAGCAATAAAAACTTACAAGTTTATCCACTAAATTCTTTAAGTATTTAAATAGTTCCTAAATGTTCTTTTTTAATAAATAACCCTCCTACTTAACAAAATACTACAATTAACCTCCAACCCGTTTTAAATTTAATATCTTTTCTACTTCATACTTATTAGGGTTTTCCTCAAATTTTAATTAGTTTTCTAATATAACGTTATTTAATATTAATTCTAAAAGCGAAATATAAAATATAAAATATATTCTAAATCCTTTTAATAATACTAATTTATAATTAACTTTTAAAATAACCTTTTTAATCCTATATAATCCCAATTTCTTAAACTTAAGTTTTTCGCTAAGTCGTTTTATTTTAATTTAAAGTGTTTTTAATATTACGCCTTATTATTAACGAAGTAAATAAACCATATCTCTTTTCTTAAAAATTAATCCCTTAATTCTTTTTTTATTATAATACTTTATCATTTTATCCTAAATGAATTATAACTCTTTTTATAGCTATTATTATACTACCTAAACCTTTTCGAATAATACCTTTACTCTTGAGGTCTTTATTTCAACTCCTAGTGCTTTCGTGAGTTTAATCAATTGTTTTTAAACTTCCGCCCTTTATTTATACACTACCTCATATAATAACATCTTTATATCCTTATTAACTAAAGTATTATATATTATTTAGGTTATTAATAGTAATTCTACCTAATTATTCATTTTCTAATTAACATAACTTTATAAATATTATTCTATTATTTAATTTAATTTTTCTATTTATTTATTTATTTAAAAGTAATACATTATAAACAATTTTTATTTAACTTTTATTCATTTTATTAAATTTATTTAAAACTTTAAAGTAAATAACTTATCTTTATTTAAAATAATGTGTTTTAATAATCTATATTTATTAACATATTCTCTTAAAAAATGTTACGAACCAACTATGTTAAAGGGATTTCCTACAAGGGTGTTAAAACACGGACCACGAATGTAAGTATAGGACAGTCCTTTTTAGAACATAATAAAACGTCACATGATGTGATCTAAATTACTCTCAAATCATATTAAATGAGATCTAAGTTAATCTCAAATCTAGACAGACTCTACTTATACAATAATTAGTGTAAAAAGGGAATATGTATTAAAGAGAATAAGTATAAAAAAAAGGGGATTTCTCATGTATTTAGTTATTCGTTCTTTAACTATTAATTTAAAACTATAATCACTTTTTAATACTATAATAAAAATACTTTAAAACCTCTTTAACGAACATAATATTATAAATTAATTAAATTAATCTTAACCCACTATTACCTTTAAATTAAGAAAACCTAATACGTACTTACTTATCAAGTTAGCTAACTAGGAATACATAAGGAGGTTCGTTACATTTTAATAGCTCCTTAATCAGTGCTTAACATTGGTTCAAGAGGAGGGACTTTCAATTAAACAGTCCCAGGACAAGCATACCCCTTAAGACTAGAGGGTAACAAAAAAAGAAATAAGTAGAAAAACCATCTGAGGAAGAAAAAGAGGAGGAGGAAGAAATACTTAAAGAAGAAGACAAATAGGCAAGACAACCCCTACCTCCTAGAGACAAGTAACCACCCTCAAACGATAGCGACCCCAACGACAAATACGAAACCCATTAGGGAAAAAGCCAGCATAATAGCCTGAATTGGAGGTTTTGCACAGATGATAACTGTAATGTTTATTAAAGCTTAAAGGAATATGCATCGTTACATTAGAGCTTTTACATTAACGACGCCTGTTAAATACACAAAAGTTCTAAGGATGGAGCTGGTTATTATCCTTAAGAACTAGAGGATAATAACACAAAAGAAAATAAGTGCATTTACGACAACATCCCACGATAGCCACATTACTTTAAAGCATATTATCTTCACTTTAATTCCGAAAGAAGTAACGAAATAATTACCAAGGGTTATATATATTACATCTTAATACTATGCGACGTACACGACTTACTTGGAGCAGGTTTCGAAAAAGACGAGATTAAAGAAGAATTATAAAAATTATAAAAAGAACTACATCTTTTATAATGGCTCGAAAAACGAATTAAATACGACATTAATTTATTCGGCTTTATAAAAAAACACTTAATAAAGTAACAAGCGAAAATACGTGCAACTAAATAAGGCTATAAACGAATTATTAAAGCATACCTTAAAAAAAGAGGAAAGCTTCTAGAAATTAATATGAACTTAAAAGGAGACATTAAAATACCCTTAATAAGTAAACTCAAGAATTATTCATTTTATTCGAGGATAATTTAGAACTTTAAGAAATTCCGAGTTAATAAAATAAACTTAAGTTATAAAAAGGCTCTCGAAAAAGAATTAAAGTTTTAATATATAAGGTTTTATATAAAAAATAAACCTTTTATTTCTTATTACGTAAAGGGTAATTAAAGAAATTATCTAAGTAATGATTGCTAGAAACACGCTTTTATAAAAGCCTAAGAATAAAAGGACATTCGGGTTATAACAACTAAAAAAAAACCAAAAAAGAAGAGACGTAAAAAACCAAAAAACGGCAAAGGCTCTCGCTAATAAAGCAACGAGAAGTTATAAATAGCAAGTCTTTATATGAAATCCAGTCGGGACTTAATAATATTATTATAACTAGAGTCAAGTATAATAAAAGGAAGTATAAAGCCTTAATAAATTCAGGAGCAAATAAAAGCTATATTTTAATAAAAGTAACCCAGAAAAACAAAATATTATAAGTATATAAACAAAGTTTATATAGGTTATAAAACTTTAAAAAAAACATATTTAATTACGAGAATAGTAAAGTGTTAAGAAAAATAATTCCTTTCTCGGTAACTATTTAAAGACATCTTAAATAAGTCATTTTTAACATTATATATATATTAAATCACGATATAATTTTGAGAATGAATTAGCTTAAAAAAAGTAATCCATAAATAAATTTCGAGATAAACACACTTTATTAAGATTAAAAACAAGAGGAGTTAACCATTATGGGTTACGAGATAAATACCGCAAGTAACTCCAGAGAAATAAATGTAAAAACGAAATATATTACTTATATAATTTAAGTAACTAAGCTTGAAAATTTAACGAAAAAAGTATCACGCGAGTACCTCCGTTTCCATAAATTATTTAGAGATAAAATAAAAAAAGAATTACTAAAACATAACTAATGGGATTACTAGATTTACTTTAAAAAAAAATAACTAAAATTATTCTTAGTATATCTTATAAACCAGGAAAAACAAAAAGCACTATAAAAAGGAATTTAAAAGGATCTTAATAAAGGATATATTCGAGAATTAAAATCCTCGTTAAGATACCCGGCAATTATGGTACCTAAAATCGACAAAAACGGGAAATAACATATCGATAAAAAAAAAACCCTAATATAGCGACGAGTAATTAACTACCGACACCTTAATAAAATAACCAAGAAAAACAGGTACTTATTACCACTAATGAAACTCATAAAAAGACAAATCAATAAAGCTTAAATCTTTATAACACTAAACCTTCGTAATAAATATTATATAATTAAAATAACCAAAAAACACGAATAATATATAGCCTTTCGAACAATATATAAACATTATAAATATAAAGTTATGCCATTTGAACTTATTAACACACCCGCTACATTTTAACATATAATTATAATAGTTCTTCGCAAATTTCTAGATAAATTTGTATTCGTTTATTTAAACGATATACTAATTTACTTAGAAAACGAGAAAGAGCATAAAAAACATATAAAGCAAGTGTTAAAAGCCTTGGAAGAGGCGAACCTACTTGTTTATTCGATTAAAAGTAAATAACATGTCAAAAAACTAAACTATTTAGGGTTTATAATAAGTATAGGAGAAATCCGCATTTAAAAAGGAAAAATAGCAATAATTAAAGATTAGTTAAAACCTAAAAGTGTTATAAAAGTATATATATTTCTTGGCTTTGTTAATTATGTTAAATAACTTATTAAAGATTTTAGGCGTATTGCTAAACCATTAACGGAACTAATTACCTTAGCAAAAACAAGAAAGGCTTTTTATTTCATTAAAGAAGCTAAGTAGGCTTTTTAGTAACTAAAAAAGGTTATAACTAATAAGGTTATATATAAACTTCTAAACGAAAATAAAAGGAAACGACTAAAGACAAACGCTTTAAATTTCGCTATTAAAACAGTTTTAAAGCAATTAAAAGATAATAAGAAATGGTATCTAGTCGCGTATCTCTTTAAAGCACTATATAGTGCTAAATTAAACTATTAGATCTATAATAAGGAACTATTAATAGTTATTAAAGCACTAAAGAAATAAGAACTATAGCTTAGTAGAACTAAAGAACCTATTAATATTTATTTAAACCATAAAAACCTTATACGATTCATAATAACACAAACGCTTAATTAAAGACATAAACATTAAATGATTTTCCTATTTAAATTCAATTTTAAAATCTAGCACATTAAAAGAAAAGAAAATATCTAAATAGATCTTCTTAATAAAAAGAGAGATTATGAATTAAAAATCAACAAAAAAGATATCTAGATGTTTAAGCAACAAAAAAACGAATTAATTATATTAACTTATATACGAATTAACATAAGAAACTAGAAACAACGTTTTAAAGAAAATTACAGTTAAAAGGAAAAACAATTATAATCTTAACAAGGATCTAACGATAAACTTCTCTTATATAAAGAAAAGGTATATATACTAGAATAAATATAGAACGAATTCGTTAAAGAATTTCACAAATATCCTCTACACGGCCACCAAAGGATTTTCAAAACAATAAAACGACTTTAAGAAGAATTCGACTTTCTAAAAATATGACAAATAGTTAAAAGAATTATGAAAAATTATAACATTTATAATAAGGCTAAAGCATTACGACATAAACCATATAAATTATTATAACTAACCCAAATACCTAATAAAGCATAATATATAATTATATGAAACTTCGTAATAAAACTCCTAAAGTTAAAAGATCTTATTATAGGAGTATATTATAACAGTATATAGGTAATCGTTAATAGACTCACGAAATATGCCTACTTCTTATTATTCAACGAATTAAGCATAGTAAAATAATTGGCTTTTAATTTCTTGAGAAAGTACGTTAACAAATATGGGCTATTAAAACGTGTTGTTTTAAATAAAGATAAATTATTTACGTTAAAATTTTGGACCAGCTTAATAAAACGAATAGGAATTAAACAAAAATTGTTTATAACGTATTACCCTTAAATAAACGGGTAAACAAAAAGACTAAACTAAATAATAAAACAATATTTACGAAGTTATATTAACTGGGAAATAAATAACTAAGTAAAGTTGCTACTAATAACTTAAATAGTATATAATATATCGATTAACGAAAACATAAAAATATCACTATATAAGGTAGTGTATAAACAAAAAGCGGAAATCTAAAAACAACTAATCAAACTCATAAAAGCACCAGGAGTCGAAATAGAGGCCCCGAGAGTAGAAGTGCTATTTAAAAAAGTTTAAGTAGTACAATAACGGCTATAAAAAGAATTACAATTCATTTAAGATAAAATAACAAAGTACTATAATAAAAAAAGAATTAAAGGACCAATCTTTAAAAGAGGAAACATAGTTTACTTATTCCGCTAACGACAAGGCGTAACATTAAAAACACCTTAAATTAAAACAAAGCGACTTAACGAAAAACTTAAATTTAAGAAATTAAAACCATATAAAATTAAAAAGGTTATTTCGAAAATCAACTATAAACTAGTATTACTAAAAAGATTTAAAATATATTTTGTATTTCATATTTCGCTCTTAAAACCAGCACTAAATAACGCTATACTAGAAAATTAACTAGAATTTAAAGAAAACCCTAATAAGTACGAAATAAAAAAAATACTGGATTTAAAACAAGTCGGAAGTTAACTGCAATATCTTGTTAAATGGGAAGATTACCTACTTAAGGAGAACACTTAAAAACCTTTTAAACACCTAAAAAATCTAACGAAAGAACTTGCGAGCTTTTATCGACAAAACCCGGATCGGCTAAAAAGGCTTAAAAGTTAAGATCTTAACCTAGAAAAAATAAGTCGAAAAAAAGGGCGGCCTCGAAAATAAAAACGTTTAACTCGAACTCAAATTAACGTATCGAGTTTTTTATTTATTACCATTTTATAACGAGACGCTTTTGTTTTACCTTTATATATTTTTATTTTTTTAACTTTTTAATAAATAATAAACCTCGTTTTAATATCTTAAGGCCCCGCTTTCTTAGGAACTCCTCTTGTTTATATATATGGATTATTCGCCCCGCTAGCGCCTGAAATTCCTTCTCGGCACGACGACGCTTCGCGGCGAGCTTTTCCTGCTCGCGAATAATGTTAAACAAGTTAGACATCGTAATACTATTACCATTATAATGACTTCGGACCTTAGCGGTATAAATAAAGTAGGTTTTAAACTTTAAAACTATAAAGTAAAAAGAGTTAATTTAAAAATAATAAAAACAAAGGAACATTTTATAACTAGTAAGACGAATAAACGAAATAATAGTATCGCGAGATTTACGTTAATTTTTACAAGACTTTGTAATAAACTTGAAAACTCCCGATATATTAAAAGTAATAAATAAAATGAATTTACTAAAGGGAATCTTTAGAATAAAGATTTTAAAAGAAAAGAAATAGTGTTACGAATTAACTATGTTAAAGGGATTTCTTATAAAGGTGTTAAGACATGAACCACGAATGTGAATATAAAACGGTTCTTTTTAGAACATAATAAGACGTTACGTAATGTGATTTAAATTACTTTTAAATCACATTAAATGGGATCTGAGTTAATCTTAGATCCGGATAAACTTTATTTATATAACAATTAGTGTAAAAAGGGAATGTGTATTAAAGAGAATAAGTATAAAAAGAAGGGGATTTCTTATATATCTAGTTATTCGTTCTTTAGCTATTAATCTAAGACTATAGTCACTCTTTAATACTATAATGAGAGTACCTTGAAACCTCTCTAACAAATATAACATTGTGAATTAATTGAACTAATCTCAACCCACTATTACCTTTAAATCAAGAAAACCTAGTACGTATTCACCTGTCAAGTCAGCTGACTAGGAATACACAGGGAGGTTCGTCACAAAAAATTAAAGGCTAATTGTTTTACTATACTTAATTCGTTAAATAATAAGAAATAGGCATATTTCGTAAATTTATTAACGATTACCCATATATTATTATAAAGTATTTCTATAATAAAATCTTTTAACTTTAAGAGTTTCATTACGAAATCCTATATAATTATATACCACGCTTTATTAAGTATTTAAGTTAACTATAATAATTTATATAGTTTATATTATAATTCTTCATAATTCTTTTAACTATTTATTATATTCCTAAAAAGTCGAATTCTTCTTAAAGTCGTTTTATTATTTTAAAAATCCCTTGATAGCTATATAGAGAATATTCGTGAAATTCTTTAACAAATTCGTCTTATACTCGTTTTAATACGTATACCTTTTCTTTATATAAAAAAATTTCGTTGTTAAATCCTTATTAAAACTATAATTATTTTTCCTTTTAATTATAATTTTCCTTAAACCGTTATTTTTAATTTCCTATATTAATTCGCATATAAATTAATATAACTAATTAGTTATTTTGTTATTTAAATATTTAAACATCTTTTTTATTGATTTTTAATTCATAATCTCCCTTTCTACTAAGAAAATCTACTTAAATATTTTCTTTTTCCTTAATATGTTAAATTTTAAAATTAAACTTAAACAAGAAAATCATTCAACGCTCGTGTCTTTAATTAAGCGTTTATATTATCATAAATCGTATAAAGTTTTTATAATTTAAATAAATATCGATAGGTTCTTTAATTCCGCTAAGCTATAGTTCTTATTTCTTTAATGCTTTAATAACTACTAATAGTTCCTTATTATAAATCTAATAATTTAATTTAGCACTATATAGTGCTTTAAAGAGATACGCGACTAGATACCATTTCTTATTATCTTTTAATTGCTTTAAAACTGTTTTAATAGCGAAATTTAAAGCGTTTGTCTTTAGTCGTTTCCTTTTATTTTCGTTTAGAAGTTTATATATAACCTTATTAGTTACAACCTTTTTTAGTTGCTAAAAAGCCTACTTAGCTTCTTTAGTGAAATAGAAATCCTTTCTTATTTTCGCTAAAGTAATTAATTCCATTAATGGTTTAATAATACGCCCGAAATCTTTAATAAGTTATTTAACGTAATTAATAAAGCCAAAAAATATGTATACATTTATAACACTTTTAAGTTTTAATTAATCCTTAACTATTATTATTTTCCTTTTTTAAATGCGAATTTCTCCTAGACTTATTATAAATCCTAAATAATTTAGTTTTTTAACATGCTATTTATTTTTAGTTAAATAAATAAGTAGATTTACTTTTTCCAGGGCTTTTAACACTTGTTTTACATGTTCTTTATATTCCTTCTCGCTTTTTAAATAAATTAGTATATCGTTTAAATAAACAAATATAAATTTATTTAAAAACTTATAAAGAATCGTTATAATTATATATTAAAATGTAACAAGTGCGTTAATAAATCTAAATAACATAACCTTATATTTATAATATCCATATATCGTTTTAAATACGGTATATTATTCGTGTTCTTTAGCCATTTTAATTGTATAATATCCATTACGAAGGTTTAGTACTATAAAGATTTAAGCTTTACTAATTTATTCTTTTATAAGTTTCATTAATAGTAATAAGTATCCGTTTTTCTTAGTTATTTCATTAAGATATCGGTAGTTAATTACTCGTCGCTACACTAGATTTCCTTTTTCATTAACACGTTATTTTCCGTCTTTATTAACTTTAAATACCATAATTACCAGGTATTTTAACGAGAACTTTAATTCTTAAATATATCTTTTATTAAAATCTTTTTAAATTCCTTTTTATAATGCTCTTTATTTTTCTTGATTTATAAAATATACTAAAAACAATTTTAACTACTTTCCTTCTTTAAAATAAATCTAATAATTCTATTAATTATATTTTAATAATTCTTTTTTTGTTTTATTTCTAAACAATTTATAAAAACGAAAATACTTACGTAATACTCTTTTCGTTAAATCTTTAGGCTTGATTACTTAAATCATATAAGTAATATATTTCGTTTTTATATTCGTTTCTCTAGAGTTACTTACGGTACTTATCTCGTAACCCGTAATAATTAACTCCTCTTATTTTTAATCCTAATAAAGCGTATTTATCTCGAAATTTATTCGTGAATTACTTTTTCTAAACCAATTCATTCTTAATATTATATCGTGACCTAATATATATATAATATTAAAAATGACTTACTTAAAATGTCCTTAAATGGTTACCAAGAAAAGAACTATTTCTTTCAACACTTTGCTATTTTCGTAATTAAATATATATCCTTCGAAGTTTTATAATTAATATAAACTTTGTTTATATATTTATAGTATTTTATCTTTTTAAATTATTTTAACTAAAATATAACTTTTATTTACTCCTAAATTTATAAGGGCTTTATACTTCTTTTCGTTATACTTAACTCTAATTACAATGGTATTATTAAATCCCGATTAAACTTTATATAAAAACTTGCTATTTATAACTTCTTACTGCCTTACTAGCGAGAGCCTTTACCGTTTTTTGGTTTTCCACGCCTTTTCTCCTTTAAGTTTCTTTAAGTTATTATAACCCGGATATCCTTCTATTCTTAAGATTTCATAAAAGCGTATTTCCAGTAATCATTATTTAAATAGTTCCTTTAACTATCTTTTACGTAATAAGAAATAAAAGGTTTATCTTTTATATAAAATCTTATATATTAAAACTTTAATTCTTTTTCGAGAGCCCTTTTATAACTTAAATTTATTTTTCTATTAACTCGAAATTTCCTAAGATTTTAAATTATTCTTAAATAAAGTACATAGTTCTTAAGTTCGTTTATTAAAAATAATTCGATATTTCTTTATAAATTTATATTAACTTCTAAAAACTTCTCCTTTTTTTTAAGGTATACTTTAACAATTCGTTTATAACCTAATTTAATTACATATAATTTTACTTATTATTTTATTAAGTACTTTCTTACTAAGTCAAACAAACTAATATTATACTTAACGCGTTCTTCGAGCCATTATAGAAAATATAGTCCCTTCCATAATTCCCACAACTCGTCCTTAACTTCGTCTTCTTTAAAACCCGCTTCGAGCAAGTCGTATATATCACATAGTATTAAAATGTAACATATACAACCTTTAATAATTACTTCATTACTTCTTTCGGAACTTAAGTAAAAATAACATGCTTTAAAGTAATATAACTATCGTGAGACGTTATCACAAATACACTTATTTTCTTTCATGTCATCACTCTTTAATTCCTAAAAATAATAACCAGCTTTATCCTTAAAACTTTTATATACTTAATAAACATTATTAATATAAAAACTTTAATATAACGATACATATTCCCTTAAGTTCTAATAAACATCGCAACTATCATTTATATAAAACCTTTAATTCAAGTTATTATACTAACTTCTTCCTTAATAGGTTTTACACTTGTTATCTTTATAATAACTTTAATATAACTTATTATAGTTTAACTTAATTCCTAAGTTATATCTTAGTTTATAATTATTATACTTATACGGTAATTCGTTTTCGTTATATCCTTATTTAACTTATTTTAATATAAAATATCCCAAGTATAAATAATCGTCCTTTAAATAATTTTTATAATTAACCTAATAATATTTATAAACTTCTTTTATAAAGACTTCTTTATTTTTCTTTATTTTAATAATAGTAATAATAAACACTTAATTTACCTCTTTATTATTTTCGAAATGAATTCTCGCTTTAAAAGTTCTTTTCTCGGGTTAAGGAATCCCTCTTATTCTTAGTTCCTGTTTCTTCGGACTTCGACACTCGTTTTTATAATGTCTTTTTTTTTTACAATTAAAACATTTAATAATTAATTTATCTCGTTTCTTTTATTCCTTTTAAACAGCGTTAATTTTAATAAGGTTTAATTTAGTTTTAATGCTTTTTTTAGTTCCAGCACCGCTTTTATAGTTTCCTCTTTTTAGTTAATCGTCATTCTTTCGTTATACCGTTTTTTTCTTTTTAAAGTATCGTTTGAAGTTTTCGTTATTAATAGCAATTGCTATTATAACGTAGTTATTAAACTTTCCTAAGTTCCTTTCTTTATATAGGTTTATTTTATATAACTTATCCTTTATATAGTCTTTTAATCCTTAATAAAACAAGTAATACAAACTCTCGATAAATAATTATAACTAGCTTACGAGTTTTTTAAACTTAATAACATAGTTTAAAGCCTTTTTATTTTATCGTAATTTATAAAATCGAGCTTCGGCTTATTACTTAAGAATTAAATTACTAAATATAGACCTAAATTGTTTTTCAAACTCCTTATAATCCTTAAAGACTTTCTTTATATTTTCTTAAACGTTTAATCCGTTTTTTAAATGATTTTTAACACTAATTAAAACCAGATTAAAGCAGTTCCGGCAAAGAGTTAAAATACCGTAAAAACCCTTTATTTCTTAATAATAATCGTTTTATAATAGAATCGTAAATAGGTTCCGGCCTAAATTAAAAATCCTTCTAAATCGCTTAACCTATTATATCTACTAAATGTAATTAATTTAAAACTCTTCATATTAAAGGTTATCATATTGTTTTCGTCGTCTAAATTATTAAAGTCACTATTATTTAAAAGGGATTTCAGTTATTTATCTCTAAAAAGTAATGATTATTTTGCTTATTTATTTTCTTTTTTAGGTGTTTTTTCCTCCTCTTTTTCTTTTTTTTAAACGCTTCTTTTTACTAAGCTTCTAAAGTATCCTTTTATAACTCTTCTTTAATTACAACTATAATTAACTCTTATATTAATTCTTCTAAACCTTTTTATTATACCGTAAAAAAATCTAAAGCTTTCGTTTAAAAGCTTATTAATTATTATTCTTTTATTTATTTCTTTTTTTGTTACCCTTTAATTTTAAGGGGCATACTTATTCTAAGGCTATTTAACTAAAAGTCCCTCCTCTTAAACCAATATCAAGTATTAATTAAAGAGCTATCAAAATATAATAAACCTCTTTATATATTTCTAGTTAATTAACTTCACAAGTAAGCACGTACTAGGTTTTCTTAATTTAAAAATAATAATAAATTAAAATTAATTCGATTAATTTATAACGTTATATTCGTTAAAGAGGTTTTAAGGTACTCTCACTATAATATTAAAAAGTGACTATAGTTTTAAGTTAATAGCTAAAAAACTAAAAAAAGTAACTAAATACACAAGGAAATCCCAACCTACTTATACAAATGTCCCTCAGGACTATATCCAGCGCACCTCCTAGCTCTCCGTATTATTTATCAACCCCGACAAATAATATATATGTCCTCTCTCAATTATCTCTTCACGGCAACAAATAACAGGGATAAAAATCACGTAACTAACACGTAACAACGTCTAAAAACAAAACTAATCTTTGATTCGTAACATTATTATAAACCTTAAATAATTTAGTTTTTTAATATGCTATTTACTTTTAATTAAATAAATAAGTAAGTTTACTTTTTCTAGGGCTTTTAACACTTATTTTACATATTTCTTATATTTCTTTTCGCTTTTTAAGTAAATTAATATATCGTTTAAATAAATAAATACAAATTTATTTAAAAACTTACGAAAAACCGTTATAATTATATATTAAAATATAGTAAATATGTTAATAAGTCTAAATGACATAATTTTATACTTATAATGTTTATATATCGTTCGAAAAGCGGTATATTATTCGTGTTTTTTAACTATTTTAATTATATAATAACTATCGCGAAGATTTAATACTATAAAGATTTAAGCTTTATTAATTTGTTTTTTTATAAGTTTTATTAATAATAACGAATATCTGTTTTTTATTTTATTTTATTAAAGTGTTAGTAATTAATTACTCGTCATTACACTAAATTTCTTTCTTTATTAATATATTACTTTTCATTTTTATCGACCTTTAATAGTATAATTACTAGGTATTTTAACGAAAACTTTAATTCTCGAATATATCTTTTATTAAGATTTTTTTAAATTCTTTTTTATAGTGCCTTTTGTTTTTCTTGATTTATAAAATACATTAAAAATAACTTTAATTACTTTCCTTTTTTAAAGTAAATCTAATAATTTTATTAGTTATATTTTAGTATTTTTTTTTGTTTTATTTTTAAATAATTTATAAAAACGAAAATACTTACGTAATACTTTTTTCGTTAAATCTTTAAACTTAATTACTTGAATTATATAAGCGATATATTTCGTCCTTATATTCGTTTTTTTAATGTTATTTACGGTACTCATTTTATAACCCGTAATAATTAATTCCTTTTAATTTTAATCTTAATAAAGCGTATTTATCTCGAAATTTATTTGTAAATTATTTCTTTTAAGCTAATTTATTTTTAAGATTATGTTATAACTTAATATATATATATAATATTAAAAATAACTTATTTGAGATATTTTTAAATGGTTATTAAAAAAAGAATTATTTCTTTTAATACTTTACTATTCTTATAATTAAATATATTTTTTAAAGTTTTGTAATTAATATAAACTTTATTTATATACTTATAATATATTATTTTTTTAAGTTATTTTAATTAAAATATAGCTTTTATTTACTTTTAAATTTATAAAGGCTTTATACTTTTTTTTATTATATTTAATTTTAGTTATAATAATATTATTAAGTCCCGATTAAACTTCGTATAAGGACTTATTATTTATAGCTTCTCGCTGCCTTACTAGCGAGAGCTTTTACCGTTTTTTGGTTTTTTACGTTTCCTCTTTTTTAGGTTTCTTTAAGTCGTTACGGCCTGGATATCTTTTCATTTTTAGGTTTTTATAAAAACATGTTTTTAAAAATCGTTATTTAAATAGTCCCTTTAATTACTTTTTAAGTAATAAAAAGTAAGGGGTTTATCTTTTATATAAAACCTTATATATTAAAATTTTAATTTTTTTTTCGAGGGCCTTTTTATAACTTAAATCTATTTTTTTATTAATTCGAAATCTTTTAAAGTTTTAAATTATTTTTAAATAAAAGGCATAATCTTTAAATTTATTTATTAAAAGTAACTTAATATTTCTTTATAAGTTTATATAAATTTTTAAAAACTCCCCCTTTTTTTAAAGTATATCTTAATGATTTATTTATAACTTAATTTAATTATATGTATTTTTACTTATTATTTTATTAAATGCTTTTTTATAAATCTAAATAAATTTATATTGTATTTAACTCGCTTTTCGAGTTAATATAATTCCTATAATTCTTTTTATAATTCCTATAATTCTTTTTATAATTCCTATAATTCTTTTTATAATTCCTATAATTCTTTTTATAATTCCTATAATTCTTTTTTAATTTTGTCTTTTTTGAAACCCGCTTTAAGTAAATCATATATATCATATAGTACTAAAATATAATATATATAACCTTTAACGATTATTTCGTTACTTTTTTCGGAACTTAAGTAAAAATAACATGTTTTAAAATAATATAACTATCATGAGATATTATTACAAATACACTCGTTTTTTTTATATTATTACTTTCTAGTTTTTAAGAATAATAACCAACTTTATTTTTAAAACTTCTATATATTTAATAAATGTTATTAATATAAAAGCTTTAATATAACGATATATATTCCTTTTTTAATTATTTTTCTATTTTTAGCTTTATTTTAAGTTCTTTACTTAATAACCCATCAAACTAACTAGCATTATTTAAGCTTTAATAAATATCGTAATTATTATTTATATAAAACTTCTGGTTTAAGTTATTATACTTACTTCTTCCTTAATATATTTCGTATTTATTATCGTTATAATGACTTTAATATAACTTATTATGGTTTAATTTAATTTTTAAGTTGTATCCTAGTTTATAAGTATTATATTCGTACGGTAATTCGCTTTTATTATATCCTTATTTAGCTTGTTTTAACGTAAAATACCTTAAATACGAGTAATTATACTTTAAATAGTCTTTATAATCGTCTTAATAATATTTATAATTTCTTTTTATAAGAATTTTCTCGTCTTTTTTTATTTTAATAATAGTAATAATAAACACTTAATTTATCTCTTTATTATTTTCGAAATAAACCTTTACTTCGAAAGTTTTTTTCTTGAATTAAGAAATCCCTTTTATTTTTAGTTTTTATTTTTTAGGGTTTCGGCACTTGTTTTTATAATATCTTTTTTTTCTATAATTAAAACACTTAATAATTATTTTATTTTATTTCTTTTACTCTTTTTAAGTAACATTAAAAGTATTCGCCATGGTGTTAAGAAAAAGTATAAAGAAAAAAACAAATCCCATAACGAATACTTCACAAATACCAAAGCATTATTAAATATTACTAATTACTACATACACCTTTATACATTTCGTTTAAGCAGTAATTACCATTTTAATGACTATATTATTTAATAATACGTTTCATTATTTATTAATTATACGCTTCCCTAGTATAAATAGGCTTAACTTAACTTTTCGAATTAAAGAGCGAAAAGGAAGACCGTCGCGAGGATTTAAACCCCTTTTCCCGCGACGGTTTACCGGGTTTATTAGTGGATTTTGTGGTTTTTAATACTAGTACACCATTTAGTTTTAATAATATATTTAACTAAATATATAAATAAAAACTCCTTAATAAACGTTTTTTAAGCCTAATTTTAGGCTTGGAAGGCCCTCGCTACCGCAATAACACCCCTCTTTCTCTATCTCTATTCGTGTGTAACCGTTTTATAAAGGGCGTAGTCGTATTAACAACCCTATTACTACTCCGACGTGTATTAATAATGAGAACGACCTCCCGCGAAACCTTTATCGAAACCTAGTAAGATCGATCTTTAAAGATTAACTTTCAAGACCCTTTTAAACTAGGTTAATTTAAACTTAACGCGAAATTCGTTTTTTTTATATATTCAAAGTACACCCTCTTATTAGAGGAATTCTTAGAGGAAATTAAAGCCTTCGAATTTTAACACTTTTATACTTGTTATAAATAATATAAAAATAATATACCTTATTACTACGTATTTAACGAATGGTTTAAAAAAAAGTAGATTTATAACGCCCGTTATTTCGATATTAAGCGTTTTTATTTAAATATCGGTTTTATTAAAAATAGGACTACCGCTTAGAAATATTTATATAAAAAGGGGTTTATATATATTAATAGAGATATAGTGTAACCACGTGGGTACTAGAAAGAAGTCAAGGCAGATTTCTAGTTAGAGGCCCCTACTCTCTAGACGAAAGAGGAATTCTTCAAGAGATTCGAAAAATGTGTCTCGCGGGATTTAATTCTATACTTCACCGTAATAAGCTTATATATAAACTAGAAGTGGAGGCCTATAATCCAAGAATACATTTTACCAGACCTCGACAAAATCTAGGACCTACCGGAAAAACTCCGGGAGTAGAAAAAAGAGAATCTTTTTAATAAACTAAGTAAATACCTTTTTACTTTTCGATATTATACTTTTCGTAATTATTTTGCCCGTCGGCGAGGGGTAATTATACACGGGTTATGGGGATTCGTAAGCCTACTAGGCGTTTTAAGGGGTTTCGGGGGTACCCCACCCTCGTGCCTCGAGGGGGCCCCCCCCCTTGCACCCCCCGATATAAAGTAAACGCTATAAATCTCCTTAGCACTTCCGTAAATAATTACCCCCCCCCTCGAGGGCGCTTTAACCCGGAATAAGAAGTTCTTTTTACTTGCTAAGTATTCGCTTAAGGGTTTTTAGCTTTGTATAAACATTTATTTTATAATGATTTATATAATCTTCTTTTTTATTTTAAGTCCTTTTTTTACCCTCGTTTCTCGAAAGGGCCCCCCCTTATAAGGGGGGGGTTATATATAACATTTAAAAAGATACGTTTTAACGAATCGGTAAAGACCTACTCGCGGTTTTATAAAAAGTATAGCGTTAACATTTATTAAAACGACTCCGCATATTATGTATATATAGAGAGACCCGCCTCTTTAAAACGATATAAGCTCGATTTCTTGGCCCTTATTATTATATGGCAAAGGTATAAAACGCCGCATTAATAAACGAGAATATCGATTATATCGTCGTAAATAACATCCCTTTAAATAGCAAGGGGCTTAACTAGTTTTATAAGTAAATACTGGGATATTAAGTCGCTTTTTTAGTAATAAATAAATATATGCGCCTTGCAAGTTTTATAAATTGGGCCTTATTATATATATATATCTTTAACCAGGATCCTAAGGACTACCTTGAGATAAACGTGAAATGGTTAAAGGAAAATTATATATTTGTAGAAATTAAATCTTTACTTTTTATTAAATAAGAAGAACCTCGTACCTTAAATAGTTAAATGGAGGCCCTTAACTAATTTATCGAGAAGGTAAAAACTAATAGTAGTTTCGAGGTATAAAGGATTAAGAATAAAAATTTTATTAAATAAATTAAAAATATAAAACTTTAAAAATTAATTATTATTTTTATTAAAAAAAATACTATAAAAAGGCGGTTGTTTTTTAGTGCTAGTTTTATTTATAAACATAGCATTCTTTTAAACTTAATAAACGGAAGTAGACAAATCCCGAACCTTTAAAGCGGGAAAAGCAATACTAGGGTTATTATTAATTAAATCGCTAGTAATCTCCGAAATCCTAGATAAAAGTCGCATTTTAAACCGAAAAGTAAAGGTAGTTATACGTTTATATTTAGGCCTTTTATCTTCACTATCCGAAATCTCTTTATCCGCTTTCCGCTTCGAGGGTTCAGACTTTTTATCTGTATTCATCCTCTCCATCTTAACTGTAACACTATTTACCCCACCACAAATAGACTTTTTAATAATAAAAGAAGGTACGTAAATCAACATTATAATGTGAAGATTATATTTCATAATACTCTCCTTTTTAATTTGATAAAGTTTATCCGCTTCGCTATTATAAGCCTTTATAACTCGATTAATAAGTAACTAAATAAAAAAAGGAAAAAACTATAACTAAGACCTAACACGAAAATAACAATATCAATCTAAAACAATATTAAGCCGTTATTTTTTATTTATAAAACAAAAATAAAAAAGCCGAGTATTATTTTTCGAAAAAGGAAGAAACCCCACCGTAACCGTAAACGAACTAATCTTAAAAGACGTATCCTCGACTTAACTAAATCCCGCACCTAAAAACCTAGTACTAATTACTTTCATAACACGCCGATTATTAACTTTAAACACGTTAAAAACAGGATAAGTCCGCGGCGTAATGCTTTATTAAGCCAAAACACGCATATTATAAAATCTCGATATATAAAGTTCTATCGAGACATTTAAACCTCGAAAAAAAACCTTATTATTATTATAATAAACACTTATAAAAGAATTAATCCTAAGTAATAAAAATCTTATATTATTATCCTTAATATATATATTATAATTAATAAAAGCATTATTAACATTTTTAACTATTTTTACCTTGTTATTTTTTCGACGCCGGGTTAATAATTATATATACCAAGCGAAGTTTCGCTTAGCGTTATTAAGTCGGAAATAACGCCGTCGGCCTTAACTAAATCTATAAAGTATTACCACCTTTAAACTTTAGCCACGTTAATAATAGTGGGGGTAATTAGAAATTAAGGTATAAAACGAGAACGCCTTAACTTAATAAGGCAAGCCGGGGTTGTCGGTCGCGGTAGCGAATAAATATAACACTATTAAGAAAAATAACGACGGCGCATTCAAGTAAGCTACCGAAAATACAGACCCTTTATTAAAGAATTAATAAACCCTAGAAGATCACTACTTGAAAATTGTAAATTAAAATCGATATCAGTTTAATTCACGCTAATAAAATAATATGAATAATTTCTTAAAGGAGCAATTAAAGAATAATCCTAATATAACACGTTATTCTTACCCTTAATAAGATATATAGTTTTAAACTTAATAACGCTAGTAATATCGGCGCTAATAACCCATGTATTAAATTGGGCCGTATGACGCTCGAGGCCGTGAATAACGACAATACTTAAAACGTCGATATCTTGGTCGAAAGCCTTTATACATATTTAGTTAAGCCGGATAAAGGCTATAACATAAATAAGACACGGGGGGTCTGCGACAATGCAATAAACGCGAAAAGGAACCTAGCACTGCTAATAATAATCATTAAATCCCGTTATTTTAATAGGAGAAGGAGATGGAAATGACGTAAACAACGTAAAAGACGAAGAACGAGACGTTAAAACAAATGTAAAATAAGGCATATTACTTATTTATATAAATAAAAACGAGAATAATAATAACTAAACCACAAACAAGAAAAAGAATAATTACTAAATATATATACACGTAAAACTAATAAGCTCGAGAATTAATAATATCTAAAAATATAATAAGTATTAATGCGAAAACGATTAATTAATAATTATATATTAAAAGGCTAAATACATAGAACTAAATAAATAATAGGAGTTTACGCGAACCTATTATATAAATAATATATATAAAAAATAACTAATAAATAAGCGGGTTAAGTAAAAAAAACAAGGACAAATTACTATATTTAAAAGTAAATAATCTATATAAAGAAAGTATAATGTATTACTATAAAACTAAATAGCCTCGATAAAACATAAACCGCGTAAGCTATATCTATGCCGTAAATAAAACTATAATCCGTTTCCGTGTAATTAATAGAAATCAACACCGCATCTACGTAAGCGGCCCGAGACGGCCCTAACCGCCACGTATAGATGTGCACCCTAAAAAAGGTGGGGGGGGACTCCAAAATAAGCGGGTCGGCCCTTGATTTTAAGCGATTAATTGGTGAGATCACTTAGATTTTGGTGTAGAGAAGCTAAACACCAACACCATGGCTGTAATATTAATTTTAATAAAGTTTAATTTAATTTTAATGCCTTTCTTTGTTTTAGCACTACTTTTATAATTTCCTCCTTTTTATTAATCGTTATTTCTTCGTTATATCGTTTTTTTCTTTTTAAAGTACCGTTCGAAGTTTTCATTATTAATAATTATTATTATTATAACGTAATTATTAAACTTTTCTAGGTTCCTTTTTTTATATAGTTTTTTAATCCTTAATAAAATAAGTAATATAAGTTTTTAATAAGTAATTATAATTAATTTACGAGTTTTTTAAACTTAACAACGTAATTTAAGGCCTTTTTATTTTGTTGTAATTTATAAAATTAAGCTTCGGCTTATTACTTAAGAATTAAGTTACTAAATATAAACCTAAATTATTTTTTAAACTCCTTATAATCCTTAAAAACCTTTTTTATGTCTTTTTAAACGTTTAATTTATTTTTTAAATAATTTTTTAATACCGATTAAAACCAGGTTAAGGCAATTTCGATAAAGAGCTAAAATACCGTAAAAACTTTTTATTTTTTAATAATAATTATTCCGTAATAAAACCGTAAATAAATTCCGGCTTAAATCAAAAATCCTTTTAAATCGTTCGACTTATTATATTTATTAAGTATAATTAATTTAAAACTTTTTATATTAAAAGTTGTTATGTTATTTTCGTCGTTTAAGTTATTAAAGTTACTGTCGTTTAAAAGTAATTTCGGTTATTTATTTTTTAAGTACTTTTTCCTCCTTCTTTTTTTTCTTTAAATGATTCTTTTTATTAAGCTTTAAAAGTGTCCTTTTAAGGTTCTTTTTTAATTACAACTATAATTAACTTTTATATTAGTTTTTTTAAACCTTTTTATTATATTATAAAAAAATTTAAAGTTTTCGTTTAAAAGTTTATTAATTATTATTCTTTTACTTATTATTTTTTTATTATCCTTTAGTTTTAAGAAATATACTTATTTTAAAACGATTTAACCGAGAATCCCTTTTCTTAAATCAATATTAAGTATTAATTAAAAAGCTATTAAAATATAATAAACCTCTTTATATGTTTTTAATTAACTAACTTCATAAGTAAATACGTATTAAGTTTTTTTAATTTAAAAATAATAATAAATTCAAATTAATTCAAATAATTTATAATGTTTTATTCGTTAAAAAGATTTCAAAATACTTTTATTATAATATTAAAGAGTAATTATAATCTTAAATTAATAATTAAAAAAACTTCGAATAAATAACTAAAAACAAAAAAAATTCCTTCCTTTTTATACTTATTTTCTCTTTATATATAATTTCCGTTTTAATATATTAAATACCTTTAAATCACCTTATTCAAAGTAATTCATCTCATACTACTAAATAAATACACTTAAATCACCCTATTTATAGTGATCCATATTACGTGATATTATATAGAAATCCTTCATCTTATTAATATCCTTATGGTTCGTGTCTTAATACCCCTATAAGAAAACCCCTTTAACAGGTTTAATTCGTAACACATCTTTTTTGATCTCGATATAAATTAAATGTTTAAAAAGGTTAAAATATTTATAATAACTTATAAAATGTTTTTATAATTTAATTTAGTTTTAAATGAAACTACTCCTTTTTAAAAAATAAATCATGTTTTTAATAAATAACGTAAAATTAAAAAAAATTAGTTATAAATAAAAGAATTTTTAATATAAAAAAGAAATAACTTTATAAATAAAAACGATATAATATATATAATTAAATTAGTTATAATGCGCGTATTTAAATAATAAATAAAAGGCTTTTTAATAATTTAAATTTTAAAGAGCTTTAAATCGAAAAATATAGTTAATTAATCGATTTAAATTATGAGTTAAAAAACTAAATACTTAGTTTAAAAGAAATATTTAGTTTTTAAAGTATAAAATTAAATAAAACAATTTAAATAATAATAATTAAATAATAATAATTAAATAATAATAATTAAATAATAATAATTAAATAATAATAATTAAATAATAATAATTAAATAATAATAATTAAATAATTTCGATATTGCGCAAATAATTTTTAATAATTAAATGTGTAATAAATATAAAAACTAGTTTATTTACTTATATACCTTACTCGTTTAAATGATATGTTATAATTAAAGTCATAATAAAATTACCGTTATTAATATTCTCATTATAAACGACTTTAAAAGGCTATTAAAAACAATTAAATAAAACTATATATTAAAATTAATTAAAATAACTTATTAATTGACTAAATTTATTAAAACTTTATTTCTAAACTTTAATATGAATAATAAATACATGATAAAATATTTTTAATAACCATTTTATTTTGTAAAAAGGGTTTTAATAATAATAAAAGTGAAGTAAAAGATAATAGTAAGGAAATTCCGTCGAGATCACGCGCGATATGATGGAAACCTTTTAGCTTAAAGGCACGGTGGTGTCGGACAATGACGGTAAATTAGCCAGAAAAACGAGTGTGCTTGTAATTATTTCGGTATACGGATTATCTGTCTCACTTTCCGTATCTGCGTCGGATATAAATGTTCTCTAATAGCAATTAGGTTGGAGGTTCCGCAAGTAATACATCAAGATCAAGCTCAGCTTGCTCACGCCGCAGAATCTGAATCTTCGCGGTAGGGTTTGCATTAGCAAGGAGGCCAATCATCACCGGCTTAGTATTTGTCTCAGGTGCCAATCTCCAGTCATATTTGATAAGCAAATGACACAGCACAACCTTGATCTCGTTGGCCGCAAAGAATCGACCTGGACAACCGTGTTCTCCGTGTCCAAATCCAAGATGGCTTGGACTGGTATTGATTAGCCGTGCCATCTTCTCCGTCTTGGGATCTAAGCGCAGTCTGAGAAAGCGGTATCCATCCCACTGCTCTGGGTTCTCGTGGACATCTGAGTCCCACATTCGGCGCGAATCCACCTGGGTACGCGTGCCCTTTTTAAGTACCAACCCATTAGACAACTGGAAAGTCTCTTCCACATGACGTCTCATAGACGCTATGTCAAGTACATTGTTAGTCTTTGACTTCTCAAGCGCCCAGCGAAGTGAATTCGACTAACCGATACTGCTTGGCTTCACCCGCTGAGATTCTTTAATCACACTATCTAGAAGCCTCATATTGGACAGTGCTGACTTTGTCCAGCCTCGGGAACGCAATACCTGAGAAATTTCTTCGCGGAGAGGCTGGAAGATGTCGGGGTGTTGCGCAATGCAAATCATGGACTGTACGAGGAGGTCGGTCGTTGTATGTATTGCCACTGTTGACAAAAGAAGCTGAAAAGTGGCAGGGTCACATTTGATACCCTTAGCGGTTGCCTCTTGATCAGCCCATTCGAGGGCATCGTTGAACTCGGGAACTTGCTGTCCGGCCGCGACAGCAGCTTGCTGAGCTTTTCGCCGTTGTTCAACCACCGGTGTGATCACCCGCCGAGCCTCGTCTAACTGGGTACGAAGCTTCTTGCACTCTGGTATATACCAGTGAACAAATCTACGAATGATCCCGGGATACACTCGAAGTTTTGTCGCTCCGACGAAGAAGTTAGCCGTATACTGTTTTGTTATGTCCAGCCACTGCTTGTTGTGGCACAGCTGGTCACCAAGGAAAATTCTTGATGAAATACGCGCAACGACATCAAGGAGGCAATCTTTGATATTGACTTCGCTCCACTCTGCATGCGATACTGTTAAAATCCCCTGTGACTAAAAAGAGTAAGTGAGTAGATGGAGCATACCTAAAGATGCACCAAAGTTGGTGAGCAGCGCATTAGCCGCTTCGTCAGAGAGAATTGGAGTAATTTTGGCTGCAAGAGGTCAGAAATTAGTCGTAAGCTACTCTTAGAGGAGAATTGAGAAGATCTGAAACGTGCCCAAAGACTTAGTTAATCGTTTCTTTACAAGATCCTGCTGCAGCCCAATATCAAGGTCAACTAGAGTAGAAATCTCAAAGCCGGGGATGCCTGCGTGGAAGTCCTAGAAGGAACGTATGAGTGATCATTATGTCGGCCAAAAAAAACCCAAAATTTTTGAGGAAACACACTATCCCAAAGGCCTTGGAGAAGCTTAGCTTGGATTCATTTTGTATCTCGTCGGCGAACTGGGGAGGTAACATGACCACGTCACCCAAGTCCGTCATGATACGGAAGATTTGGTTGGGGTACAGTTTTCTAGCTTCAGCCAATAATTCATTACTGAAATGTATGAACGCCCGCTGTATATGAAACATATTAGATTTCTTTGCCTCTGAATATAGGATGACAAGACCAATGTTCACCTTAGCCTTGATGTCGAAGTATGAGAATCGCTTGGCATATTTGAACTCGGGCACTACACTTATAGTGGATGCTATGAGATTCCAAGCATGAACCGCAACTATGGTACAAGCAGCAATGATGCAGGAAGAGAGCAGAATGCTATGGGTAAACACCGATTCATTCTGCCAGCCCAATAAAGGGATTGCTGAAGGCAAAGGTAAGAAGATCATTTTGGCGCAGATCCAACGGTCCTATTTTGGCGTAAGCAAAGAGTAGGAAAAGAACAAGAAAGGAGAGCTGGATAGTCTGAATCTGTCTTCTACCTGTGTTCACTCCATTGCTTGTATAATACGTAATCCCCCCTCGCGACCTCGGAATACCAAGTCTTAGCTTACAGAATGATTGAGGTTCAGGTGGTATAGCGTGATTGATTATAATGGGATGATTACGGTTTACCAAGAGATGAGATACGAGCATTGGCCAATCGGGGCTGAATGTATGCTGCAAAGACGGGCGGCAATTCCCTACGGGAGCTAATATACATAGTATCGAT
The DNA here is from genome assembly GCA_022695795.1 of Biscogniauxia marginata. Classification (NCBI taxonomy): domain Eukaryota; kingdom Fungi; phylum Ascomycota; class Sordariomycetes; order Xylariales; family Xylariaceae; genus Biscogniauxia; species Biscogniauxia marginata. The sequence goes on along the minus strand of MU404141.1, from coordinate 11,342 downwards.
TGAGGAGCGAGTGGCTTCCGGCTTGGCCGGATGTGAGCAAGATTGTAGTTTGGAAGCCACGGGGACTTCCATGTATGAATACCTAAATAATGAGACTTGTAATTAGTCACAGCCAACTCCTACCGAGGCGGGTTTTATAGTATACACATTCTACCCATGATGGGGCCTAATTAGTGAGAAGTAGCCTCCCGAAAGGAGATATCTGACGGTATGGACTACATTCATACCGTCATATCGGCCAGGGTAAGAACATTGTAAGCCAGCTTACTGAGAGGGTTCACGTTGACTTAACTAAAAATAGGGGCAGGGAAGGGTGGTCTATCACAGCTCTTCTCCGCGAAGATCGGGTTATAACGTTGGGCGATGACGCGAACCACCTCTTTCAACCTGCATGGGTATGCCACTTACACTGAGGGCATATTTTGTTCGCCGGGCCTTGCTAGACTCTCCCATCCCGACTTGGCATTTTAAAGGGACATGCATTGTACTTTTAGACATTATGCAGTGCGCAAATCATTGCTGGGCTCCTCGAAACCGCATTTCGGAGTTGGCGATTCATGGCACAAAACTTCCTTCTAGTGAATGTTGTGCCAAAACATCTACCTACCTCGGTACATACAAGCATCCCTAGGTAAGTACCCACGCAAAATAATGAGCTTAACGGCTCGGTAAATGTGAAAAGGCGTGCATATAGTGGTGCTACCTAGGTGCGTCGTGCAAATAGGCGTTTCGGTGTAGATCTGCCGAGAATGGGGTGTAATTTCCTTATTAGGCATCTGACAAGACGCGTTATTGGTTTACCGGGATTGCCATGTTTCCACGTTGACCAACGGGGTTGCGATCCGATATGCAAGGTCTAGAATCATATCATATCCCTGCGCGAATCATTCCTACCTAACCTGCCGCGCGGGCGTGATTCTGTAGGAAGGTATTCGTTGCATTGTTGCGGGGCACGCAATACACGCAACTTCAGCTTGGCTTCCGAGTAAAAAAAAAAAATCTTTTTGCCACCCCAAGTTTCCGGGAGAGCCGCTGCGGTGTCTCCTTCTCGTCCCCCGTATGCATCCTTCTGCTTTCTCAGGTAAGCAGGCTTTGGCCAACCTGACAGATGCGGCAAGAAAACGGCAACGCTAAAGAATCTACGGCGCTGCGTTGGGGGACACCTCAGCTAATAACATTGAGATGTTGAAAGTCTTCGTTTACATCTAGTTCTAGTGTAAGCTGCGTTTCTGAAACCATTCCAGCGACTGGTTTTATGTTGTGTCCTGCCCGTAGAGGCCAGTGAAGTTGAGCGATGTACATGAAATGTGCTTTCAGTACTCTATCTAGCTGCAGAAGAGAAATATCAATGTTGTATTTTAGGGCGGAAAAGATATAGTGTGGGATTGTATTCAATTTTGTAGAGCGCTTGAGCTCCCCCCAGTTCTGTTGTTTTACATATGTTGAATTTCCTATCCTATCCAGAAGGTAGCAGCTAGGAAGTAATATACTTGATTACTACCGATAAAAGACGCCAGGTCGGTAGTGGGACACTGACTTAAGTTGCAGTCCCTGAGAGTGTACAACACATTACTATGCTGTTTATAACTTTGTCAAAATCTGGACTCCCTGACTCATCGCTTTGATAGCATCAGCAACGAACTCGTCAATAATTTCCTTAGCACTCTTCTCCTCATCAATCAAAGCAGCACATTGACCCATTAAGTATGGGGTGGAGCTCTCCAGCTGTTCATCGATGTCTAACTGGTTACTGCCACTATGTGGATGGAGATCCGACACATCCCGCTCCAAGTCGGCTTCGTACGGAACAATCCCTTGTGAAAGTAGCTCCTCGGCCTCCTTGCGTCTTCTGGTCTCCCAAGTGTTAATGTAGTTGTTGACGCGAAGGCGCAGAGGTCTTCCAGTGTATATCGTTGTTCTCACTGTATCGTCAAATCCTGCCGTTCTGATGGATTCTTTGTGAGCTTTCGATGCTCCTGCTTCTTTCGAAAGGACGAATCGAGTTCCAACCCATACTGCCTGAGCGCCCATCATCAGTGAGGCTGCCAGCATGCGGCCACTATGGATGCCTCCAGCTGCAACCACCGGGACAGTCTTTCCAGTGAGGGGGCTTTTGTAGTTGTTGCAGATGTTGACACAGGCTGGGGTCAGGACTGTGGTGGGGATTTCTCCGGTGTGGCCACCACCCTCGCCACCTTGAGCACAGATTAGATCAACACCCATATTGAGACACTTCTGGACATGTTTTGGATGTCCGACCATGTTCATGTACAAGATACCATTCTTGTGCAGTCTCTCAATGATCTCCTTGGGAGGCAACCCGATTGCAGAAACGAAGACCCGAGCGCCCGAAGCAATGATGACGTCGATTAAGTCGTCAAGATGACCTTTAGTGTAATCGTAGCTTCAGATTATCAGTTAGACGAGGGTTAAAATGAATTTCCTCTGCTAAATTTTGTATTTTGTATTTGAGCGAGGGAAAAGAAATGGTAGCACATACTTTGTTTTTCTCGCGTTACCGCCAACCTGGGGGAGTAACAGATCGACCCCGAAAGGCGCTGCCTTATCGTGTAGATATGATTTCAACTCATTAATTTGTTCCTTCAGCAAAACGGCACTCGTGTGCATCCCTCCCAAGATGCCAAGCCCACCCGCATTCGTGACTGCAGCTGCGAGCTGAGGACCCGCGGCTACGTTCATGCCAGCCAGCAGGATGGGGTATTTGATGCCAAAAAGATCGGTAACCGATGTTCGTATCATTCCTAAAGTTTACCTTAGATTAGTCTTGAACTTGATGGTTAGGTAACGATGCATTGAGTGACCAACGTGTTGTATCCATAGCTGCTGTGGTCAGTACATGAATCAAGGGAGAGAATTTTATCGTGTATTTGGAGAAGGAACAAGAAGGGGAGAAAGAGGGAGACATATGTACAAGAATCTTAATATTGCCCAAGCGCTTCGCTTAGAAGGATAACTCCATTGCCTCGGCACAAGTCATGGACTCTCCGCAAGGGATGCATAACGGAAGTACCACATCGCGGGGCGGCGCTTCTCCCCATGAAAGTACCTACTCATCTTCTCCACATGCTTTGAAGAAAATGTGTGACCTCTTCGTTTGCAAAGCGCTTTTCAAATAGAAGTAACGATTGAGGCGTGTTGCAGTTATGCAAATTACCACTAGAGAAATACTCAATTGGTGAACGAGTGCCTGCTATCATAGAGAGGTCAAGTAGAACTTGATTTGTTCTATTTGCGTATCAAGTTTTTGCCCAAGGGAAAATTTCACGGAATACCCAGTGGTTGTTTACTTAATTAGAGCTACATATGGGTAGTGCTGCCTTTTATGTTTCGAGTTACTATATTCTCAATGAAGGAAGAATCAGCCAAATTAGAATTCTTCCACAGACTTCGAATATGATAACTAGGTACCTAGGTAGTTTTCCGATATGCCATCCGACCGCCCTCTTAGAAAAGCCTTTGCCCCTATTAGCTTGCAATTTACCTTTTCCACAATTTTCACTAAACTAGATTCCTCTCATATGGATGATATGGAAGGACCCTAAACCCTGGTGTGTGCGTCACGCCAACTGCGAGCCTACCTACTTAACCCATCGTAGCACACCGGGATCCATAGTTTCCCCGGGCTTCCCCTCAGAAACATAATTGCAATTTCGAAAAGTATGTAATAGAGAGCGGAAAAAAGACTCTTCTTTCTGGCTCACATAAATGTCCCCAAGAAGCGGCCGAATAGCTCTCGTAGCCGTTCTAGCGTGGTAAAATGGAATTTTTGGGAACAGATGGTGAACGACATGATAGTCGATGATGTTGTGAAAGAAGTGTCGCCCAATAAATCCGAAGTCCCTATCGATGGTGCTCAGTGCCCCCTTCGTAAAAGTCCAGCTGTTTTGTGCATAATGAACCACTGCCGGGTGAGTATGGTGTAAGTAGGTAATGGCAACTGTGTGAAAGTCTCAGACAGTAGCTCCTTCAAAATATCGAGAGTCTTGACTTACCCAACCAATGGTGTACCCATAAGTAGGGTACAAGATAAAGTAGAGAGACTTCCATAGCTCCTAGCTTCATTGCGGCTGCGTACAGGAGCACCAACATCAAGATCAATCCAATATCCGAAAAAACAACTAATAACCGCTGAGATGGAAGAAACAAGGGACCCGTGGGGTCAAAATGACTCTCAATATAAAAGCGCTCTGATATAGTTCCTTTCAGTGGCTTGCTCCCTTTACCTGATGTCACATTGAACAAAAGATATAACTGCCATCCGACCAGTTGGTGTCCAACGAGCTTCACAACACTCATTATTGGAGTATCTTCCGTTGATGAAAGAAACCGATAGAATCTGTTTGACTGCTTTGATTTCCAGTCAGACTCTGTCTGGGGGACGAATGCCGAGTCTTTCTCCATGTGGCCAGTGTATCGGTGGTGCCGCGCGTGAGTGATCTTCCAAGAGAAATAAGGGACTAGCAGTAGAGAATGCAAAATCCATCCGACGAAGTCGTTAAGTACAGGATATCTAGAGAAAGCCCCGTGACCGCACTCATGCGCTAGGATCCATAGCCCAGTGCAAACGCAGCCTTGGAAGAACCCGTATAACAGCCACGCAAAGAGCCGTAGACTCTTATCCGGGAGGCGCTCGATATTCAGAGCAAGCGTGATAAGTACTGTTGCATACAACAGATCTCGCGCAAGGTAACTTAAAGATCTCAGAAGGGACGACTTGAAACAAGAGCTGGGAATGGACTGCTTGAGGTTCATAAGGGTGACCTCATCACAGTGACTTGTGTTTTGGGAGGTTGCTGACATATCGATGTATCTTTCTCGTTTCGGTACGTTGAACAATATGATATTATTAAGATATGACATGAAATACGGAGATGTTAGATATCTAAGTTTACTTCACGTCGGTTCTCCAGATTATCAACTTCAGCTCCTCCATCAGTCAAGGTTTTAATGCCCTTGTGAAGAAGGCAGCGTAGTCATGGGTGTGGACCGAGGTTGTCAATCCCGACGACAACATATCCCGGCATAAGGAACTTGCCATTAAAGCACAAGCAGAATTGGGTTGACATGCGTATCCTTTTGGGCCAAGAACACCCCTCACTGCAAGCAGACCAGCATATCCTAGATCTAGGCCAGGCAAACAGGATCTAAAACCTTGAATAATCTCCCCATCCAGCTAATGACCTATCATCACTAGATTGGAGTAGTTGAGACAGTGTAGATTCCCAGCTCGTCGAATACGTTTACTTGAATGAATCATGCGGTATGCGTTCCTATTAGCTATCATGGATAAGATGCAGTACACATTAACACTGTGATCTAGCCATGGCGGCGAGGGGACTGTTCGCCTTCTCACATGTTGCTATGTTCTATGCAAGATATTCAGGGGTCGAATGGTAATATCTGGCTACGAAATTACGCGTCCGCGAGCCATCGCTATCCATATGGCATCCCCCGGCTCGGGATAAGAGGTGGATTATAGCTCGGCACATTAATCTAGACGCAATAACGTATCAGCCGAAGAGGGCTAGAGTCTGCATGCAAAACACGAAGTCGTCACAGAGCCATTCTTCCATGACCGGTGAAGGTTCCGGGTAGCTGCTGAGAACGGTTACAAGCCGAAGAGGCCAAGAGTCTGCATGCAAAACACGAAGTCGTTACAGAGCCGTTCTTCTATGACCGGTGAAGGTTCCGGCTGCTGAGAACGGTTACAATAGTAAAGATATTGCTTTCACTGCTGCGGCCGCCTCTTGGCTCTTTGCAGGGATATCAAGAAGCGCCAGGTCATGGGATTCCCATCTGCTTGCCTATATCATCTATAAATTAGTTCGGGTTAAATAAGGTTGTTATTGTTTTCCATCAATAGCAAATAAGCTGCTTTGGTCCTTGCAATTCTTGCGATATAATCCCATCCGCGAGCCAGACTCTTGATATCTGTCCAAGGCAACAGCTAGTTTCCTTACCCACCTAGCACATACAACTATCAAGTAATCATTCTATTTACAACTTATCTTCTTCATAATCATGGAGATTTTCCCGGAAACTCTCTTACGACCCGCTACGTTGGCCATGATATTACTAGCCACTGGTTTCGTTGTGACGCAGGTCTATCAGATCTGGAAATCGACCAGATCCCCTCTTTCTAAAATTCCAGGGCCCTGGTATGCCCCATTCACCACTGTTCATCTGATGTACGCTTTTGCAACGGGGAAAATCTGGAAGACTGCTGAAGAAAGCCATCGCAAATATGGTGATATTGTTCGTCTAGGACCACGCCAAGTGTGGATCTCGGACAAGAAGGCAATCAAGCAGATTCTACAGACAGTCGATCTTCCAAAGGTCGCAATGTACGCAGAGATCTCCAGGGATCGTTTCAGTCCAGGCCTTTTCGGTGAAATGTAAGCTTCCACCCCCCTGTCCAGAAGAACCAAAAATTGAATGATATCTAGTCGACACGAGCCGCATAAGCGACTGAAGAAATTTCTTTTGCCGGCTTTCACTGTCAACTATGTGGATAACCTGGAATACCTATTCGCTGCTTGTGTGCGGGAACTGATCTCAAGATACGATCACCTGATCCCAGCTGACTCCGAGCGCGAGTCCAAATTCTTCCCGACTACTGACCTTATGATGGACTTGCACAACGTAGCGCTAGACATGTCGGTGATTCCTAAATCGTCTCTTTATTAATCTATTACTAATATTAGGTTGTATTACAGAATGGGCGAATGCTCATTTGGCCGAGGATTCGGTCAGACTAATCCAGACAAATCAGCTGAGATTGATGAGGACGAAAAGATATGGAAGTCGATCCCGAGTGCAATATTCGATGGAATGACTAGGAGATATCGTGTACGTTATTCCCCGCCCACTTACATAAAAGTGCTAAGATGAATTTCTGTCATTCGCAGGAAGTCTATATCAAGCGAGCATTACGAGGCCTCGGAGTTGATTTCAAATTCGATTGGCCATTTGAGATGATTCAGGTTTGTATCTTCAAGAACTTACTCCCACAGGCGCTCACATCGTCAGGCCATTGATTATACCGTTACCCGGCGTAAGAGCAATCCGGACCAAGACCGCCCGGACCTCTTACAACATCTCATAGATGAAGGACAGCGACCTGACAATGGCGTGCGAATGAACACTCGAGAGATAATCGATCAGATGGCAGAAGTGCTCTTAGCGGGATCTGAAACAACCTCGGGAACCATCGCATGTCTCTTCATGGAGGTTATAAGAAATCCTGAGGTTAAAAAGAAGTTGCTTAGCTCGTTGCCGGTTCTCCGGCCTGACGATCCAGTGATCCACAGCCGTACAGTTCGATCAGACTCGAAATTCGATTATTTGAATGCTTGTATCAAAGAGAACCTACGATTACATCCGATTGCCTCCGAGATGGGCCGCAGAACGAGTGGTGAATGGGTCACCCTCATGGGCCACGACCTCCCCCCACATACTGTGGTATCAGCATCCTACAGGAATCTACACCGGAACCCGGAGTTCTGGCCAGAACCTCTCAGATTCTGGCCCGAACGATGGTTGAGCGGTGCTGACAAAGGCACCGCGCCCGAGCCAGAGTAGGTCTAGGGCATACAATTCGTTGTTGTCCTTCTATTACTAACACGAAGAGTAGCATGGAGGCGTACTATCCGTTCTCCGCGGGCAAGCATTCGTGTATTGGAATCAAGTCAGTCTAGCCTCTAATCTTGATTTTCGGAGCTAATCCCATCCGCAGTTTTGCCTGGGCTGAAATGCGAATGGTCGCAGCCAATCTGTTCTCTCGTTATGACTTTGAGGAGGTGCCAAAGCAGCAAATCGACTACAGGCAGTACATCACCATGCAGTTCGAAACTGGCTCGTGGAAAGTCTTTGTGAAACCAAGATACTAGACTTCTAATTGGCTTCGAAGCGGCCAATGATGTCCATTTTCTTTAATGTTAAGTGCGGGAGTATCCGATACTTGGCTGCAGATTCGGTATCTAGATTGAAGTAAAATTCTACACGTTATTTCCATTTTAAGCAAATCTGTTCAATCCTGTGAGATTATACACACATAGGCGAGATAGGTTATAGCCAATGATTTGAGACGACGATGTCCATTAGCGTTTCACCGTCGACCTGCTCAGAAAAAGGGGTCTATGCGGTCTATGCGGCTTACAGTATACAAAAAGGTGGGCCCTACGTTGCTACTAAAAGAGGATACGCCAAGAGCCAAAAAGCCCGAAAGTACGGGGTCTGTGGGGGTGGTCAATGCATCCAGGGTTTAAATGCAAAATTTCAGTAGCTAGTTTGACATTCGCTCTCCATCACAATTACAACCTACGTTCGTTTCTTTTGGTTTCCTTCATCCACTACATCAGGTCTTGCAGGTAATAGCATTATGTAGGTACCTATTACGAATCATGTTGCACTGCATAGATCCGCTATACGTAGCATGCAGCTCCCGCAACAGCTAGGCCTGTTCCGTCTGCTCCAACGGCAACTCCGAACCTCCACTAGCTTGCCTAGCACGCTACAGGTTGATAAGCTAGGATACCCCTGCTGTACGTATCCATATAACCCTATCGAAGATGCTGGCAACAGCCTGGCAGGCAACGGCTTGGCACCACGGCATAAGTGGGTCCGATGACTAACATAAGATTCTTCATTTTACTTCTTTATACGACCTTCTTCGCTTCCGATCTTTACTCGAGCAGGACACCGGTGTAATCAACCTAGACATCACGGACATGTGGCTCATGCATCATAATGTATATAGTACTTGGATTAGTGGGCCCAGAGAGGAGCTTTCCCTCTCCAGCGCAACAACAAGTTGTATAGTTAATCATTATCGGTGAAGATTCTCCATTTCAAGTGCCATACTTCCACAGATCCTGCATCCTGGTCCAAAACCCGAGGTTCGTTGATGTAGAATCACAAGAACGAGCCGTTCTGCAGTGTCACGTACCGATACGAATCTAGACTGTATATGTCAAGAATCACCGGGAGAAGCCGGATGTGGCAATCCGATCCCTACCGTGAGACTAGAAATCTCCCGCATTCATGCATTTTATACCCCGAACCACTATCAGTGCCCGCTTTGCCACACAAGACGATGGTAGTCATATGAACGAATGTTCACTGAGGTGAATCTAGACGAGTTGCCACTGGTGGGTCGTTATCTTATACACAATGCCCCGATCACCCACTAATTTCAGGCGTGACCTCGGGGGATTAAACATTCTCGTCGGTGAGCTGGGTTTATAGCGGTATCTTCATTATTGACGCATATATACGGTGGGTATGGAAGTATGCTACATACGCCACATTCCAGTCTAGCTTCTCAATGATACTGAGCTTCATTGTACGCTACTTATTTGACACATTGCTCCCCAAGTCATCCCGTCTTACCATGCTGGCTATTCTCTTTGTTGCGTATGCTGCGGTTCCTGTAAGGAATATGTATGCTATGCCAATACCCACGATCCGGACATTATTCGCGACAGTCTGAACGCCGGAACTCAAGGCAAAGACATAGCTATGGACAGTGATGTCGTCATGAAGCGCCGAGATGCAAGTAAGAAGATCTTCAGCATCAAGAAAGCACTTCCTTACTTTAGAGGTACCGTGGATATTGCTTCAATGATTGCCGGAACAAGCAATTATACTGCCAGTAGCGACCATGACTTTGACGTCCTTTATTGCCCTACACGCTGACTAAATCCTCTCAAGCGATAAATTTCTTCAGAGACATCGTGTAATCATAGTCAAAGCCTCGTAATTCCGAGGATGAGGGGGACGTGAAGAAGGAACACACGGGTAGGAATTTTCAGCTTATGAGCTCTTTACTACAAGCCGGGGATAAATGCTATATGGCGAGGACATTGTTGTAACGGCTCATTAAAGAGAATGGCAAGGATATACATCAACTATTAAAGGAAATCTTACAACAGACAATGTTGGGACCTATATGGGCAGACGATAACTTCTGTTTCGAGCAAGAGTCAACTCTGAAGAATCAGATAAGAGTCAAAACGTGGCATTATCAGTATAATCATAAGCTCGAACCTGATGTAGATATAAGGATGCGTTGGGATGGTATTAGCTATGTGAAGCTAGTGGGTCTCGATGAGCCAGTAATTATATGATGACTGGGCAGAGACCATTGTGAGGTTGTTAGAGATTTCGTCTGGATAGTGCAATACAAAGTGCTTGTTTCTTTAATCATAAGTACTTACCTCGATGATTGTAGGCGGAACACTGCCTGATTTTAACATCATAATTCCCCGTTTAGGAGTCACGACGTACATTTCTTATAGGGCTATTCTAATTAGATATGTGTTGGTAATACCGTTCCCAAGTGACTTTCGGAAGAATTTCGAGCAGAGGGGAAAGAGCAATATAGGTTTCTGTTAGACTCTGGCTGCTTCCAGGCGGAATATATCGGTCAAATGTAACGTCAATAGGAAAGTAATGGTATGAACGAATATTATACATCTTCTTCTGGGGTGAAGCACCCCAAGTTTAAAGTCAAGATCCAGATGACCCTGGATAGTCTTATCTCCATCCAATCCTGGATACTCTTATCTCCATCCAATGTCTGAGGGCTTTCATGCAAGCTTCCATAGCTCATTTCGGACCGGTTCTAGGACCGTTTCAACACGAGGCAAAGCTACGGTTGTGATTATTGAAGCCCAAGAATCCACATTTATAATGAGGCCTAAATATCCGAGATCAATATCAGGTCTACCGGCTGACGGGTCTGGCGATCAAATTCAATATCAGGTTGAGAGCCAAGAACAATCTCCTAACGGGGTGTATTTGAGTCGTTCATTGGATGGCACCGAAATAGCTAGCCGCAATGAACTTGTGCAGTCGGTTATGATCACAGGATGTGTTACGCCGAGCCTTCTATATGTACCAGCGAGTCAGACGCAACTTTCAGGGGCGAAACGCCCGACTCCCCTACGCCGGTAATATCCACTAATCATATCATATCATCATATCATCATAAAATATACAACCAAAATAGGATTAAGTGCCTTATCGCCCTGGACCTGTCCGCTCCGGTACCGTTCGGCCCCGTACGATATCGTATTTATTTAACTACCTTTTTGGAAGTTTTTTACGTCGTCGTCGTCGTGTGAATGCACGACTGCGGAATCGTCGAAATTTTGGTGTTCTTGCCTTAGCACGGGGAAATTCGCGAGGCTGCGAAGCTATTCACGAGCCATATGTCGACCTATGCGCGACGCCCGTAATTTAGCTAGTAATCATACGATTATATGAATTACTCTAGCTTTTCTTTTCTTGTCCTTTATAAATAAATAAATAAATAAATA
>MU404140.1:7856-183887 GCA_022695795.1 Biscogniauxia marginata | reverse complement strand
AATTAAATAATTAAATAATTAAATAATTAAATAATTAAATAATTAAATAATTAAATAATTAAATAATTAAATAATTAAATAATTAAATAATTAAAAAAATTATAAAAGTAATTATAACAAGAGATTTAATTAACGGTTAAAAATGTAAAAATTAACCTCAAAAAACTTAGAATTTAATATGCTTAAAAAAAGCAAAAAAAAAAGTTATTAAAAAAAGATATTAAAGATTTAAAAAAGAAAATCCGCGTATGATTAATGTTTTTATATTTATATTTTATATATAAAAAAGGGGTTTATAAAGTGGTTTATTAAAAAATAAAACTAGAAATCCGAATAATAAAATAAATAATTATTATAATTAATATTAAATAAACATTAATTATTTAAATAAATCTTTTTTAAATTTTATTAATAATTATATTATTTATAACGATTTTCCCGCTTACATAGGGTTTAATAAAACTAGGAAATTAAATTATAATAATTTTAATTATAAAACTTATTCGTAAATTAAAAAAAATAGTAAAACGAGAGATTTATATAGTAATTAAATTCTCAAGCCGTAAATTAATATAACTTTTTAAATATTTAATAATAAAAAAAGAATAACTAAGAAAAAAAAGGGAATTTAAAGGACTAATAAGAATTATTAAGGAATAATAAGAAATAATAAAAACCAATATAAGATTTTTAGGGATATATAAAATAATAATTTAATTAAAATTAGTTATTAATTTTAAAGTCGTTTTGAAAAAAAATAAATTCTTTAAATTTATAAAAAAACAAAATTTTAATCATATTAATAATTTAATAATTTCGATTTTATTCGGAATTTTAAAAAGGATTTAGCCGTATAAAAAATATAACTTATATTATTTAATTTAATTTTAATTTTAATTTCGTTAGCCCGAAATCTCTAAATAAACTATCTTTTTTATAACCTTTTTTCTTTTCTTTAGTTTTAAAGTTAAATAAACTATTAAAAGTTTATATTTAAACTTTAAATATATTAATTATCTTTATACATAGCTAAATTTCTTTAAATAACTTAATTAAACGCTTATTATATAATTATAAAACCTATAAAAATCCCATAATAAATCCGGTTTTATTTTTTTAAATTTTATTATGACTTTTTAAAATTTTAAACCTTTATAATAAACTTAAATTAAATCTATATAAAACTATACAAGACGAAAACCTATTAATATTTAAATATTTATATTTTAATTTTATTATTTAAAAGCATTTTAAATTTAATAATATTATATATAAACTCGATTTTTTAGTAAAATTCGAAACGAGACAAAATAAAACGAAACGACAAAATCTTCGAGATTAATCGAGAATTTTCGAAACCTTAAAATATTTCTGGAATTCGTAAAATAATATATAAATTTTACAACTTAAAAGAATTTATAGGAATTTCTTAATTACGAATTTTCGTATTTAATCGACATATATAAAAATGTTAAAAAAATATATTAAATAAGTATATCAAACGAGTATATATCGTAATAAATATATTTATATGTTACAATGAAAAAATTAACGTAAAAAATAAAAAACGAAAATTATAAACGCTTACTATATAATATAATAAATAAAGCAAATTAAAAAAAAAACGAACGTAAATTATAATTATAATAATAAGTAAATGTCAATTAACTACTAAAAATTTACATTTAAACCTTAAATATATTAATCACCCTCACACCTTACTTATTAGTAACTTAAATTAATAACTTATTAAAACTAGTTTTTTAAACCTTTAACTAAAACCAATAACTTATTAAGCTTTTTAAAAAATAATTTAAAATTTTAAATATTATTTATAATATAATTAATTAACTTATATTACGTTATAAATTTAAAAAGTAAATTATATAAACCTTTATTTAAAAATAAATTTATTTTTATTTTAAAAAAATAACAATTATTATTTTATTTATAAATATTTAAATAATTACTATATAAATTAATTAAATTTTTTTACTTTATAATTATAAGTTATTTATTTAACAAGTTATTTAATTTATAATTCTTTATTATAAAAAATGTTTATTTTTAATAAAAAGAAAATAATTAAATTATTTAATTATAAGTTAAAATCTAGGTTTTTTTTAATATATTATATAAAAATAAATGTTAACGTGTTTTATAAGCGAGTAAGCTATTTAATTTCCTATATAAAATCGACTTTTCGAAAATTTATAACTTTACGCGTAAAAATCAAAAACATCTCGAACCTTTTTTTCTAGTTATATAACTATATATTTTAATTAAAATAAAATTCAAAAAAACTAATATTAAAACCCACGAAAAGAAAACGCGTAAAAACTGAAATCATAATAAAACGTACGAACCTGTTTACGTATTTCTTTATATATTTCACTTTTTATTTTTTTTTGAATTTTATTTTAATTAAAATATATAGTTATATAACTAGAAAAAAAGGTTCGAGATGTTTTTGATTTTTACGCGTAAAGTTATAAATTTTCGAAAAGTCGATTTTATATAAGAAACTATTTCGTCCGCGAGCCTGTTTCGTCTACTCGCTTGTGTGGTACGTTGTATTTATTATTATTATTAAAACTCGTAAAATTATATTTAATATATTTTAAAACTTAATAATATTATAAAAACAAAATAATAATATATTTATATAATTAATTATAAAATTAAATATTTAAAAACTTATATCTTATAAAAAATAATCGTTTAATATAGTATTAATTTAAATAAAAAAAATTTTCGTTTAAATTATATTATTATAATAATAAATTATTTATTACGCGAATATAACGTGAGATAAGTTAAAAAAACTAAGTTATTAATATTATATGTTGCGGCGTGGCTTATTATGTACCTTTATACCTTATCTCACGTGCTTATAAGTGGGGCTAGAATACCTAAATACTTCGTAACTTATATTCCTTTATTTCATTTAACGTTTTTATATATAGCTATAAACTTTATAAACCTTAATTATTAATTAACGACTATAACCGCGGACTTAATAAGTCTCGATTGTCGATTAACTTAATTTAACTTAATTAATCCGCTTATTATTAAAGTCATAATAATTAATATAAAAAAGCTAAAATGTCGTTTTAAGGTTACAAAATAAGATATAGTTTTTAAGAATAAAGCCTTAAATGCGTATTTATTAAAAGAAAAGGGTAAATTACCCGCGATAAAACGAGAGTTTACTATTTAATCATATAACATTAAAAAATTCGCGATTTTACGAGAAATTAATATCGAGAACAAGATTAATAAACCTTGGTATATATATAATGAAATTAATTACGATATTTTTTTTCTTATAACACGTCTCGCTAAAGAAATTAAAGTAATATTAATATATTTACGAAATAAAAGACTTAAAAGAGGACTTTTATAAGCGCGTTATTAAGTTAATTAAGTATTATAACATAAAAACGAAGATTTTAAGGTTTTATTTTATAATATTTATATTTTTAAAAAAGCGATTTATTTTAAAACGTATAAAGTATTTAATTAACGTGTTTTATAAGTAAGTAAGCTATATAAATAAATAAGCTAGTTTTTATAACTTTCGTAGTTTTAATTATTAAAAAACATTTACGTGGCATTAAAATAAATTAATAATTATTATTATTTAAATCGTCTTTTTTAGTTTTACGTTTTAAAAACTAAATACCTTTTTTATATTAAGTATTCGGTTTTTTAACGCGTAATTTAAATTAATTAATTAATAAATAATATATTTATTATTATTATTAAACCGTGTAAAATTATATTTGTATGTTTTTTAAAAATTAAAAAATTAAAAAAATTAATTTACTTATTTTAAAACTTAATAATATTAATAAAAACTCGAATAATTTATACGATTAAATATAAACGGCACTATTTAAAAATAAGTTATTATAAATTAATTATAAAACTAAATATTCGAAAACTTATATTTTATTAAAAAAACATTAATTATTTAACGTATTATTAACTTAAATAATCGGGTTTTTCTTTCGTTTAAGTTATATTATTATAATAATAAACTTTTTATTACGTAAACGCGACGTAAGACGAGTTAAAAAAAACTAAATCTTTAATTTCGTGCGGCGACAAAAATTATTATAAACGCGTTTAAATAAATAAATCGATTTTTAAAAATCTTTATACGAAAACTTAAATATATATTAAAAATAGTTTAAATTAATATATAAAACGGTTATAAAATATAGAATTTTAAAAAAGAATATATATAATTTTAACGAAATAAGGTTTATACTTAAAATAATTATTTAAACTAATATAATAATAATAAATATAAAACGACGTAAACGACTTTAATAAGTTTAATAAAAAAATCGAAAATAAGTTATAATTATTTAAGTTATTAATATTAATAATTTTATTATATTATTATTTATTATATTAACTAAAAAAAATACTTAATTTTATAATATCGCGATAATTTATTATTATTAAAAAGTAAAGTTAAAATATTAAATAATAATTAAATAATAAATAAATTTAATATAAAATTCGTAAAATATTTCGATTTTTATATTAAAAATTAAATATCAAGCTTTAAACGCTTATTAATTTTAAATAATTACGAAAATTATTATTTTATAAAATTTTAAAAATGTTATAAAAAACTCGATATTATTAAATTTTATATATTTAATTATTCGTTATATAAATTATAACTTTTTAACTTTATATATTTTAATATCTTAAAAAAAGTATATAATAATTACTTAAAAAACTTAATAAAGCGCTATTATTATTACGTTATAAAAAAACCTTTTAATTAACTTTATAAAAGTATTTATTATTATAATTATTATTTCGAATATATGAATTAAGTTTCGTATAATTAAATTAAATTTTTTAATTTTAAAAAAGTTATTATTATATTATTTTTATATAAAAAACGCGTATATTTTTTCTCGATCTCGATATAAATTAAATATTTAAAAAAAACTAAAATATTTATAATAACTTACGAAGTATTATTATTATTTTATTTTATTATAAATAAAATTAAAAAGCATTAAAAAAGTTTTTTTTTAAGTATTATAAATATTTATTATTAATATATAAAATAGTTTTATTACGAGATAAAATTACTCGTTTTCGATAAATAAATTACATTTTTAATAAGTGATATAAAACTAAAAATAAGTAATTATAAATAAAAAAACACTTAATATAAAAAAGGAATAATTATATAAGTTAAAAAGAATAATAATTAAATAAAAATAATATAATAAATAAAAAGTATTTAATAATTTAGGTTTTAAAAAGTTATAATTAATTTTATTTGTTATTAATTTTTTTTTAATTTTAAGGGGCCTTAACTCGAAAATGTAATAAATTAATCGACTTAAATTACGTGTTAAAAAACCGAATATTTAATATAAAAAAGTATTTAGTTTTTGAAGCGTAAAACTAAAAAAGACGATTTAAATAATAATTATTATTAATTGATTTTAATGCCGCGTAAACGTTTTTTAATAATTAAAATTATAAAAGTTATAAAAACTAGTTTACTCGCTTATATGTCTTACTCGCTTATAAGACACGTTATATAAACTTTAAAAAAATAATAAATAAAAACTTAAAAGTCGTATTTATCGAAATAAATTTTTTTTTAATAATAAGTTAATAATTTATATATAACGTACCACACAAACGAGTAGACAAAACAAGCTCGCGAACGAAATTTCATAGTTATTACACTTTTAATTATTAAAAATTATTTACGCCACATCGAAATTAATTAATAATAATTATTATTTAAACCGTTTTATTTAGCTTTATACTTTAAAAACTAAATACCTCTTTTATATTAAGTATTTAGTTTATTATATTTTTATTTGCTATATTAATACGTGTATTATAATTAAATTAATTATATATATTATATTGTTTTCGCTTAATTATTACTTTTTTTAAGGTTCTCTCTTTTTATTATTAATTATAATACTATTTTTTTATATTAAGTAATTCTCTTATTTATAACTAGTTATTTTTAGTTTTATATTGTTTATTAAAAATGTGGTTTATTTCTCGAAAATAAGTAATTTTATTTCGTAATAAAGACATTTTATATATTAATATTAAAATAGTTTTTATAAGTTAATTATAAATATTTATAATGCTTATAAGAGAACTTTTTTAGTGTTTTTTAACTTTATTCATAATATAATTAAATTATAAAAACATCTCGCGAGTTATTATAAGTATTTTAGCTTTTTAAAACACTTAATTTATATTAAAGTCGAGAAAAGGTATATATGTTATTCGTATAAGTAAGTATAAGTAATATAATAATAACTTTTTAAAATTAAAAAAAACTAATTTAATTATCCGAAATTTAGTTTATATATTTAAAATAGATATTATAATAACGAAAGTTTTTATAAAGTTAATTAAAAAGTTTTTTTTTGTAATATAAATATAATAACGGTTTATTAAACCTTATAAATAATTATTATATATTTATTTTAAAATATTAAAACATACGAAGTCGAGAGGTTAAAACTTATATGACGAATAACTAAATATATAAAGTGTAACAATATTTTTTTAGTAATAATTTTCGAAATTAATAAAATAATAACTTTTATAACTATTTAAAATTAAGAAGCGCGTAATTCTTTTTATTTTTTTTGTCTATTTATGAAAATGCTTTGTAAAATTTATATTAAACTTATTTGTAATTTAGTTATTATTTAACACCGTAAATTTTTTTTTTTTTAGTAATAATAAGTTATCGCGATATTACGAAGCGAGGTGTTTTTTTTAGCTAAAATGATATATAGTAATAAAAAGTAATTAGTAATATTCAGGGTTGTGATTAAGTTACTTATTAGTAACTTAAGTTAATAACTTGCCAAGACTAGTTTTTTAAACCTTTAACTAAAACTAGTGCAAGTTAGTCACTAACTTGACTTAAACTAACTTACATAAGTCAAGTTAATAACTTAAAAAAAACTAATAACTTGCCAAGTTTTTTAAAAGTTTAGTTAAAATAATTAATATTTAAATTAATTTAAGCCTTTTTAAAAAGTTATTTTAATTAAATAATTTAATTGTTTTCTTTTTATTAAAAGTAAACGTTTTTTATAATAAAATTTTATAAGTTAAATAACTTATAATTATAAAGTTTAAAAGATAAATTATATAAACCTTAATTTTAAAAAACTTAAAATTCATTAAAATATTAATTAATTTATATAGTAGTTTTTTAAATATTTATAAATAAAAAAATAATTAATATTACGAAACAAAATATTTTTTTAATTAAAATAATATATAATAATAAAAAATAATTAATAATATTTATAATTTAAATAATTATAACTTATTTTTAATTACTTTATTAAACTTGTCGTAATTATTTATATCGGTTTATATTTACTATTATTATATTAATTATAAACTTTATTTCGTTAAAATTATATATATTTTTCTTTTAAATATTATATTTTATAATCGTATTACGTATTAATTTATATCATTTTTAATATATATTTAAGTTTTCGTAAAAAGCTTTTTAATAATTAATTCGTTTATTTAAATGCGTTTAAAAGGGTTTTTATCGCTATATAAAATTAAAGGCTTAGTTTTATTTAATACGCCCCGTGTCGCGATCGCGTAATAAAAACGAGAAGAAAATAATTAATTATTTAAATTAATAATACGTCGAACAATTATAATCTTTTTATAAAATATAAGTTTTCGGAAATTTAATATAATAATTAATCGCGTAAATATACTTTTAAATCGTCGTCGTAATATAATATTAAAAACATTATAAATTTTTAATAACTAATAAAAATTAATATTTAAATAATGTTATTTATAAATAATAATAAATATATTAATTTTTAGCTAAATAATATAAATCACGTTTTAAAAAACTAAATATTTAATATAAAAGAAATATTCGGTTTTTAAAGTATAAAGCTAAATAAAACGATTTAAATAATAATAATTATTAATTAATTTCGATGCGGCGTAAATAATTTTTAATAGTTAAAAGTGTAATAATTATGAAATTTCATTCGCGAGCTTATTTCGTTTACTCGCTTGTGTGGTACGTTATTTTAATAATTAATTATTTTTATATTTTTTATACCTTAAAATTAACCGCGCTTTTATTAAATATAAAAATATTGTTTTTATTTTAATTATTACTTATATTTAGTTTTTTTTATATTTTAAAATTAATAAACGACTTATTTATTTAATAAAACTCGTTATTAAATAACTTAATTATAATTAATCGTTAAATATAAAGATATAAAATTGATAAAAATGTAAAATAAATTATTTATAAAAAATATTTTTAATAACGAATTCCTCGAAATAAAATAAAAATATTACGTATAAAAACGTTTATAAACGTACGTACTTTTTTAAATTAAAGCATTAATAAAACTTTTTTCGATTATAAAACTAAAAATACTAAATAAATTAAAATAATACCTTAAATATATTTATTCGTTATAATAATACGAATATTTAATAATAATAAAAATATTAATAATCAAGGTTATGATTTTAGTTACTAGTTTTTAGTCACTTTTTAGTTATTAACTAAACTAGTGACTAGAGACTAGTTAGTTAATTAAGTTATTTAATTAAATAACTTTTTAATTATACTTTTTCTTAATTAAATTATATAACTTTTAAAACTTAATTTATGTAACTTTCAAAATTTAAAAAGCTTGGCTAGTCACTAGTTTTTCACTAGTTAGTCTTAGTCAAGGCCGTTAAAAACTAATTAGTAACTAAATCACAACCCTGAATTTATATAAACCTTAATTTTAAAAAATTAAAATTCATTAATTTATATATTAATATTACTTTTTAAAACAAAAATAAATTTATTTTTAAATAAAGGTTTATATAACTTACTTTTGAAATTTATAACATAATATAAGTTAATTATATTATAAATAATATTTAAAATTAAAAATTTTTTAAAAGCTTAGCAAGTTACTAGTTTTTTTTAAGTTAGTCAACTTAGTGACTTAAACTAGTAAGTTAGTAACTTAATTTTGACTAAAAACTACTAGTTTTTTTCACAACCCTGATAATTTATAAATCTCGAGCCGCGATTTAATTTATTAATTTTTACTATTATCGCCAGTAAAAATCGATTTATCACGATATTTATATATTTATATTAAAAAAGTCCTTTCTAAGATCCTTATTTAAATTAATTAACTAACTAATTTAAAACGTTTACTTAATTATATAAGTTTTAAACGATTAACGTACCACATAAACGAGTAAACGAAATAAACTCGCGAACGAAATTTCATAATTATTACACTTTTAACTATTAAAAATCATTTACGTCGCATCGAAATTAATTAATAATTACTATTATTCGAACCGTCTTATTTAGCTTTACACTTTAAAAACCGAATATTTTTTTATATTAAATATTCGGTTTTTTAAAGCGTAATTTATATTACTTAGCTAAAAATTAATATACTTATTATTATTTTTAAAACGCGTAAAACTATAATTATATTTTTTTAAGTTTTTTTTATTAATTAATTTAATTTAATAACCGAAAATATTATTTAAAACTTAAATTAATTGTGTTATTATTTATAAATAGCGTTATTTAAATACTATTTTTTATTAATTATCGAAAATTTATAATATTTTTAGTATTATATTACGACGACGATTTAAAAATATATTTACGCGATTAATCGTTATATTAAATTTCCGAAAACTTACATTTTACAAAAAAGCTATAATCGTCCGACATATTATTAACTTAAATAATCGATTATTTTCTTCTCGTTTTTATTACGTTATTAAAATGATAAATATCTTATTACGCGACCGCAACGCGAAACGCGTTAAATAAAACTAAGCCTTTAATTTTATACGGCGATAAAAAACTTAAATATATATTAAAAATGATATAAATTTATATTTAATACAATTACGAAATATAATATTTAAAAGGAAAATATATATAATTTTAACGAGATAAGATTTATAATTAAAATAAGTATAAAACGACATAAATAACCACGGTAAGCTTAATAAGGTAATTAAAAATAAGTTATAAATATTATTAAGATTATAAAAAAAAACCAATAATTTTTAGTTAAAATTAAGTTATTAATTAACTTATTAGTTTAAGTCAGGCCTTTAACTAACTTATACTAGTTTAAGTTACTAAGTTGATTAACTAGCACTAGTTTAAATCAGTTTAATAACTAACTTAAGTTTTTTATAAGTTAATTAGTTAATAACTTAAAAAAAAACTAGTAACTTGCCAAGCTTTTTTTAAAAAATTTAAAATTTAAATATTATTTATAATATAATTAATTAATAAACCTATATTACGTTATAAATTTAAAAATAAATTTATTTATGTTTTAAAAAGTAATATTATAATAATTTATTATAGATTTTATAAAATACTTTTATAAATATATAAAAAAAGGACGAAAAAAATTACGCGTTTTTTAATTTTAAATAATTATAAAAGTTATTATTTTATTAATTTCAAAAAATGTTATTATAAAAAAATATCGTTATATTTTATATATTTAATTATTTATTATATAAGTTTTAACTTCTCTATTTTATATATTTTAATATTTTAAAATAAATATATAATAATTATTATATTTATATTATAAAAAAGATTTTTTAGTTAACTTTATAAAAGTTTTTATTATTATAATAATTATCTCGAATATATAAACTAAATTTCGCGTAATTAAATTAGTTTTTTTTTAATTTCAATATAAATTAAGTATTTTAAAAAGTTAAAATACTTATAACAACTTGCGAGATATCTTTATAATTTAATTATATTATAAATAAAATTAAAAGGCATTAAAAAAGTTTTTTTATAAGCATTATAAATATTTATAATTAACTTATAAAAACTATTTTAATATTAATATATAAAATGTTTTTATTACGAAATAAAATTACTCGTTTTTAAGAAATAAATTATATTTTTAATAAGCGACGTAAAACTAAAAAAAAATAATTATAAATAAAAGAATTACTTAATATAAAAAATTTTTTTTTATAAATTAAAAAAGATAATATTATAATTAATAATAAAAAAGGGGGTCTCGAAAAAAAATAATAACTAAGCGAAAACGATATAATATATATAATTAATAATCTTTATATAATAAATAAAAAAGTATTTAATAATTTAAATTTCGAGGAGTTATAATTAATTTTATTTGTTATTTATTTTTTATTTTAATTTTAAAAGGTCTTAACTCGAAAAATACAATAAACTAAATAATATAAATTACGCTTTAAAAAACTAAATACTTAATATAAAAAAGGTATTCGGTTTTAAAAATATAAAGCTAAATAAAATAGTTCGAATAATAATAATTATTAATTAATTTTAATACGGCGCAAATGATTTTTAATGGTTAAAAGTGTAACAATTATGAAATTTCGTTCGCGAGCTTGTTTTATTTACTTGTTTATGTGGTACGTTAATAATTATATTATTATATTTAGTAAAAATATTAAACTTATTAATAAAGTTATTAATAATAATAATTCTTTAAAAAACGACGACAAAATGTTAAATAACGATTTTTAAGATAACTATAAAGAAAAAAAAGAAATAGAAAATATATTATAACGAATAAAAGGTATTTCTAAAAAGTAAAAGAAATTATAAGTTTAAATTATATTACCTTAAAGAAAGCCTTAGTAATAATAAAAAGGAAATAAACATATAAATTAAATTAAATATAACTTAATATTAATAAATAAATTTTTTACGATAATTTAATTAAGAAATTAATAATTAAAAAATTATAATTAATTTTATCGAGTTTAATTAAAGTTAAACGAGTAACTTTATATATAAATAATACGAATTATTATAAAAATAAGTCGTAATTTATAATATTAATAAAAAGATTAAAAAACTTTTTTATTAAATAAATAATATATATATTAATATAATAAAGAAGGCGTTTTTTTAAACGTTGATTTTAATTTAAGTAATAAGATATATATAAATCGTTAAAAGAAAAGATTAAAATATAGAATTTTATTATGTTTTATAAAGTGTTTTATATTATATTATTTTTTAATATTAACTCGATATTTTATATTTAAATATATTTAATAAATATATTAAAAAACGTACTTTAGATAACGACTTATATAAATAAAATTTTAGAATTTTATAAAGACTTTTAGTTATAATAATAAGAATTTCGTAATTTAAATTTAAATATTAAGTAATATTATTATAATAGTATTAATAAGCGATAAATTATAACTTAATAATAAATTTTAAGATAATATATAAAGCTATAAATAAATAATTTAAAGTAATTAAATTATATATAAATATTAAATCAAGATTTAGTAATTTAGAAATATAAAGATAAATAGTAAATTCTTAGTTTTTAAGGTTATTAATATATAATATAATTAATTAAAATTCCGGGAAATTTTATAATTATTATTAAATTCTTAAATAACGAGATTAATAAAGAATTAATAATAAGTATTTTTACGAGATCGATTTTTAAAGTTAATTTTAAAAAGAAAACTCTAATAAAGAAAAAGGTATTTAAATATATTAAACGTAAACTAAAGAATTAAAATAATATAAACTAAAAAATATAAATTAAAAATTAAGTGTTAATTAAAAATATTAAAAGATTTAATTAAAATTTAACTTAAAAAGTTAAAACGAGAAATTAAAAAAAACGAAACTTAATATAATATTAATTATGATGATTTTAAAAAAGATATTAAAGTCTTTTAAAATTAATTAAAATACGTAAAAATATAAATAAAAGGTAATAAATAATAATTACTAAATTTGTTTTACGAGTTATTTATTTATAAATCACTTTAAATTAAATTATAATAAAAAGATTTTAAAATTAATAAGCTCCGAAAAAAAAGACTTTTAAATTAATAAACTTTTAAAAAATAAAAAATCTTAAATTAAAAAGTTATAAAAAAAAGGATTTTTATATCGTAAAACTTTAAAAAGATAAAGATTTTAAAATTAACGAGCTTAAACGAAATAAAAATAAAAATTCGACGAAGTTATTTAAGAAGTTAAATAAATAAAAATTGAAAGAATTATCGTAAATAAAGATTAAAAATATAATCTTTTTAAATTTAAAGGTTTTATCGACTTATAAAAAAAATTTATTAAATCACAAAACTAAAATAAAAGTAAAAAAAAAATATTTTTTAATTAATAGCATAAAAAGACTTTTAAATTGCTTTTTTAAAAAAGGAATAAGATTTTTAAATCGTAACTTTAAAAAAAAACCAAAAAAAGTAAATTAAAGCTTTAAAAATATAAAGTATTAAATAAATTAATAAATTAACTCGAAAGAAAAATCGTTAAATTTTTAAATTAATAAAATAACGAAATAATTAATTAATAAAATTTAAGTAATAAAAATTTAATAAATTAAATAACTTAAAAAGAATTATAATAAAAAACTTAATTAATAGTCGAAAAAATAAAAATTAACTTTAAAAAACTAAAAATTCGATATATTTAAAAAAATAAAGTTATTAAAAAAACATTAAAAGTTTAAAAAAGAAAATTCGTATATAATTAATATTTTATATACGGAAAACGAGTTTATAAAGTAGCTTATTAAAAAATTAAAATTAAAAATTAAACGATAAAATAAATAAATATTAATTATTTAAATAAGTTTTCTTTAAAATTTATTAATAACGATATTATTAATAACGATTTTTTTGTTTATATAAGGTTTAATAAAACAAAAAAATCGAATTATTCGAAAAACTCGAATTATAATAATTTTAATTATAAAACCCGCTTATAAATTAAAAAAAGTAATAAAACGAGAAACTTATATGGTAATTAAATTTTTAAGCCGCAAATTAATATAGTTTTTTAAATACTTAATAAAATAAAGAAATAAAAAAATAATAAGAGATTTTTAAAAATATATAAAGCGAT
This sequence comes from Biscogniauxia marginata, assembly GCA_022695795.1. Classification (NCBI taxonomy): domain Eukaryota; kingdom Fungi; phylum Ascomycota; class Sordariomycetes; order Xylariales; family Xylariaceae; genus Biscogniauxia; species Biscogniauxia marginata. Next base: position 169,885 of record MU404140.1, on the reverse strand, counting down.
AATTTAATTAAAATTAATTATTAATTTTATTTTAAAGTAATTATTTTTAAAAAATATAAAATTTATATTATTATTAATTTTAAAATCGTTATAAAAAGAAAAGAAAAGAAATACTTTAAATTTATAAAAGAACAAATTCTTAGTTATATTAATAATTTAATTATTTCGATTTTATTTAAAATCTTAAAAAGGATTTAACCGTGTGGAGAAAGCACATGTAACTTTATAAATTTAGCCTTAGTTTAGATTTCGCCGTGACCTAGTTAGGCAATTAATCATCCTTTTTATAACCTCTTTTCTTTTCTTTGGTTTTGCAGCTAGACAGAGGCGCTTATAACTGGTAAGGCTGCTCATTGAAGTATTAGTTCGCTTTTGGAGATTATGTTTGGCTTCCATCTCGTGAACATAGTGGGGAGCAGTTTGCGTGAAGCAATATTACAACAAACTTCTGTCGTGAAATTGTGTTGTCGTAAGTCGTTACCAAATACACCTGAAGCCACTGTCACGGACTTATTACATCTAATATGCGGCCATCATGGCTTCTCTAACTCTTCGGTGGCGGAATTGACGACGGGGGGTATTGATCCGACACCAAGAAAATGCACTCAATGATTATTTACACTGCCATATTGCTCCCACCACTGCTACCTGCCCAATCCACAACGCCGTTTGCTAATGACGCGAGCCTGTACTTTCACGGTCGGCTGAATCCTTGTTTAGCCTGCGGTTTGAAATTAGCATGTGCTGAGATGGCCTGTGCTAGTTGTGACTTACCTTCATCTGTTCTATTCTTGCTTTGAGCTGGCTTGTGACTTCTGCTGCCCTTTTCCAGCTCTCGACACCATTGCCAGTAGCTCCACCTCCTGTCGAGCTCGTAGTAGAGCCTTGTGCCGAGACGTGACTGATGCCTTCATCTATTGTCGCACTCCTAAATCCACGAGCGGGACTCCCCCGGCCACTCGAACCGCTACCGTATCTCACATCTGGACTGAGCTTGCTCCTTGGGTAGTTATGTGGGATGTCGCCGTTTTCCTTCTCTTCTGAAAGTGTACTATTGAAGCTCATCCTGTTGGCTCTCGCGCTCGAGTAGTTAGAGCCGTCGCGATAAATGCCCATATCATCCGGGGTTGGACTGGTTACCCCTGAACCTCCAGCTACGCCAAGCCCCTCAGCCCTACTAAGTGCACGCTTTAGGCGTTCTAGTTCGCGTCGCAACCTCTCGTTAACCTGTTCCGTGGCTTCTGCATCGCTTCGCGCTCGAACAAGTTGCGTCTCTTTTGCCTTAATGCTGAGAACATCCCGCGTATGGTCTTCGATGAGTCCAGCGTTTTGATTCTTAAGCTCTTGAACTTCGGACATGAGCTTGCTTCGTTCATGTCGCATCTCGTCCATTTGTTTAGCGAGTCGTTCATTCGTTGCACGGAGCTCTTCTAATTCGGCCCTTTCCATGACTGTGAGTCCGCTTGAAGGCGGTGGAGATGTTGTAGTGATGGGAGCAGGTGCTGCAGCAGGCTTTGCCAGGGATCGAGCTGCGAGGCCGCCTCGACCAAGTCCCGTGCGAGGCTTGGGAGGAGGTGATACTGCTTCAGGTTCTTCATCTTCGACAGGTGGCGGTGGCACTGCGACCGCCGGGGTCCTCCGTGGAGATGTAATACCAGGAGGAGCAATCCGCCTCTGAGGTGCCTTCAACCCCGAGATACCAGAGGTCTTGGGCAATCCAAGTTTGCTGCCCGAGATAGATCTGGAGGTTGCCTGAGGGGCCAACGGTGCCGAGTCTGCTGCTACGGAGGGTGGTGCGACCGCAGCCGGCGCCGCCTTGACAGCTTTCGAGCCTTTCTTCGCACCGCCGCTACCAACAACTTTCTTGGGCCCTCCAGGTGGACCTCGAGCAGCAGGAGCGGGTGTAGGTTTAGGCTTATCCTTTGCCTTGACCTCCGCCTTCTCGAAGAATTCTTTGATTTTGGTTTTCCTGATATCGTCTAGACCCTCAAGGTGCGGATTCATGGCACGTTCGCCGATGATCTTCATAACGGTGCCTAGGACCTCAGCGCCACCGGATCTGAGACCCTCACTAGACTCCGAAAGCAGCTTTTTGGCAGCTTCTACGATGCTAGACACCTCCTGCTTGCTAGGCACATCTCTCGTCGTCCGCAGACATCGGACAAGGAATTTCATGGTGCCTTCCTTAACCTGTGGGTTTTTATGGCCTAAGCATGATAAAATATCCTCCAAACACTCGGACAAACTTGTGGCGAGAAACACCTGGTCCAACGCCGCACCAAGAGCATCCGAGACCGACTGTTTCTTCTCCTTCAAACGCTCCATAATGGGAGCCATGACCACGGACCTGTATCTGCTATAACTCTTCCGTAGGCCTTGAGCGAGCACTTCGATACACTGGGCTGCTTGGGTGACAACAGCGATGTTGGCATCCTTCATACACTTGGCTAAGCCGCGGTTAATCTCGCCAAAGTCGCCATCCTTGATCCGGGGGACGTTAAGCAAAGCAAAGAGACCCTCTAGAGCCTCTTTGCGATCCTTCCACTTTGAGGATCCAAGGTTGTCGTAAAAACTGGAAGGTACTTTGGAAAGCACATCTTGAGGTTCTGCAAGATCAAACGCATCAACCTCACCGGGCTCTTCGACACCATCCCCTTCGTCCTCCACCTCGCCTTCGGCTCCAGGTGGCGGCGCACGAGCAATGGCCGCTTGTTGAGACTTTAAGAGACGCTCTTGCTTCGGTGGAGGTTCGGCCTTGATTTTCTCAAAATGGGCCTCAAGGTCAGTCTGTTGTGTAGATTTAAGATCCCCCCAGAACATAGGTTTCATGGCATCTCTTAACCAACGGTAGAACTCAACGGCCAGGTTCGTCGCCTCAGCTCGTACATTCTTGTCGGCATGGCCGAACGCTTTTGGAAGTACCTTGAGTACTGGTTTCGGATCAGCGATTTTGCAGCCATAATTGTGGAAAATGGTGGTTAACGATGCGAGAGCAGCAGCAATAACTTTGGGTTGCTTTGCTGAAACGGCAGGGAGGATGTCCTCGATGACAGGATGAGCAACATCGAGCTCGATCAGAAGTAGTAGTGCCTCTATAGACGAAGCTTTGGTAGCGGGCCGTGTAGATATGAGGCCCTTTTCAACGATGGGACCGACAACGTGCCCACGTGAACGCACGCATCCTTCCCGGCCGCCGAATTTGAGGAAGGCGCAAAACGCGGCGATACCGTCCGACTGTGCGGCGACATTTGAATCTGCCACGGCGCTCTTCCATAGACTGGGATCTTGGTTGAAAGGACGAAAGGCGGGATCCGACTCGTCGGGGGTGAGTTCGAACTGCTTAGAGGCGTCTTCGTATGCCTGTTTGCGTACTTTCCATACCTACAAATTCCAGCAGCCGTCAGCAAAGTCCCTCCTCTTGGGAGGTTATGATAGAAAGTTCAACCCGAGAGACCAAAAGGCGGTGAAAGAGGACGAGGGAGGCTATACGCACTTTGTGCACCCATCTCTCTGTCAGGGGCAGAGAGCTGTAGTCTGGCTCTCCGTCGGTCATGTTGGTAGATAGCCCGTTGGTGCGGCCGAGATCTTGGCGGTCAAATATAGGAGGCGCGGGCGTCGGGGCAGAGTAGATGCTGGGGTCAAAGGCAGGCTGCTCCGGCTTCTTAGTTCGGTGTGGTGATAATGTCGAGGCTACTTTTCTCATTAGTTTCGGTAGAATAGGACCGCTGGGGAAGTGCAGGCGCATCTTGAAAAGGGGAGCAGGCGAAACATGGGGAATTCCCGGGGGCTCTGGAGGGGGATTGGAATTGGATACGGGACACGGGATATCGATATAGAATACGCATATGGAAGATGGGAGAAAGGGTGCCTGACAACACACCCTCTCCTCAGGCGCGTCGAGACAAGACTCGACCGAGGCTGCAACTTGCAGGTCAAGGTTGCGGGAGGAACGTACAGTGCAATATGTATAACCCAGAGGAACTCTTGATTAAATGATTCTGCTTCGCTCGGGGAACAAAGTAAAGGTGGAGGGTTATGGTCTGGGCTTGGGCTCAGTTTGAGGCTGCGAAGTTTCAATCGAGAATTAAGGTCAGGGTCATATTTGGAGTGGTTTATTTGTATGTACCAAGGGTTGGGCGAAAGCTCTGCGCGGCGATTTATTAGATAGCTTGTGCGTTGTGATTACTCGCGTCGGCTTGGGTGGGAGGTTGATTTGAAAATTATGATTATGATGACGGTGGTGGTTATGATGGTGACGATGTACATAGGTAGGTACGTACAGGTATATATGTTAAGGTTACATAAATGCTATTCTTATTTTTATTTTTCTTTAATTTAAGATCCACATTTAATATATATATAATGTTATAATATATATATATTATATTAATATATTTCTTTAAAAATTATTATAATTATAACTTTATAAAACCGATTATTTTTTTAAAAATAATTTTATTTATTATTTATATTATTAATTAAAATAATAAAATAATTTTTAATTTTTTTAATTTTTAAAAAAATTATTAAACTTAAAATGTAATAAATTTAAAACTATTAAACTTAGTTAATATTTATTTTACTTTATTATACTTTTTCTATGTGAAATAGCCCCTCTTATATAAGCTTATAATATAAAGTGCCTACCTAGGTAAGGGCAAGGAAGGACACGGAACAAATCCTACCTTGCAATGACACCTTAGACAAGATATAATAAATTAACATCGATTTTTTTTTTCTGTTCCCATGTCATCGTGTAAAAAAAAAGCTGATGCGAGTCAAACTGGACCTCGGCCTTTACTTGTTTGACCCGTTAACATATCACACCAATCAAACCAGAGAGGCTCTTCTATATTACCTACTTTACCACTCTTGCCCGTTCCGAGTGCGTTGCTGTGTGGCCCCCCTCTCTCGCACTCGCTCGCGGGGCCATGAATAATTAATTAGCTACCTCTAATTGAACTGTTTGACTCGAATCATTCCCAGCTTGAACTTACCTCCCTCCACGCACATACACCCACGCCCGCACGCAAACGCAAACGCACACGCACAACGCACGCACGTTACTCGCCTTCTCTCTCTCGCATTTGCCCCGTTTCTACCGTATCTGCCCAATCCCGAACCCAAGCGATCTTATATCCTCGCCCGTCTTACGCCAATCGCAGTACTACTTACCGCCTATCATCCACAATCCCCTAAATCTTCCTTTGTCTCGTCTGTGATCCTCCTCCGTCTCGGTGTGTCCCGCTCTTTGTCGTCGTCCGTCCTGTCCGCAGCGAATCATAAACCTATCCCAACCCTGCCGCCGTCCTATATCTAGCACGCCTTTTGAAGCCGGTCTTGCTTCGCTGGGCTATGAACGCCTTGTACAGTAGACCGGTCCAAGATGAGCCAAATTCTGACCTCACGCCAAGCCGAAGAGCTGTATGTCAAGGGTCTCCCCTCGGTAATCCACACCACAGGCACGAACTGACTAGAACCTACCATAGACACAAAGCCATCATTGCCTATCTGTCATCCAACAACTTAAATGTTACGGCCTCTGCTCTACGGGACGAATTAGACCTCGGTGAAACCTTTGATGCCGCCACTTCCAAGAAGTATGAAGGCCTGTTGGAAAAGAAATGGACAAGTGTCGTTAGGCTGCAAAAGAAGGTATTCGTCATATACACTGGCTATTCGTATCCTAGAGCTGCTTGCTAATCTACTTACTTCTGAACCAGATCATGGACCTTGAGTCTAGGAATGCTATACTGCAGTCGGAGATAGACAATGCGACTCCGACCTCCCTCTCTCGCCGGAACCAAGATCCCGCCAGCTGGCTTCCGAGGTCCCCGGCGCGACATAGCCTACAATCCCACCGAGATGCCATCAACTGCATCGCCTTTCACCCTGTCTTCACCTCCCTAGCTTCTGGCTCCGAAGACCAAACCATAAAGATCTGGGACTGGGAGTTGGGCGAGCTGGAGCGAACTATCAAGGGCCACACCAAGGCCGTCTTGGATGTCGATTTTGGTGGTCCCAGAGGAGGCACGTTGCTGGCGTCGTGCTCGAGTGATTTGACTATCAAGTTATGGGACCCTTCCGACGAGTACAAGAACATCAGGACCCTGCCAGGGCATGACCATAGCGTCAGTGCCGTTCGCTTTATCCCCTCGGGCGCCGCCGGAGCCCCGAGCACTAGCAACCTTCTCGTGTCTGCCTCTAGGGATAAGACGTTGCGTGTCTGGGACGTATCAACGGGATATTGTGTTAAGACGATACGTGGACACGCAGACTGGGTTAGGGACGTGTGTCCCTCGCTCGATGGACGCTACCTTTTGTCTGCCGGTAACGATCAGACCGCTCGACTCTGGGATGTGTCACTCGCCAACCCTGAAAGCAAATTGACTTTGATTGGCCATGAACACACCATATTATGCTGCACCTTAGCACCCCCTGCTTCTTATCAGTACCTCGCTCCACTGGCCGGCCTCAAGAGACCGCCTGCAGCCTCGAGCACTGCTGAGTTCATGGCGACAGGATCCCGGGACAAGTCGATACGAATCTGGGACGTAAGAGGCAATTGTATCAAGACTCTGGTTGGACACGACAACTGGGTTCGGGCTTTGGTTTTTCACCCAGGAGGGAAGTATCTGCTTAGCGTGGCTGATGATAAGACACTGAGATGTTGGGACCTCACTCAGGAAGGAAAATGTGTGAAGACACTCGCAGATGCTCATAGTCACTTCGTCTCGTGTTTGAGGTGGGCGCCAGGTATCGTACGAGAGCCTGCGGCTAACGGCACGGCGGAAGGATCGAACGGGGCCGGTGCCAATGGCACGCCAAAGCCGGGAGCTGCCTCCGCTGATATCCAGATCCGATGTGTCATTGCGACTGGCAGCGTGGACATGAATGTAAGGATTTTCGCCAACTGAATGTCTGTCGCTTCTCGTGCGCTTCGATTTGCGACCCCGGCTACATTAGCCAGGGGTGCGACCCTACATAGGTATCTATTCGGAAGACCGATCATCCTGGGGAATGAATTGCGTTCGAGAACCGAGACGTATATTTAATAATCGCCGAGTCAATGAATGTGCGCGTCGGTTGGAAAAATATGGAATATAACTCTACAAGCGATACTGGAATTCAACCAAGAGGAAGGGACTATTCAAATGGAGAAGAAATGTTGACGTTATTACATATTAGAAGGTTGGCGTCATCTTCAACGGCGCGTATGGCCTCGTTGAGACTGATTAGTGCATCGCAGGAGTAGATTTGACAGAAAATAGATACCCTATCATTGTGTACTAGAGCGTTAGCCTGGCTCACGCGGCCTTTTACCTTTCATGTAGGTTCGTTACTCGAGAACGTCTCGGGCTTTAGTTTGTCTAGGTGAAGTTATCGCGGTTTTAATTGCTGAAATACTCATAATAAGGAACGCGGATGGATTTGGAGTTCCAAAAGCAATAATATTTACTCGAGTTATACAAGTCATATAAAGAATCTAGTTTAACTTATTATTTACAAGGTAAGAAATTAACATGATTTATAATGTTATAACTAAGTATTAAATATAATAAATAAAGTGTTTTAAATTTTATAACTTTATAAATATATATATAATATTATTTATAAACTAATAAATTATTTAAATTATAAAAATTTTAATTATTTAACAATATATATTTTTATAACTTTATATTAAATCAAGGTTTTTTAAATATTAATAACTTAATATATAAAAATTGAAAAAGTTTTAAACCTTTTTTATTTATTTATATAATTAATTAATTTTTTTAAATTAAATTTTAAATTTTTTTAAAAAAAAAATCGAAATTAAAATATATAAAAAGAAAAGGTAAAAACCTTAAAATTAAAAGAAAAAAATATAAATTTTTTTATCGTTTTTCTTTATATATTTTTAAAAAAGTTTAAAACTTTTTCGATTTTTATATATTAAGTTATTAATATTTAAAAAATTTATATAACTTATTAACTTTTATAATATATTAATTTTTTTAAAATAAAAATAAAAATAAAAATAAATTTAATTAATTAATTAACTTTAAAATTATATTATTATTAAAGGTTTAAATAACGTTATTTATATTTAATTATATAAGTTTAATAAAATAATTATATTATATTATTATTATCACGGTTTTAATAGTATTTTTAAAACGAGGCTTTAATTAATTAATTAAATATTTAATTATTATAAAATAAAAGGAAAGAAAAAAAGAAACACTAAAATTATATAAATGAATTTTACTTTTATCCTTTTCATTTATTATAAGTTATAATAAATATATAAGGCTACTTATAATAATTATAATAATAACTTAATAATATGAAATAAGTGAGTTTTATAATTATTATATATTATTTTAATTAAAAATTAAAAATTAAAAATTTAAATTAATTATTATAACAACTTATTATATAAAAAATTTAAAGATTTTTATAAAACATTATTATTATATATAACGTGTCTTATAAACAAGTGGGCCATATAAGTAAATAAGCCACTTGATTTCTTATATAAAATCGACTTTTTAAAAAATTTATAACTTTACGCGTAAAAATCGTAAAAATTTCGGACTTTTTTTTAGTTATATAATTATAAGGTTTAATTAAAAGTAAAATCGAAAAAAAAAAAAGAAATATATAAAGAAATATATAAAAAGGTTCGTACGTTTTGTTTTAATTTTAGTTTTTACGCGTTTTTTTTCGTGTTTTTTAAAATTAATTTCTTCGATTTTACTTTTAATTAAACCGTATAATTATATAATTAATGAAAAAGGTCCAAGATTTTTACGATTTTTACGTGCAAAGTTATAAAAATTTGAAAAAGTCGATTTTATATAAAAAATTAAATGGCTTATTTACTTATAAGACAAGTTAATAATTAAAATTATTATACGTTATAAACATTATATTCTTTTAAAACTTATATATATTAAATTAGTATTATATGTTAAAAAGCTAAAAGTAAGCGTTTAAAGTACTTATAAATCATTATATGGAATTAATTTACCAACCCCCCTCGTTCCCCTGCCCCTAGTCTCGCCGGTAAATACCTGAACCTACGTACCTAGGTACCTAGTTAAATATATGTATTAGCGAGCGGGGTTCTCAGTTGACAATGACACTCCTTGCCTCATACAGCCCAGCCCATACAGCTTAAGCGAGCAAGCAAGGCAGTCAAACTAAGCAAGTCTATTCCACAGGTACTAAATGCCTACCTATAGCAAGTCTAATAGAGGCGTAACGTTACCGTAGGACGCTATACGGGACTATCGCTTGATATCTCCCCCTTGGCACCTAGCCGATAATTAATCATTTCCATCTAGGTATATAATGAATTTCCATGTATGGTGTGATGGTGGTGGTGGTGGTGGTGTTACCAATTCACCTTGATTACCCTCTTCTTGGATACAGCCCTATTGTTGGTAGGATACATCCACCTGACAGAAGGCGTTACTTTGTCAGCTGTGTCGAATAGAGAAGTGAATGATAACAAACACAAGTCATGAATACACCTATCATCATGTATCTTGACTTGTTTGTATTCGTCGTTGGAGTTATGGCTCTCCAAGCACTTCCTCCAACACTAGTCAGCTCGTCGTCCGCTGATAAGGGCCTTCTTCTGAACAATACGCCCAATACTGTCTATATTACCAACAGCCTTGCCGCGCGGCGGGACTCGGAAGGCTTGACCTTAATCCCGCCTTCTGGCCAGGAATTTGCAGAGACGTTCATAGAGGACCTGATCGAGGCTAGCGGGAAACTGTGGGAACTTGTCGTAACGAGCAACATCCCAAACAACGCCACTGGCGTTGTTCTCGGCGAATATCACGGGAATGTCACTGCCCTCTCGTACGCGGACGGGTCGTCTACTGAGGAAGGCTACGTCCTTGAGGTCACAGATGGTCGGGCGACTATCAAGGGTTCTGGTGCTCGAGGAATGTGGTGGGGAACGAGGACACTGCTTCAGCATATGATAATGTCAAACTGGACTTCCATCTCGGCGATGAAGGTCGTCGACTCACCTGCTTACCCGACTCGTGGGTTTATGCTTGACGCTGGGCGGAAATGGTATTCGCCGTCCTTTATGAAGGACCTATGCACTTATGCTTCCTTCTTCAAGATGTCCGAATTCCACTACCACACTAGCGACAATTACCCGCTGAATCGCGGTCACAACGAGACGTGGAACAAGGTCTATGCTCAGTTCTCCCTGCACCCGGAGAGTGACGAGCTGCAAGGGCTCGTGCAACGCCCGAACGAAACTCTGAACCGCGCGGATTTCGAGGGCCTAGAGCAGCATTGCGCCCGGCGGGGAATAACCGTGATACCGGAGATTGAGGCACCGGGGCATTGCCTAGCCATCACAAAATGGAAACCGGAGCTGGCGCTTCCTAAAAAGGACCTGCTGAATCTCACCCACCCCGATAGCGTCCCAACAGTGAAGAGGATTTGGGAGGAGTTTCTGCCATGGTTCCATACCAAAGAGGTGCATATTGGCGCCGACGAGTATGACGCGACCTTGGCGGACGACTATATCGGTTTTGTCAACGAGATGTCTACATTTGTCAACGAAACATCCGGAAAGACGATCCGAATCTGGGGCACAGAAGAACCCTCGGAGAAGCTTACTATTTCTAAGGATATCGTTATCCAGCATTGGCAATACGGACAGTCGGACCCGGTTCAACTACAAGCGGATGGGTATGCAGTGATCAATACAGAGGATTGGTGGGCCTATATGAGCCTAAAGAATGACCACGTGCCCATTTCACCGGCGCCGTACCCGCAGTTCTTTAACGAGTCACGAGTCTTGAACTTCGCTAACCGTGAGGGCTGGCAGTGGCAGCCCGCGCTGATCAACCCGTTCAACACGACCGAACAGCTGGCTGACAACGCCAAGGAACTCAGAGGTGCTATCTTGGCTGCGTGGAATGATAACGGGCCGGACGCAACGACACAGCTCGAGGCGTATCTTGCGATACGCCGGGGCATACCGCTTGTGGCTTCCAGAGCGTGGAGCGGGGCCAGGGGGCCGCCCCTAGACACCGCTACCATCGATGGCTCAATCGATCTCCTATCTACCAAGGCCCCCGGGCAGAATCTCGATAGGAGGCTGCTGGCCCAGGATGATTCCAACTCCCCCAGAGAGCTCGTGTCGTGGACCCGCCAGCTGGAGCCTGACAGAGAGAACGTATCCTTGGCTTATGGCAGCAAAGGCATGGACTACACTCTCACGCTTTCCGTCGCGGGTCCTTTTACCTTAACTTCGGAGGACGCAAGCTTGACCTTGTACGAATCAGGAAGCCTAGTCTTCACCTCGGACGGCTGGGAGTATCCCTTACGGGCCGTCTCGGAGGAGGACGGATTCGATGCCGAGCATCCAGGACGCATCTGGGCCAATGCCACCACCTCCTCCCACGATCCCGTGGTGGTTTCGGTACCGGCAGAGATTACTGTGACGGGAGATCCCATTGGAGGAAGCCGGGTCTGGGTGGACGGCATATTCGCCGGCCGGTTTGAGGTGTTTGTGTTCGGCGGCCGGAATACCGCCTTCAGTTGGAGTCAGATGGCCTTTGTTGCCCCTCTAGAGAATCTCATTGGTGGTGTACAGAAGTTGGTTTTGTATAATACTAATAATAATGGCAGGCAACCCACATCCTCTTAAGGAAACAGAAGCGGCAAAGGGCTGCCTGCCAAGGGCTGCCTGCCACGGGCAGCGCGGTGATATCACGCAAGGTAGACGGTGGTTAGGATATCCTTTGGTGGGGCTCACAACATTGGCTCTACCACCAGAACAGCACAGCTATGTAGATAAATGGAGTAGGTACGTAGTCGATAGACATGCACCATAGAATATGACGCTGATGATCTTAAGTAACTGTATGGGTCATTGGTTTTTATAGACAGGTCATGTGAAGTATTATGGTCTTATTAGAGCTAGTACCCTAATTAGTAGCTGTTTATATTTAGCCGCCTATTATTAACTTCAAAGGGTCTCATGCCTTCTTCAGTTTTATTCTCACCAACCCCGGATTTCCTCTTTGGTCCACACATTGCAAGAGATCGGAACCATACATACTGGTTTGAGGCCCGGGCACCATGATCGTCAGCTATCCATGTAATAGAAGCTGTGATTCCTTCTTGCTTGGTCGTGTATGACATGTGATGTTATGAGAAAATAGGTACATGTAACCTCTTTCCCCCTTTCCCTCAAGAAAAAAAAGAAGAAAGGGAAAAGGGGAATGGGAAATGAACAAGTATACCTATTTATTACCAGGTGTAGGTTAATACCAAAGCATTTACTGCTGGATAGCTGACTGGGAAAAGAATAAAAGGGCTTGCGTCGATTGTCTGGTTGTACCGTACTAAGAGTAGTGAATATATACTGTATTTTGTGCTGCGTTAAAGTAACTCCCCCGTGTCAATCAAGGCGTATGTATGGTGTCCATGCCTATCATTGACCCGCTGTAAGTAAGACCTATCCATTAGACACGGTATCTGGAACACTTTGCGCACAGAAAGGTACAGGTACCTAAGTTCATACATTACCTACAGTGGACCAGCTGCATGCAGTTGGGGCGGGGACGATTCTTCTTGCTTCTGATATCTGCATATTTTCTTCCGAACCTTATTAGGTAGTTTAAAATACCTACTTACCTACTCATACGTCCGTATTCACGTTCACATCCACATCCACAATCCACAATCCACATCCAGAGCAGATTCCCTCCAACGTCTAACATTTTCTCTTCTTCATTCGCTACGGATTCTTTTGTGTCCTTGAAAAGGCCACGCTTTCTTCTTGTCCCACTCTTACGAATCGTACATGACAGACAGGCCTTTTCCCAGTATTTTCCAGAAGAAAAAGATACCCCGGCAACAAACTTTACACGCGACGGGCGGCAAAGATAGCAGCACAGCCTCTTTTTTGAATCAATCCACACTTGCATGCCTACGGGCCCGGCATGCTAGGGTAGAGGCGAGGTATTTCGGACCAACCATCCATCCATCCTCTAATATAATAATTGCGAAGACGAATACATCCCTGGAGCACACACTCAACACACCTATACCTACGTCAACTAGTATCATCTCGCACCGACTTGTCACAAAATTCGACAACCCACTCCTGCACGCACGCACACGGAGGCGCCATTTAGAATTGTACTACCCTTCCTGACCGGCCATTAGGCCAGCACAGCACATCACGGCACATCACGGCACGGTTCGGCACGGTACTTCACCGACAAACAACAACGAGCATCTCGTATGCCAAATCCAGCTGTTTGTCTCTTTGATCTATTTTCAACTCTGTCCCTGTGTGTCCGGTCCTGGTCCCGCCCAGCCGGCGCAGTGACATAGGGCGGACTGCCCTCCACCACCAGCCACCATGTTCTGGAGATTTGGCGGTTACGCCAACATCTCGACCATCGACACGATCCTTGACAAGCCTGACTTCCAGCTTGAAGACCTCCTCGATGAGAGTGACTTGATCCAGGAGCTTAAGCAGCACAATACCAAGCTCATCGAATACTTGCGTGAGGACAAGATCCTCGAAAGACTCCTCGAATATGTCGTCGCACCTAAGCTCGAGCCTGTAGAAAATCCCGACGAGGACTTAGAGGAGGATGATAAGAAGGGAAAATCGTTAGGCCTCCCCTTCGGACGCCCACGTGCCTCGTCGAGGGCCACCAACGAGGAGAATGACGAAGACGAAGCTGAGAAGAAGCAGAATCGGTATGCCTACGTCGCAGCTGAGGTACTGTCCTCAGACAATTGGTCCATTTACGAGGCGCTTATGGAGAACCGTGCTCTTCTGCGCAACTTCTGGGACTTCTTGAAGCTTCCCACTCCGCTTGATCCCCTCCAGGCCAGTTACTTTACCAAGGTGAACGAATCGCTTTTTGATAAGAAGACAGAGGATATGCTGGATCTTCTCAAGTCTATTGATAACGCTATCTCTAACATGTTGCGACACGTCGATTGCCCTATGATTATGGATCTTTTGCTCAAGATCATTAGCCTCGAGAGGACTGATAGTGGGCAGGGCATCGTCGAGGTATGCCTTTCTCCCCTCATACCCCGGTTATTGATACTCCGTAACCTCTTCCTCCCCTTCCCCTCCCCCCCACCCCCCTTAGATGCTTTCACGCAACCTGCCTTGCTAGTTTACTAACATGTGTTGTTTCAATGCCAGTGGCTCTACACGAAAGATGTTATGCCTGCGTTGCTGTCCTTTCTCGGCCCTGAACATAGCTGGGCCACCCAGACAGCTGCCGGCGACTTTATCAAGGCCATTATTACTGTCTCTGCCAACGCATCGCAGAACGAACAAGCTTGTATTGGACCCAACGAACTTACTCGCCAGCTGGTGTCTAAACCCTGTGTAGAGAAGATAATTAAGTACATGCTTGGTGGCGGAAACCCCTTGACGGTAGGCGTGGGAATCATCATCGAGGTCATCCGAAAGAATAACTCCGATTACGACCCGGATGTGGGCACTGATTCAAATGCCCAGCCCTCTAGTCGAGACCCTATCTATCTAGGCACTCTTCTGAGACTCTTTGCAGAACATGTTCCAGATTTCATGGCCCTAGTTATCAGTGCGCCGGCCCAGAAGCAGCGACTAGATTCTACCTTTGGCGACAAGATCGAGCCCCTCGGCTTCGACCGATTCAAAACGTGCGAACTGATGGCTGAACTCTTGCACTGCAGTAACATGGCGCTCCTGAATGCTGTCGGATCCGAACAAGTCATCGCTCTCCGGGACGAGGAGCGGCAACGGCTACGAGCTGAAGGGCAGCTTACGGCTGTCCGCGGTGAAGAGACACAGTCCTCAGAAGATCTTACCATGAGAGTGCGCCATTCTTCACCAGATGATGGCCGCCGCCTAGAAGTCACTAATGCATCTGATGACGACGGGTTTGAAGAAGTTACCCCGTCTGGAGAAATGACCGAAGATACATCTCATGAGTTTGTCAAGGCTGAGGAAGAGATCACTGCCGCCACGTCTTCGTCCTTTTTGGACAGAGACGATGACGATTTTGTGGACGAACCACTTAGCTCCCCTCGCCTCAACGTCCAGGATGGGCAACCCAATGAGCAACACTTCGAGAACCCGGAGCTCGTGGTCGCTCCTTTATCGCCCAAGAAGCCTGCAAAGATGCAGACTCGTACAGAGCTAGCAGATTCGACCACGGTATTAAGGCCTGGCCAGCCAGGCGTGCCCGAGACGACAGATGGAGCGGACGAGGTAGAGGATACAGGTAAAAAAGCAGTAGGGAGCGACCTGGCTCTGGCCATAGCCCCTCAAACAATTGCAACAGAGGTCGTTGAGGAGGAGGCGACAATGGCTGAGCCACAGTTGCCAACAGGAATCTATGGCGAGACAGTTCAGAGCCAGGAAGCTCCTCGGTCAGCTCTTGATGGTCCTGTCACAGACATATCCACGAAGACCGACGAGTCTGATGTGCCCGCTGTCGAATTTGGGCTATCTTCACAGAACATCGTTTCTACCGCTGGGACTGAACAAGGTGATGCACCCGTTGCCGCCGCCCACTTGCCAGAAGGGGATCAGCAGATTGCTGGCGAACAGCTGCAAGCAGTTGTGGGGGACTTCCTCAAGATGCAGTTTGTGGAACACCGAGTTGTCCCGACAATACTAGTACTGTCGCCCATATATTCCCATTACTGATTTGCCAGGTAGGCTGACAAGATCTCTAGTCTTTCTTTTTCACGTACCCTTGGAACAACTTCCTCCATAATGTTGTTTACGATATTGTCCAACAAGTATTCAATGGGCCGATGGATCGGGGATTCAATCCCACTCTCGCCATCTCATTGTTTGAGGCTGCCGATATCACTAATGCTATCATCAATGGACAAAGCTCCAGCGAGCAGTCCCAAGCCCAGAGTAGGACTCGTATGGGTTATATGGGTCATCTGACGCTCATCGCAGAAGAGGTTGTCAAGTTTACAGAGCGCAACCCCCCTGAACTTCTCTCGGAGCTCGTCTTGGACCGTGTCATGAGCCATGATTGGATCAATTACGTCGAAGGCGCTCTAGCTGAGACGCGCGAGAGAGATAACGCTATTCTCGGCGGCGTTCGGCCCGAGGTTGCTATGAGCAATAGGGCACAGATGGCCGGGAACGGACTAGGGGGCATGGGTTTGTCTAGTCTCGGGCTCGGCGGTGCGCAGGGTGGAGGCTCTAATGCCCTTGCAGAAGCCGGCCTAAACGGTGGCGGCAGCAACGTGGACGTCCAAGATAACGGTAGTGGCAGCAGCCTTGGTCCTTTTAGTATCAGCTCTGGGCTATTGTCCGGCTCCGGCTTTGGAAGCTCCAGCGACGAGGAAGAGGACGAGGCGGAGGATAATGAAGATGATGTCAATAATGAGGTTAGTTATCCCCTTCATCGTGTTTCTCACAGTTTGCGATATCCACCGCTCGATGCCCCTCTACCGGGCACGAATGTCGGCAGACCAGCAGAAGCGCCAGCGCCAGTGACTTCCAGAATCTTGGATTAGGAGCAAAGTAGCCGACGTAGGTTGCTACAAAACCTACGGCTACTGGGAAGATGAAAGCATTAGCAATGAGGAAGATGAGATCATCTCTGACTTGTCTTGCCGCCACGACATACCTGTTCATATTATCATTTCCAAGCACTTTTTGCACGGGAGCTTTTTGGACATCGTTTTACTAGTAGCCAGCGATAGAGTTTGTATCAACCAACTATGTATTCTTCATAGTGGTGATTGCTGCTCTGGTCTCTCCTCGGCGGTTCTCACCTATTATCAACGGCACTTGCCTGGAGCCCTCAACTCTCGCCCTTCTAGACCTAAATTGTCGGCTAGCCCCATTATTATAATCAATCGCGCCTAGCAAGAGCAGGAGAATCTGTATTCATCAACAGACCTGATTGTCCCATTGGACGCTGAGCCCACCCTCCTGGCAGCTTGGATTGCGATCTATCTTTCGACGGCGCCTTCGTTTCTAGATTGCTTTTCTATCCGGCCCTCTCTTTTCTGTATTTACTTCCGGAAGAGAACTATCACATGCTAACTCTATTAATAGTTCCGAGCGTATACTGATCCTCTCAATGCATCATCTTCATCAATGGATCCTCCTTCTATTCCTCCACCCCCACCACCTCCTCCCCCGTTGAATATCCCACCATCGCGTGCTCGTCTGCAACTCGCGGCACGTCTTGCCATGCACCAGAAGAGCGTGGCTGCCCCAGCACATTCTGCTGGCGTAGAAAATAGGGCTGAGGGTGAAGATTCGACGTTGACTCGAGAACCTGACAGCATTCTTCGAAATCCGTTCGAAGATGATGGGGAAGATGTGGATGATGACAGTGATGATGGCTTAGGCGATGATGGCCATAATGATTCCTGGAATGCTGGCTCCTCGAGGGGCAGTTGGTGGCGCGGGGCGCTGCGAAGGGGGAAAGAAAGATTTGGCGATGGCAGAGATGATTCTGATTCGGACAATGAAGACAAAGCTGAAGGCGATGATGAAGACGAGGAGTTCGGCGATTTCGCTATGCCTGAAGTGGACACTGACGGTAATGATGCAAAAAATAGCATCGTCGTGAAGCCTCTCCCTGTTCATCCGCCGTCACAGCATCAGAAGAGCTCGGCTTTTACGAGCCTCTGGCCTTTTGGGTCGAAGGATAAAGATAAAGATAGGGAGAAACAAAAGGGTAAAGAAGGCGACGAAGTTGCTGATGTTTCGGACAAGCCAGGCGAGATCATGGGTGATGATGGCGAGAAAATCAAGAGCACTCATGAAGCTGCTCGGAGAACTAGCATCGAGGATCCAGATGAAGAGGAGGTGGTCGTCTAGGAATTGACCTCCGACGACCTAGCTGATATGGGCCTTGGTGATGATGCTTTCATTAAGGTGCCTCGAGATCCAAGCAGATGATGTGTGCAATGAAGGGTAAGAAGAAAAGAGATTTCAACGGCAGCTTAGGAAAGGTACCGTTATGTTTCTTTGGATGGTGGTGCTGACGCCGGGTTCTTGCCGAATGCTGGGTAGTCTAGACGGTACGGAACGGAATGGAATGGCTTGCACGTTAAGAAGCCTGTTTTTGTACTATATATGTGGTTGTAATTTTTCGATTGCATGTTTCACGATTTTCCCGTCCTTGTAAAGTATACTTGGAATGACGGAGATGCCCATTTCAAAAGATCGAGGACTCATTTTTATATAATGGTTGAGAATTAATGATTTATGATGCACAAAGCCAGCTGACACCTTTTTATTACATTGGGAAGAGCCCCTTTAGATTATTATTGGTCATTCACTTATCTGGTTACTTGATTCTTATCTGTTTGCTTAAACTGGTAAAGGAAAGAGGTACAAAAAGGTGGTAATAAGAGATATGTATATTATAATATAATGGATATTTAACAAAGGTCTTTATAAATATAAAACATTCGAGATTTATAAGAATTTATAAGAATTTATAAGTTTATATTAATTAATTAAATAATAAATTTAATATATTAAATATTTATAAAATTTTAAATTTAAATAAAATTTAAATATATTATTATTATTATTATTATTATTATTATTATTATTATTATTATTATTAACGTGTCTTATAAGCGAGTGAGCTATATAAATAAGTGGGCCACTTAATTTCCCATATAAAATCGACTTTTTTAAAAATTTATAACTTTGCGCGTAAAAATCGTAAAAATCTCGGACCTTTTTTTTTTTAGTTATATAATTATAGAATTTAGCTAAAAATAAAATAAAAAAATAAAAAATGAAATGTATAAAGAAATACGTAAAAAGGTTTGTGCGTTTTATTTTAATTTTAGTTTTTACGCGTTTTCTTTTTACGTCTCTTAAAATTCATTTTTTTTCGATTTTATTTTTAGCTAAACCTTATAATTATATAACTAGAAAAAAAGGTCCGGGATTTTTACGATTTTTACGCGCAAAGTTATAAATTTTTAAAAAAGTCGATTTTATATGGGAAATTAAGTGGCCCACTTATTTATATAGCTCACTCGCTTATAAAACACGTTATTATTCTTAATTAAAAATAGCTTTATAAATATAAATAACTTTATAATTATAAATAATTACATTTAAAGTTAATTACATTTTATATTTTTAAAAAGGTTACTTAAAAAAGCTTACGCCCCCCTTATTTAAACGTTAAATAATAATAATGATAATAATAATAATAATAATTGTTAAGTTACAACTAATAAAGGTCTATCTTATTTCATTACGAACCTAATTGATTATTATTCTGCGGCCTCTTTTTTTCTACACACTGCCCCCCTGAGCTTATATTTACTTATGCAGGATCTATGCAAAACTTGAGAAGTTAAGGCGCTCTCTTGGAACAGCTACTTATCCCCGGAAGATCTTTGGCTTTTGACACTTTAGATATTGGTCGCTTCGTCAGGCGGACAGCTGTGCTCGAAGTGTCGGCCTTGATTGACTAAGGAGCGGCTAAATTCAGGTTCTTATATAATCGCAAGTCAAGGCGACAGGGTCAGATCCAGAGTTGATTGTGCAATTACGAGAGGACTATACGTTAATTAATTTGCAAACTGCGATCCTCGGCGCCTGGGCTATCTTTGTTTGATATGCTTTATATGAATATTTCGTTTGAGGTGCTAGCGCTTTTGAACACCCAGAGTGTCTCGGAAGATGGCCTATACGACCAAATTGTTTTACGGAGTTACTCGCCTGCTATGTTGTTCCTCGAGAGCGAAAACATGGAAGGTTTTATGGCGGCTATTGACAGTCTCCCTCCTTTACTATTGACTGAGGGTGTTCCTTGGCACAGGCTTATCGTTTGCGAGACAGTCGGGAAACCCTTGGTAAAGCTAGAGATTAGCCAAGCAATCTGCGATGTAAGCGACCTCAGAAGGAAATATTCTCTCGTCATTATCG
This sequence comes from Biscogniauxia marginata, assembly GCA_022695795.1. Classification (NCBI taxonomy): domain Eukaryota; kingdom Fungi; phylum Ascomycota; class Sordariomycetes; order Xylariales; family Xylariaceae; genus Biscogniauxia; species Biscogniauxia marginata. The sequence continues at coordinate 149,943 of MU404140.1, read as the reverse complement.
ACCTTTGACTGCTCACGATAAATGCAGGTTGCTAGCATATCTATTCTCTTTAACGAACTGGAGAAAACTTATTTCGGTTGTCCCGTCCCCCCTTTTCGGAAGGTATCGTACCCGGAGTACGCACGATGCCTCAAGATGACTCCGTGTCGTGTTGAGTTCTGGAAAGGGAGGCTTCGCAATGCTAAGCCGTGCCAATTCCCTAGCACCGTTTCTAAGTCAACGGGTTTAATAGAGTGGCAAACTACAACAGTTGATCTCCAAATTCCCTACCAGCAGCTCCAAGACTTTGCAAATCAACACGATATCGAGACGGCCAGTGTACTACAAGTTGCCTGGGGTCTCTTATTAAGGACGTACATTGGCACAGACGATGTGTGCTTTGGGTATTGCACCTCTGGTAGAGATATCCCGGTTAAGGGTTTAAGTCACGCTGTCGGCTCATTCGCAACCGTATTGATCTGTAGACTTGCCAAAGGCCCGGTGAAATCTATTGCACAACTACTTCTCGATGTGGATAACGAATGCCAGGGTGCCTTTCACCACCAGTATGTACCGGTAAGTAGCATCGAACACGAACTTAAGATGAAGGGAGATCCGCTGTTTAATACTTGTCTATCATTCGGGTATGAGGATAAGGCATATTATTCTCTCGAGGATGCAAAATTTTGTCTTGCGAAATACAAGCAGGCCTCGGAGTACGGCATTCATGTAAACGTGCGTTTCCACAATGGAAATGTCACAACTGATATTGGACATCGCATTTTGACCTCTGAACGAGCGACCACTGTGGCGTATTGTTTCGGAAGGGCTATTGAGAATATCCTGGAAACTCCACACGCTTTGGTCAATGAAATAGATATATTCAGTGTCCATGATCATAAACAGATACTTGCATGGAACAGCATGCCTCAAGTCGACATACCGGAGGATCATGTTCACCAGCTCATAGCCACTTGGACCTTTCGAAATCCTGATATCCAGGCTGTTTACGCCTGGGATGGCGATCTAACTTACGCTGAACTTTATAAATGTTCCGTAGTACTTGCCAATCATCTCTTGGCTTCCGGCCTCAAACAACAATCGCCAGTACCAGTAATTGTCGATAAAAGCCGATAGGCTATAGTGGCCATGCTAGTGTCAATGTGAGTTTAGCACCTGTGTGGGGGTGGTCAATGCATCCAGGGTTTAAATGCAAATTTTCAGTAGCTAGTTGATATTCGCTCTCCATCAAAATTATAACCCACGTTCGTTTTCTTTTGGTTTGCTTCATTCAATACATTACACCACTTACCTACGGCTACCCCGGTTGCTAACTACTACTCCTAGCGCTGGGGCGATAATTGTACCTGTAGATGCCGAAGTGAGAAATAGGTTCCGATGGATCATTGATGCAGTGAGTGCCGAGTTCGTCTTAGTCTCTGACAATGTTCGAAGATATGTCGACGGACTCAGTAGCAAGGTGATCATTATTAACGATCAGACAACCTTGCCAATGTCGTCACAACCTGCCGAGTCAACTCCTTGCCGGACTAACTCATACGATATCGCTTGTATTTTCTTCACCTCTGGAAGTTCCAAGGGCCGTAAGGCGATGTCTTACAGTCATAGGGCTCTGGCAACCGCATGTGTTGGGCAAGGCAACTCTCGTCTTTCAGCGTCGACATCGCCTTATCCGAAGTATTCATAACTTTGGTCCATGGAGGCTGTGTTTGTGTCCCCTCCACCTCGGAGAGGATCGCGGATTTCTCAGGGGCTGCATGCCGTATGAGAGTGAACTGGACATATTTGAGTCCGACCTTATCTCGGAAGATCCAGCCAGAGTGCCTACCAGATATATCCGTTGTCTGCTTTCGGACTAGGCAACTCGACAGCGATATTTATGCGCTATGGGCAGGTACGGCCAAGGTGCTCCTAGTTTATGGTTCCGCAGAGGCCTGTACACTTGGGATTTCCGCTATGGAGGTGACTAATTTAAACACTGTGCAAAGTTTCGGCAACCCCTTTTGCGGCAACTTCTGGATTGTGAGCCTGGAGGATGATAGCCGACTTATGTCTGTTGGTGCCCTCGGTGAGCTTGCAATTGGTGGCCCTACCCTAGCTAGCGGATTTGACATCAACGACGGCGATGTTAAAGCTTGGGTTGGTAAGAGCACAGCCCGCGCAAAATATCTTCTCGATCAGGCGGGTAACCGCCTACCCAAGACCGGACAATACGTGCGCTATCGGGAGCACGGTGAGATCGAGTTCATCAAGACTGACGGTGAAGAGTGCGGGATAGATGACAAGTTATTTTGCGTCTCAGATATAGAGATGAGGCTTTGTCGGTGCTTTGGTCGAGGCGTGGACGTTGTTGTAGAAACCATTGCGTTCAAAGATATGAATTTGCTACCCATACTTGCTGCCTTTGTGGAACTTGGCAATAGCTTCTTTCATGGTAAGAAAGATTTGGCAAAGCTCGACCGTATGACAAAGGAAAAATTGTACCTCTCCAAGAAGATGGCGAATATGATTCTCCAGGAAACCCTTCCTAGTTATATACTTCCCTCGGCCTATATCCCCGCCCGACGCATGCCGTTGACTCTCTGGTTAAAGGTTAATAGGCGGGAACTTCAAAAGATGATCACGGGCTGTCACGTAACCAACTCTTGGCCCTTGCGCAAGTTCCCAACCCTCAGGAGGTGCGGGCAGCAGCCCTTAAACCACTACCGTTGACCCAGGCCGAGCAGCACATGCGCGCTATTTGGACTGAGGTTCTGGGTATCGAAGAAGACTCCGTATCTGCTAACGATGGTTTCCTAAGTGCCGGCGGTGATATAGTTACTGCTCGTGACTTAGTTATCACGTGCCGACATCGAGACATTTCCTCCATCGTCGATGTTCTACGGAATGCCCCCCCTAACTGAACTTAGCAGAAGTATCATTACGGTTGAGTCTCCAACTTCCAGCCACGAGGGGCGTCAATCAAACCAGACGAACCCGTCGAATGCATTCGTGTGCAGAGCTATTGTGCCTTAAATTTGATCGGATCAGAGCATGATTGAAGATGTAGCTGAAGCCGTCTTCTCTCCAGACAATGTTTATCGAGTCGGGTATACTCCAAAGTCGAGGCAACGTCACCTACTTCATGATCAATATCTCTGGATCTCTCGACTGGCAGAAGCATTAGAACGCGTGCATCATGCTCACTAGAACCCACCCGATTCTTCGAACCGCGTTTGTGTCGCACAGCTGCCAAGTCTACCAGATTATCCTTCGATCCTGGCATCCAGAATTTTTGAGGTATCAATGCCAAAGCTGGCGCCTGAGCAACCTAGCTGCGAAGCTCGTCAAGAGAGACCAATCCCTCTCGGTTAACTTCCGTCGGCCGATTACTAAATTTTCGTACCTGGACGCGGGGAAGAGCTCTATCCTAGTGATACGACTATCTAGAGCTCAGTATGACGACCTCTCAATCCCAACGCTCATCCAAGATCTCGATCGATTCTATCGCTACAGCAAACTCCTCACTCAAAGCCCAGGCTTATTCTAGTGGCGCAGGTAATTATTGGCCCTCTCTCTTGAAGGGTGCGTTGGTTACGCAAGTCATCTCGCAGCCGTCCCTCGCAAGCACAACCACAAATCCCAAGACTATTTAGCGGCAAATTTCTACTGGATCGCTGCGGAATCTTGGCATCCACTTCGAGACGATCTTGAAGGGCGCATGGTCAATCGTCCTGTCGAGCCTCTCCGGCACTGACGCCGTGGTCTTCGGCCAACTTATAGACGAAAAGCACTTGATTCTTCCCAATGGCCAATCTGTCGTAGGAATTATCAGTCCGATGGGAAACGTGACCCCAGTACGAACACGACTCCAGAGTCAGCACGTTGCTAGCATCCCGCACAAAAATATGCAGACGGCTGATATTGTATAGCAGTGTACATCTTGGCCAACCTAGACACGCTTCAGCACAGTAGTTCGTCATCAGAACCGAGTTGAACATAATAAGATCTGCGACTTTGCTCTGGGTAATTCCAGGTGCAACATTGAGTTGGTTGAGTCTAACCATCAAGACTCAGATATATTTGTGAAGACATTCATAGCGGGATTGGAGAACGTCAACGTCTCGCTCACGTTCTGTGAGAAGATGAGTCAATTTTTTGTGGACCAAGTATTGAAGATTCTTTGCTCAACCATATCTCTGCTCACTTCGACGTTCGTAATGGAGCCAACATTGCTGAAGGGACTCAATCACTACGGCCACTCTGTGCCTAAGATTATGTTGCCTGGGCCGAATGGCACGCAGCTAGGTCAATTGACTTAGGCTGAGGAGAATCCTTAAAACCCCTCCAATTATTGTTGTTGGGTGGGGGGGATGTGATTATTCCAAAGCGCTATCAAAGCAGGATTCTGCAGGGTTGGATATCAAGTAATAGTAGCGTGGATCTATGCAGTGCAATGCAGTAAATAGAGTTAGAGAGTGTCAGGATGTATACCACCGAGAGCTACGGTATGGAATACAAGAAAAGTACATGTGGCTTAGTAGGTCATAGAGATGTTTTTTTATAAAGATGTACCTTGGCTCCCTAGGCAGCGATAGTTATAACTACATTGTTACCTTGGTTTATACTGAGTGTATTGTGGCAGATAGTTTTAAGGCGATTATACGCAACTTAAAGTACAGTAATCACTTCATATGGTACACATCTATGACGATAATACCTGACTAGTTGTGGGCTGAACTGTCTAACATAAAACATAAGAGTTACATGGGTTTACTTGGGAGCTACCAATCAAATAATTACCTGCGACATTTTCACCACATCTTAACTCAATTTTCATGAGGAATTATATCAATGAATTACGGGTTTGAGGAACAAGGAATATAATCAAAACCTATATAGTCTAAGTCTAAACAAAATGACTAGGTAGTTAGGGAATTGGGATTAGAGAACCCAGACTAGTCATAATTCAACTATATCATAAACACATACTATTAAGATAGGACGAAGATATGAGGAGGATAAGGTGAGGTGTATTAGTCTAAGGGTCGGTCTAGGTAGGACCGTATACAGACAGGGGCTATGCCCCATATCTCGACACATACTAGATATGAAAATGGTACTAACAAAGAAAAAAATCATAAAACACCAAGAATTGCTCCCTATACATTCTTATACTATCAAGTATTGAATTGATGGCGCTCGGTAATAAACGGTTTTGCCAGGAAAAAGCTTTCCTCGTCAAGTTCCACATTATTAGATTCCTCACCTTGTTTTTGGGACTCGTTGTCTAGTTTCGAGTTGCGACTCTCATCGTTCCTGTTCTTCTCAGCTGCTTCTTTGGCTTTCTTCTGCCTGATAGCCTCCTTGCGAACCTCAAGGTCTGCCCTATAACCACAAGTTAGCAAATCCATATCGACAACATCGTATGTGGTAAAGGGACAAATAATATGCCGAGAGATGTGGAATTGGGGAAACACTTACTTATACGTACTGTGCCACGCTTTGGAACGCTGTCTGCGATCAAACAAAACCAGGGGCTCCTGCCGGTGGACTTTTTGCTGGCAGATCTCCTCAGCTACTCGAGCTGACTTGCATACATCGCAATTCTCACCAGTCTGGATAACCTCCTGGCGTGGAATAAGTTTCCCACAGGATATACCATTCTCGAATTTAAAACACGGAGTGAATCCATTAAAATGGTTGAATACCCGCCGACAGTCATGACAAAAATAGTGTCCTCTGTCGCCCCAGCACATTTTCCTCTCCTTGATTCTTAATTGATTACCTGTATCAAATGTTAATATGGTTAAAATGGCGGATGTTAAAATTTGTAATATAGTTTTAATTTCAATAGTTTATAATTTAAAACGAAAATAAACATTCTTGATTATTTATATTACTTTAATATAAGTATAATTATCTTTATTTAATAAAACAATTATATTTAGAAATAAAATAATAATATTTAATAAAAACAAAGAAATTATTTAATAATAATTAATAATGTTATTTTAATTTTAAAACCCTTTGTTTTTAATTACTTTGTTTTATAATTATTATTAAGATTTTCTTTATTAATAAAATGTTTCTTAATAATGAGTCTTTATATATCATTTTAATACGATGTTATTTAGATAATAAATGATGCACTACTAAGATTATTAGCCTTATAAACTTCTCGTTTAGTGTTTTGCCTTAGTAGCTAGCCATAGCGATTGTCTTTATACGTATTCGGCCACAATGCCATAATGAGTAATAATAATAAACCCAAGATTGAAAACAAGTAGGCGCCTTCTAACGTAGATCCTTATATGACATGAGGTATTCACCGAAACCTCAATGCGACACACATCGTAGAATACCAATCGATGGGTCCTCCAAACCCAAAGTTTCTTACAGCCAACAACTAGATCTTCTCCCGTCGACGGTCGAAGGACCTAAAAAAGAGGCAGATGGAAATGTCTATATAGATTGGTTTGTGCTTAGTGAGAGCCGCACCAGACAGGATATCGACACTACAATAAAGGAAATCGAGCTTATCGAAAGCATTTTAGAATACCTACAGATTCATATAGGGGCCGAGAAGAAGCCGAGCCGCATAGTTAGGGACCAGAGGATACTCGTAGATGCATTGCCAGGTGTACTCGAGTTTGAGGTGCCATATGCTTCACGAACGGTTAGGGCAGGTAAAATTCTCGCCAGGCAGTAGACAATTGGGACGCAGAAAGCCTAACAGAGCGCCGGAAGAGTGGCACTTGGCGGATCTTGGATGGCGACAATGGTTGCCGACCCGTTTGACTATTCCCCTGTATCGCCGCTTGAGTTATCCTATGGACCCGGAAAATGATGTTTTATGGAGGATCTGGAGCCCACTGGCTCACATACTCACATCCGTACTGGGCTCTGCAGCTTTTAAACCGTTTATAAACGATGCAGTTCACAAAAACGTGACTACTCTAAAAAACTTGAATTTTTGGTAGTCACTAAAATGTGAACAGCTAAATCAAATACTTTTTAATCAAACAAAACATATAACGTGTCTCATAAGCGAGTAAGCTACACAAGCGAGTAAGCCACTTGATTTCCTATATAAAATCGACTTTTTTTTTAAAATTTATAACTTTGCGCGTAAAAATCGTAAAAATCTCGAACCTTTTTTTTTTATAGTTATATAATTATAAAGTTTAATTAAAAGTAAAATAAAAAAATACATAAAGAAATACGTAAAAAGGTTTATACGTTTTGTTTTAATTTTAACTTTTACGCGTTTTTTTTTGCGTTTTTTAAAATTATTTTTTTCGATTTTATTTTTAGTTAAACCGTATAATTATATAACTAAAAAAAAAGTCCGAGATTTTTACGATTTTTACGCGCAAAGTTATAAATTTTTAAAAAAGTCGATTTTATATAGGAAATCAAGTGGCTTACTCGCTTATATGGCTTACTCGCTTATATGGCTTACTCGCTTATATGGCTTACTCGCTTATAAAATACGTTATATGTTTTGTTTTAATTTTAGTTTTTACGCGTTTTCTTTTCGCGTTTTTTTAATAATAATTTTTTAATTTTACTTTTAATTAAACTATATAGTTATATAATTAAAGAAAAAGGTCCGGGATTTTTCCGACTTTTATATGTTAAGTTATTAATATTTAAAACCCTCGATTTTATATTAAAAATTTAATAACTTATTAACTTATTAATAACGTTATATTTTAAAATTAAAAACTAATAAAATATATAATGGTAAAAAATAAGGTTATAAAAATATAATACTTATAAAGATATAGTTATTAATAATTTCTTAGCTTTTTTAAAAAGAGAACTTTTTAATAAGGATAATTATAGTTCTAAACTTGCTTTTTAAATCTAGTTTGAAGATTTAGATTGCCTTTTATACGTGATATAAATAGCATTAAAGTATCCTTTAAGAGAAGGCTAGCTAAAGACCTTCATATATTGGTTGTGAAGGAGGGTTATCTAGTCGACACGATTTTTGGCAATATTTTCGGGTTGGCCTCATAATGATGTAGGTCTCATTTTGGCTCCTGCTGCTTGCTCGCATGATCGTTATGAACGAGAAGAGATCTTTGCACAGATACGTTTCCCCCCATATTTGGGTCCATAGGTTTGCCTTTTATGTATTCCGCAATGTAAGATCTTCTCCGCTCGGTCCACATGCAAGGCCTGGTTATCGATGCTATCCGCCCAATGTCTGTCGGCGCTATTACGTACTGGTAACGAGTGGTAAGGCAGAGATACATACCTACACTACATACATGTAGTTTAGATACCGGTGGATCAAGTGGGTAGTCGACACGTTACTTACCCCGGGTTTCCTATACCTACCTTGTGGTTGCGTCTTCCCTGATCTTGATTTGATATTCGGTGGAACCGACTCTCGAAACCTTTCACCTTCACCGAGCTCATTTTAGGGTGGCTGCCGCGATCCTTTAGGTTTGGACTAAGGAGGACATTCGGAACTGGGGGCAATTCGGGGAGAATGGATTGCATATAAAAGATAAATGGATATAGAAGCGTGTTACGGAGTAGGTTAACTATGTAATTATACGATAATTTGTACTCACATTTGAGGACAACGTCGAACAACGTCGATGCTGCACTATACCTAAGGTAAACTATAGCCGATCTTTTATTTACTATGACCATCCAAGGGCCAGTATGCTGATCTATGCGAATCAGATTGTTTGCATTATGACTTCTTAATAGATGCCATTTTTGAGAGACGAGGGCGTTAGCTATATGTTCTCTTTCACGTAGGCATGCAAGGCTAAAGATCAAGGGTGTGGCCTGCGGGTGCGCCATGTTTCGCCTGCGTTTTGCCTGCAGCTATTTACATTACTTATCTTAACTATGCATCAAGTGCGAGTGGACGACAGGTAAGTATGTAACGTAAACGTTATTCTAGAATCCTTCTCTAGTATTACCTCTCATGTCCAATGACTTCTTCTGGAAGGTGTATCCTGAAAGCCCGAGTTTGTGAGCACTAGGCTATTACTGGGCGTTCCCGTCTGCCCCGGCGTTACTGGGGAGATTTGAATTTGACCAGAAAGGGATCGATTGGGTCTTCAACATGATCATCGCCTAAACTTTACATACTGGCGCATGTCACATGCTGCATGCCTCGGCTTCTTCTAAGCCTGGCTAGCTAGGTGCGGGTGGCGCACGTAGTGTGGTGTGGTGTGGTGTCGGGGTTTTTGAATTTCGAACTTGCAGTCTTTTTTGGGAGGGTGAAACAAAGGGTTCTTTGCGCAATTGGATGTTCTCTACTATATACTAAGAAAATGTGATCAAAGTACCTAGCAAAGCATGTTCCTCGGGGGTTCTGATCGAACCAAGGGCTGAGCAGAACCGTTAGCGATGACGTGTATTAACATGCATGTACGTAAGAATATAACTTAAGAAGCTTCAAGTGTATGTCTTAGCAACAGAGCTTAGCAAAAGCGACAAAGGCTTGGTAAACACTAGGAAGAGAAGGTCCAAGAAATGCCCAAGTATTGCGCAGACGCCTACATTTCTTGGCCTACTCAATCAAGCCAAGCTCGCGCGGCCTAGGACGGTTGCCTCTATCAGGTAAAGTACCTATCTATGTATAAGAATGCTCGTAAGGCCTTGGCTCTATTTCATGGTAGCACCAATCATCTGATGACTTCCCGTCCTGCCGGACTGGCCGGTGCGTATCCGTCTTCTTGGATGCACTCCGGGATGCACGCGATACTAACATAGGTAGCTGAGCTACCATCAAGGGGATGAAGTCCTCAGGCTGCCCGCTATGGGCTTCCCAGTCCCAGTCCCTCAGTCCTAGCTGGCTAGGTTAAGCGACTTGTGCAGGCAAAATTCAAGTCGAGCTGCTAAACCTTCTCCAGCACCTCGGGGTGGCCTTGGCGTTCGAAGGAATGGTATGTATGTCCTCTTGACCAATTAGATTCTCTTGAATCTCTTATCTTGCTCCTGGCTGTTTGTGGGGCACGAGTCGTCTTCCGCCACTGAGTCTGACACTAACGACGATATGGCAGTCTGCCCTCACACTACATAATGATTTTTCGTCAAGCTTCATTGCCTGCACCAAATACAAACACGCTACACAGGCCTCGATGGATGCGTAACTATCAAGACAGAACCTTAACCTGTCTCTTGCCGTCGTACTATTTATGTAAAGGTATATAAGAATAAGCCGCTAAGTGGAGAAAGTGGAAATCGTGGAGAGAGAAGAGAGAGACAGAGCTGGGGAGAGGAGGCAGGGGTATTGACAGGGGGTTTAGATTTATGACCAAGATACCTAGAGGCCACTACGTCGGGAACTCCTTTTCAACAGCCATGTCAGCATTGATTTGGTAGGATTCAGGCGTCAACCTGCCTCGATGTGATTATTACCAAGTATCTAACTTAGAAAAATTGTGTCGCGGGCCTCTAACGTTGCATGGTGGTTCGATCCTCGATTTATCGTCAGCATCCGGGCGTCCATCCAAGGGGGGGAGGGGCAGAGCCATGCAGATACGACAGTTTGCCCAGAGCCAGGATCTCCATGCATATCTCCCGAGTCTTCTATTCGTCAGCGTGTTTTGCCCTCCCACCCTATGTTGCCTTCCTTTCCCCTCCCGCCTCCCTAATGTGGTAGCCAGGTAATAATGAAAGAGAGAGAAAGAGAGAAGAACGGTCTTAATTTCTTATTACATATGCGCATGTCTAACATATCATCCACCCACCCCCAGCCTAATGGGGCTTCGGGGCGTCCTACTACAAACTTGGTGTCACCCCGTAGTAAGCCTTGTTCGATCGACAATAAATAGCGTCTGATGTGCCCTCGCGACTTTCTATTCAAGATGTGTAGTTTCGCTTCCTTCATCTAGAGCGTGGGGTTTGGCCTGACTGGAACGTTGAGTGTCTGTAGTGCTTCTCGCAGTTCTTCCGACAGGACTTTCAAACATTACTGGGGTTGCTAGCTGAGTGACGTCGGCTTCCACGCCCTTCGTCGTTCCCTGTTTTATTCTTTCCGACTATCGTCGCCCTCGTCGTTGTTGTCGTCGATTTACGTCGTTCGCCATGTCGAATCCCGACGCCCCTGCCAGCAATGGCAGTAGAGATGAGAAAGAGATTGGCCTTCCTGGCTATACAAACCCGGTCCAAACCAGTCATGAGGGTGCTATCCGATCTGAGAACTGGGCTACCCGCAACGGTTTGAACTTGGAGTCGTTCAAGAAGCGAGACTATGGTACCGGTATCGTGGAGCTCGACCGAACGATGAAGCCCAGGCATCTGCACATGATCGCTATTGGAGGTTCAATCGGTGCTGGTTTCTTCGTCGGCTCGGGCGATGCTTTAGCCACTGGTGTAAGTTTTTCTATTCTGGCGACACCGTGCGCCCGCAAATCTTCAATACGCTCGTTAACATTACTCTTCAACAGGGCCCTGGTTCTCTCCTATTAGATTTCATCATTATCGGTGTAATGATGTTCAATGTCGGTATGTTGCGCGCGAAGCTCGTGCCGCAGCCCCATCAGTCTGGTTAGCTGACAAAATCAAGTCTATGCTCTCGGTGAACTTGCTGTCATGTATCCTGTCTCCGGTGGTTTCTATACGTATGCGACACGCTTCATCGATCCCTCCTGGGGTTTTGCTATGGGATGGAATTATGTCATGCAATGGGCCGTAGTCGTTCCTCTGGAACTCACCGTCTGTGCTCTGTCGGTGTCCTATTGGAATGCTGATATAAGCCCTGCTGTCTGGATTACCGTCTTTTTCGTCTTCATCATTATCGTGAACGTCTTTGGCACCCTTGGCTACGCCGAAGAGGAGTTTTGGTCTTCGATGCTGAAGCTTAGCGCCACGGTCATCTTCATCATCATCGCCTTCATCTGTGTCCTTGGCGGTGGTCCCGAAGGCGGGCGATACAGTGAATATTATGGCGCTCGGTTGTGGTACGATCCTGGCGCGTTCCGCAATGGGTTTCAAGGCTTCTGCTCCGTCTTCGTCACTGCTGCCTTTTCGTTTAGTGGAACCGAGCTTGTTGGTCTCGCTGCAGCTGAGGCTCGCAACCCCGTCAGGTCGCTCCCCGGTGCTATCAAGCAAGTCTTCTGGCGTATCACCCTGTAAGATTTGACACCACGAAAGCACGTCCTCTGAATAACATGCTAACCCAGTACTCAAGATTTTATATCGTGGGTCTTCTCTTTATCGGCCTTCTTATCCCTAGCAATGATGAGCATCTACTCAACCAATCGGGTTCAAACGAGATTGCCGCCTCGCCCTTCGTCTTGGTTGGGAAATACGCCGGCCTCGATGGCTTCGACCACTTCATGAACTTTATCATCCTAGTATCGGTTGTCTCCATCGGTGTTTCGGGTGTCTACGGCGGAAGTCGCACTCTCACTGCCCTTGCCCAACAGGGCTATGCCCCTAAGATCTTCACCTATGTTGACCGCGGTGGCCGACCTCTATTTTCTGTGACCTTTATCCTGCTTTTCGGCTGCCTCGGCTATGTCGACTTGGCATCCGAGGGTGGAACGGTGTTCGACTGGCTGAGCGCTCTGTCAGGTCTTGCTGCTCTCTTCACCTGGGGCTCTATTTGCCTGTCCCACATTCGTTTCCGTCGGGCGTGGGCGTACCACGGCCACTCGGTCGACGAGATCCCGTTCAGAGCAATGGGTGGTATTTGGGGCTCGTGGCTGGGGCTTACCCTTGTTGTCTTAGTGCTAATTGCTCAAGTAAGTCATCGATTGTCACGGCAAATAAAGGGAGGCTTTTATTTTGCTTACCAGTTCCTTAGTTCTATGTCGCTATTGCCCCGGCTGGAGGTGGGATAAATGATGCACAAGGTTTCTTCAAGGCCTACCTTGCCCTCCCAGTTGTCCTCGTGCTCTGGGTTATCGGCTACTTCTGGAAGCGCGCTGGCTGGCTACGAACCCACCAGATTGATGTCGATACGGGACGCCGGGAACATGACTGGGACGAAATCAATGCATACCGTGCGCAGCTTGCTGCAGCTCCTATGTGGAAGCGTACTTTGCACGCCTTGTTCTAACCATCTTTAAGATAGCGCGAGGCTGCTGATGTACATGCTCATTCTTAGTAGCTATCGCATGTTGATGAGTAAACGGTGGTAATGTTATGGAAAAGGGAGTTTTGCACTATCCAGGCGACGGGCCGTTAGGGCTTGCAAGATACCATTAAGCTAGGAAGCTTGACCTGAATACCCGAGCGAGCTTTACCCGGATACCGATATATAGTCGAATGAAAGGCTGCTTTATTATATATATCCATTTATCTTGAAACCTTGTTGTATATACTGATATCAAGGACTCTATGCGGTACTTTGCGGGTCTACTATCACAGTACGTAGAGGGAAATCTGATGACTCCTCAAGATGACAATTGTATTCTTTCCACCATTTATCACGTCATTCACTCCTCACTAGAGCAACCAAGTATCGTCCCCGAAAGGATAGCCCGGAACAGTCTTAGAGCTACGCGCCTTCCAAGGTACAAATGTGGAGTTGGTTGTTACTAGTATCCAGGCCTTGTGTGATGCACCGGTAGGTGTTTGTAACGACGAGTAATTATGAAGAGTTTTACCCTGTCGCGTATCTGTTCGGATCGCCTTGCCCCATTCTCGTATAGCTTTATTCGCGGAGCAAATAAAGGTACTAGGCGAGGCTAATTTAGTTTTTCTCAGCACTTTTCTTAAACCGATTTCTATCGAGACGCAACATCTCAGTGGCTCTATCACTGTTCGTAGTTCAATGGAGCCTTTATACCTTCCACGGAGGCTTCTACCTGGGTGGGGATATGAAGCAAATGGAAGCAGTGTCTTCTCAATAGCGTAGTCAAGGTGTCTACCGGAGTTTCGCACTTAGTCAACTGTGTCTTGCTGTTTTCTAGTAAATTATTGCTTGACTGGTTTCCTTCGGCCGGCTATGTTGATATCATTAAACTCGATGATTTATTTCTCCCCCCGTAACAACTACTCTCCACGAGGTTTGAAAGTATGTTTTTAGTTTGTTCTAGCCGTTTTTATATCACCTAGAAATGCCAATCTCCCGTATATACTTGTTTATAGCTTAACTACAACTTATAGATTTACCTATAGTATCGTAGAGCACTTATTTTGCCTCAAATACTCGTTCCTACTAACAAGTACATCATACGTACTAAATTGTTTCTCCTAAGGTCTATTGATAAGAGCAACCGTAAGCTTTTGCAGATGTTCCATACCCGCCACCAAAGGTCAATGCCAATACCTATCTAATCTTTCCGTAGATTCTTGTTAGGATCATTAAGCTGTTTCCATCGAACAAAGTACAACCCTCGGACTCTCCCGATCGAATATTCTCCCGCTAGAATCGCTGTACTGTAGTTTGGCGGTACTGCTGTGGTGTCCAATCCACAGATGTCATAACGCACTATCACCTACAACAAACCCCCGAGGGAATTTATATCCGTCTCAGCGGAGAGCGAACTAAGTTAATAGTTCTACCAAAATCATTCTCTATTTTAGACAGTACGCACTGAGATATAATACATTACTGCTAGGAACGTGGCCTCGGCCGTGGTATCATAATTATGCGAAACAGTGTCGACGTAAGTATTAGTTAGTTGGTTGGTTGGTGTATTTAACGCCGAAGGCTCTGAGGGCTATCCCTCGAGTGCTTAACCTTCCTGGGGGTATGCGACGTGGCAAGCTATATATATTAAATATACATTTATTAAATTTTAAATATCTTAATAATATATATATTAATAAATAAATTTTTATTTATTTATAAGGTTAAACTTATATATAATAATATAAAAATGAAATTTAAAGTTTTTTAATATTTATAAAATATTTTATTTATAACGTTTTTTAAATAAATAAGTTATATAAATAAATAAGCTATATAAACAAGTAAGCTAGTTTTTATAACTTTCATAGTTTTAACTATTAAAAAACATAAGGTACTAATACAAATCTACGGTATACGTTTAATACTTAGATCTTACAAGTGTGAAGAGCTACACGTTTAAATATAAACTATGTAGATATATATATACCACATTGCCAAGCCGGCAGCCCTGCTTCCCGGCTTATAATTTATGATTTTTAAATTAATGTTTTAGGATTATTATTAACTTAAAAATGTAAAGAATTAAATTTAAAGAATTTTAAGAGTTTAATTCTTATTTATTAATTTAATATTTTTATTAAAATTAAAATTAAAATATATTATAATAAAAGTTATTTAAATATAAAACTACTTTTTAATAATATTAAAAGTTATTAAAGCTTTTTATAAAGTTATCTTTATAATTATTATTAAAATTTCATTAAAATTTAATCTTTTATTAAATAAATTTATAAATATAAATATAATTTTTATATTTATTTAATTTATTTATAAATAGGTATTTTTATAACATTTATTTAAAGTTAATTATATAATTAAATAAAGCTTTATTTAAGTTATAAAACAAAAAAATCTTTTTCTCGAGGTTTTTATATATTTCTTTAAAGATAACCTTAATTTATTTTTATTATTCGAATTTTTAATACTTTTTTAAAAGTAGATTTATTTGCGCTTATTAAGTTATTACTTATTATTTTAAATAGCTTTTTTAGTTAATTTTTATATATTTTAAGTTAAAATTACGAAAAATTTAAAAGAAATAATTATTTATAATATTATTATCTTTTAAGTTCACTTAATTTTAAGCGTTTATAAGCCGGGCCGGTGAATTCTTCGATTAAACTAGTTTATCCACGTTTTGCGTTTTATTTAGTTTTTAATTAATTAACGACTTTAAAACCTTATTCTTTTCGTTATTAGTTAATAATAAAACATATAATAAAAGCTATACTTTTCGTTTTTAGTTCTTTTCGGTTTCTTATTACGAACTTTTAAATATAATCTTTATACTCGAAAAATTTTAATATTTATAACTAATAAATAGCGAATTAAGCGTATAATTAAAAGCCGTAAAAGTTTAACCGTAATATTAAAAAGAAAGTTAATTAATTAAGTATTAATCCTTTTTATATATTTATTTATTTTATTAAAAAATTAAAAAAAATCCTTATTAAAAGAGAATTATTAATTAAAATCTTATTTTAATTGTAATCTCGAACGATTTAAGTATTATATTTATAAAAAGTCGTAAATATTTACATATAAAACCCTTAAAAAGACATATTAATTAAATAAGAAAAAAACCTTATTATAATCGTTAAAAGAATTAATAAAATATATTAAAAACGCGAATAATTTATAAATATTTATTATTTATTACGTATTAAAATTAAAATTATTATTAATTATTATTTTTATTATATTTCGCTTTTATATAATATTAAATATTTTAAGCGAAAAATCCTCGAAATATAATTTTTTATTCATAAAAGAATTTAATAAATCTTTATTAAGATTTCGATTAATTAATAAAAAATTCTTAATTAAAATCCTTTTTATATTACTTTTACTTTATATAAAATATTCGTATAACGAGAAATCCTTAATAAAACCTTAATTTACAAAATCGAAAAGTATTACTAAAAAAACGTTAAAAAATAATAAACTTTATATTTTTAAAAATATATTTAATAATATCGAAATTATAACGAGTTAATATATTAACGACACTAAAACGTAAAAAAGTACATAAATATAATTAATTTTTAAATTTAAATTAAGAAATAAAGCTTATTAATAATATTTTAGCTTATTAATTAAAACTAAATATAATTAACTTAAATTATAAAAAAGATTAAAAAAGAGATTTTCATTATAAATTACGAAATAAAATATAAAATTAACGTCGAAAATTAATAATTTAAAGCGTTAAAAAAGTAATATTAAAAAAGGAATTAAAATAACGATTAATTAAAATCAAAATTAAACTACTTCGTAATAATTATAAATTTAGCTAAAAAAAGAAATATAATAATAATATCGTTTTAATTTATATTTTCGAAAATTACTTAAATTAACGAATTAATATAAATAAATTATTAAAAGTTATTTTTTTAAATAAATTATTTAAAGTTAATTATTAAATCGATATTTAACTTTAAAAACGTAATTATTTAAAAAGAGAAAACTTTAAATATTAATATTAAAAAAAGGCGAACATTAAAAGCTTTATTTTATTATTATTAATATTAATATAAATATAGCGTAATTTAACGCGAAAACTATTTAATTAAAGTTTTAAAATTATATCGCGAATGATAATAATAAAATACATTTAAAATATATTAATAAAGAAATTAATAAGCGCGTAATTTATCGCTATATAATTAATTACAGTTCGTTATAAGAATTAATTAATTTAAAATATATAAACAACTTAAATTTTAAGTTAATATTCGTCCGCGAAACTTATAAATTAAAAATAATAAACGATAATATTACTTTTAATTTAAAAGGTATAAAATTAAATAATAATTAATTTATATTTAATAGCGCGGCTAATATTAAGAAATTATTCGCTTATAAAGCTTTTATAATAAAATCCGTATAAAAAACGTTTAAATTTATATAAAAAGCGTTTAAAGCCGTTAAAACCAATAAAAACCTTAAAAAACCTAGCGTTAAAAATTTAATAAAATCTAGAGATTAAGATAATTAAAAAAGCGGTTTCGTTTATAAAGGTAATATTTATAATTTAAACGTTTGTATAAATAAAAACGTTTAACTTTTAAATCTCGAAAACTTTTTTAATATTAAGTTAATTATAAAATGTAAAAACGAGATAATTTATATTATAAAAAATAAAACCAAGAAATTTATTAACATAAAAATAAATAACGAAAAACTTTTAAATAATATAATTTTTTTTATAATACGAACAAGGAATATATATATTTTAAAACTTTAAATAAATTGTTAAATCTTAATAAATTTAAATTAATAATAACTTATAAAAATAAAATCGATTTAATTTATTATAAATATTTTTAATTAAGAAAAATTTAATATATACAAATAAAATAAATAATTATAAAAAATTAATAAAACGATATTAACATTAAAAAAAGTAAAAATAAAACTAACATTAAAAAAAGTAAAGAACTTATAAAAATCTTTATGTTTAAAAAAATAATTAAAAAAGTAAAAAAAGATTATTAATTATAAATATTATGTTAATAAAAAACTTATTCCGGAGAAAAAACGCGGAAATCGCGAATAAAAAAAAAAGAGATAAAATAAAAAATAAGTAAATAACTTTCGAAATAACGCTCGAAAAACGAGTTTTAAGCGTTAATTACATATTTTAAAATAATATTAATATTTTAAAATAATATTAATATTTTAAAATAATATTAATATTTTAAAATAATATTAATATTTTAAAATAATATTAATATTTTTATTTAAATATTAAATAAGATTTTATTAAATAAGTTAAGTAATATATATATATATAAATTAATTTTATATTAAAAAAGTAAAATAAAAAAGAAGTTTATTTTTTTCGTATTTATATTTTTTTAATAATAAAAATTTTAAACTTAATATTAATATTTATTTAGAATTTTACGTGTAATAATAAAATAAGCTAATGAATATAGATTTAAAACTTAAGCGTTATAAGAATTTTACGTTTTAAAAAACTTTAATTAAAAATAAATTAAGAAATAATATAAAGTTTTTATTACGTTATTACGAAATAATATTTTAAAATTTTTATACGAGAAATTAAAACTTATTTTGCGATTTAACGATTTATGTATATAATTTAATAAATATATATTATTTATAAATATTAAACTTATAAAATGTTTATAATTAAAAATAATCCTAAATAAGATATTTTAAATTATTAACTAATAATATAAATAATATTTTAATTAAGACTTAATCGTGCGAGAAAAACAGAATAAATTCGAGGTAATTAAATAAATAAAAATTTATTTTTACGGCAACGTTTATAATATTATATTATTAAATATATTTAAAACGTAAAAAATTATTATTAAGTATTTATTAAAAAAACGCGATATAATATTTTAAATATTAAATAAAAAGAAAAGTTTAAAAAAAGTTTAAAAAAGTAAATATATTTAACTTAAGAATTATATTAAATATATCGAATTTTAAAGAGAGAAAAATAAATATAAAATTTAATTTTTAATAACTTTCGTTAAAAGAATAGCGAAATAAAAAGAAAAATTTTTAAGGAAATTAAGGTATATTTATATGCGAGTAAAATACTTTCACGTGTGAAGTATAAACTATTAAATGTAAATTTATTATAATCGCGATTAAATAATTTTAATTAATAAAAATAAAAGATTAATAATAAAGATATATATAACATAATAAAAAGTAAAAAAAATATTAAAATACCTTATAACGATAAAAAAAAAGAACTCTTAATTTATTTTATTAAATCTTAATTATATTTATAAAAAAAGTTATAAAAAGCCATTCTCGAGTCCGGAAAATCGACTTATAAATTATAAATTATATTATATTTAACGTATTAATAATCGCTAGGTTAAAATATATAAAAAATATATATATTAATAGTTTATAATTTAAAAATTACGATTTTAAAAGCTTTGTTATTATTTATAAAAATTCCCTTAATAATAAACCACGTAATAAATTACGCGGTATAAATTATTAAATTTATTTGTAATAAAATAAGACATTTTATTAACGTAAATATTAAAATAAATATTAAGTTTTATATTTTAAATTTAAACTTAAACCTTAAATTAAATCATAACGATAAGAACGATTAAGACATAAATATAAATAAAAATAATAAAAGCGAATTCGCATTAAAAAGTATTAATAAGTAAGTATTAAAACGTATTTTTAAGTCGAAAATAACGAGATTAAAAAAAAAAAAAATCGAGAGTAACGAAGTTAAAATTACTTAAAGTTAAGACATTTAAAACGAGATTAGTTAAAACAAAATTCAAGGTAAAATCTTAAATAAAAACAAAATAGTTTAAAGTATTTAAATTTAAATTTAAGTTTAAAGGCACCGCAAAGAGATTTAAAGGATTCGACGTTATTATAAGTAAAACAAACGAAGTAAATAGTAATTAAAGTCACGATAAAAATAAATAAGAATTAAAATTAAAATTTAAAGCTAAAAAATCCGAAAAATCCAAGTCGAAATCCGGTTTAAAATTAAACGTCAAAATAAAAGATATAAATAATAACAAAAACGAGAAAAACGAGAAAAACGACGAAAATAATAATAATAAAGAAAACGCCGAAAAAAAAGTTAAAAAAGTTAAGGAATTTATCGTTAGTAAATCGTTTAAAAATAATTACGTTAATTAATAAATTTAAGCGAATAAATTCGATTTTAAGACGTATAACTCTTAAAAACCTCAAGAGTTAAGAATTATTTAAAATAACGAAAATAAAAATTATTTATTATTAATTATAAATTTTATAATTTACGCGTAAAAGCGGTTTATAAAGCGAAGATTTATCGATTTATCCTTATTATATAAATTTATAAATTAAAAATTAAACCGTTTTTAATTAAAGATTTTATAAATTATAAATATTATTATTAATAAAGAATTCCGGATAAATCCGCGGCCCGAGCCTTATACATATAAGAATTCTAATAATAGCTTCTTATTATTAAAAGAGTATAGCTATGTAGGCTAAACCGGTAAATTCTCTGATTAAACTAGTTTACCTATGTTTTACGTTCTGCTTAGTTTTTAATTAATTAACGACTTTAAAACCCCATTTTTTTCGTTATTAATTAGTAATAAAACACGTCATTTTATATTATAATAAAGATTTTATAATGTTTTCTAAATTTAATATATTATTAATTCCTTTAACATTTTTATAAAATATTAAATAAAATATTTTAAACTTTTTATTTTTATATATAATATATTTTATTTTTAAAATATATAAATATATAAATTTATATTATTTAATTTATAAAGTATTTATAAAGTTAATTCGAGTTAAATTTTTTAATACGCTTTAAATAAAATAATAATTACTTTTTATTAATATAAAACTTAGTTCTTTTAATTATATTAAGTTATTTTTTAAGATATTTCGCTTTTTAAAGGTTATTTAAAAATATTTTATTAACTTTACGTAATTATACGCCTTATAAAGTAAATATTTAATACTTATTATATTTAAATTAATATTTATAATTTTAAAATAGTTTTTATTAATTGTTTTAAATTAAAATATGTTTTTAAATTATTTTAACGTGTTTTTTAAAACGCGATTTATAATATAACGTACTATATAAACAAGTAAATATAATAAGCTTATAAACGAAATTTTATAGTTATTACACTTTTAACTATTAAAAATCATTTATACCGCATTTAAATTAATTAATAATAATAATTATTTAAATCGTTTTATTTGAGTTTTTAACGCGTAATTTATATCGATTAATTAATTACATTTTTTAAGTTAAAGCCTTTTAAAATTAAAATAAAAAAACTAATAATAAAAAAATTAATTAAAACCTCTTAAAATTTAAATCGTTAAATATCTTTTTATTTATTATATAAATACGTGTATTATAATTAGTTTAATTATATATATTATATCGGTTTTATTTAATTATTACTTTTTAAAACCTTTTTATTATTAATTATAATATTATATAAATTATTTAAGTTTTTATTAATATTATTAGTTTTTAAAACAAGTAAATTAATAATTTTAATTTTTTTTAAAAAACATATAAATATAATTTTACGCGTTTTAATAATATTATATAAATCATTTTTAATAATTAAAAATATAATAATTATAAAAATTAAAATATCTTATAAATTTTCTATTAAATAAATTTATTATTTTATTATTATTTAATTATATATTTTTATTTTTTAATAATAATAAATTATTATAGTATTATAAAACAAAGTATTATTTCTCGGCATTTTATATTATGTGTGTGTATTAAAGTTTAATACTTGACTTGCAATGTTTTGCTGTGGCATATCCAAAGAACAAACTTGTGGTGCTTCATGCCAAACTTCAAAGCACCTATGTAGGGAGATAGTGGCCATCTGTCACAAGACGAACCACGATTATGGCCCCATCCAGCGGTCACCCGTCCGAAAGTCGCTGCGGCAGTATTGGGAAGAACAGCCATCTTAGCGTCACGCTAACTAATTAGTAAGACCATGAGATCAAGTCTTAGATGTTAGGGCAAGACATCATTTCAACCTTATCGTTGCTTGTGCTCTTCATGATGACAACGGTGACTGTTCATTTGGACGCAGACGGATTAATTCAAGTCAGGTATGTTTCAACAATTACTATCCACATACCTAGGTAGGTAGATAGTCAATTATGCTTCGATCAATCTAAGGGGAGCGGATAAGTACTATAAGTACTACTTCCTGGTAAGTATACATCCATTTCAAAATTTAATTGTAGCTAAGTTGTTTGTTCTTATCCAATGTTGCTCTGAGATTTAGCATGAGAATTGGAATTAGACTGACGACTACGCCCTTTCTTCGTGTAGCCACATACGTGTTGCAGAAGCAACGCTATGATATCGAAGTTTGGGGGGGGGAAGGTTAAGTATTTATTACCGTAAACCCTGGTGGTGGTTAAAGCGTTTGGATGATATTTAAGTTAGTTTTCACAGTGTGGGAGACTTCGTTCTCTAACATCATTACATACCCAAAATGGACTGTTCGTTCTAGTACCGAATCAACCCCAACTGGACATTGGGGAAAGTTTTGCTCCTACATCCTCCAAAGTCTGACGCTTCCCGGGGCCTTTTTGACTCAACTTGGGTGCGGGCACGGCACATAAAGGCAGGGGCACAAACAATTCACCATTAACTACCAGAGAGATGACCGTGATTGGCTGCATACTTAGGTTTCATCATCAGCATCACCATCACCTATCATGCTGTATGCAACTTACATGTTGTCGGGCATGTGCCATGTTGTTACTACTCTTTGTCCCCCCCCCTCCTCTCTAGAAGCTCGGTCATCTGATTGCGCACGAATTATAATAATTAGCCCTGTCGCCCACTTGTTATTCTCATACCCACCCCTATCTCAGATAAGTAACTGGGATGCGGAATTGCTTCTTTTAGAACCAGCATTTCTTTGTTGGAATCTTTCTATCTCCAAACAGTACAAAGAACGCTTGGCACCTCTAAATAAAATCATCTCTCATACGTTATCGCTTATCGAGATTAAGAAGTGCAAGTCTTTGACCCCCACTTAACTTTTTGTATCATACTGGAACTTGCCTTATATCATGGCCAAGTCGCTGAGGAAATCAAGGATGGCAAACATCTCTGACGACGATATCGACGCAATCACACCTTGTGCTCTCCCGAACAACACCACCAGAGACCCAATTGAAGATATCAGAACTACAAGGTTAACGTCCCCGAGCTCTGTTTGTTCCTCTGTTCACGCATGCGAATCCAGGGGCAGGAGGCAGGAGTCTGTAAAGGCGCTGGAAGAGGGCACAGCGGGGGACCCAGAGAGGTTGTGGAAACGTATGCTTGCCCTTCAGCAGATATATAGCTGCTATAATTCAGCAAGAATGAGTGCCGCACTTAGCTCCGGAAATGCTAGTTTATTGCTGCGTAAGTGGGCCGCTGCGTAACGTGAAGCGACATGTTCGCTGACTTAGCTATGTTCTAGCCTCCAAAGCTTGTTTAGACCTAATGAATGAGCATATGGCCGTACTACCTGACGATGTAGAACCCGCATTTTTCGAATGGTGTCTAAACGCAGAGGCGGGCCCGGTGGCGGGGGATGCCCATTGATATGAATATCTATCTCAATGGTTTATTCATATCCCTAGCAGTGTTTGGCGCGAACTTGAATTCTTGGAAATTCTTGGAAGGCTACTTATGAGGAGAAAGGAACTTTCTCTGGCTGAGCAACGGGGCCATGGCGATAAAAATGAATTGTGATACCCCGAATTGGAGTTTGGGTGTGGCTTCCTATACACACGCACACACCACACAAACATACATGGGAGGAGCCTTCAAATTTACAATGATGCTTCGTTCGTAATTGAGTTCCAGCTTCAAATTGACGTTGCCGATCATAGTCTGTCTCTGCCTGTACTGGATACACTAAATAATTCAAAAACCACCCTGTGGGTGATAAGTCGACAAGTGAAGCTCAATCCATGGAGATAGCCCCATAACGTCTCTCGGGCTTACGGGTCAATATGATGAGTGATGCCGAGAGCTCGCACTTCCCGCGATTTTAAGCTCTCAGATTATAACCGAGGCTCACTTCTGGGTAGCTGAAAGACTTAGAAGAGCATTGCCCAGAACCTTCTTACACTGTTCTCGATAAAGCGTAGCAAGTTGTTGATTATTATTCGCAGCCTCATACCCTGGGTCTTGGAGTTCTAGCTCCTCGAGGTCCATGCTGAGTTTCGATCCTAGTGTGTCGACAATCTTCCCAAGCAAGTCTTCTGAGATACTCCCTTGCATGATTTCTTCTAGGCTGGGACCCGCGCTTTCATTGTTCTCGTTGGCGATAGATTCGTACAAGGCAACGACAAGAGAGTCTTGGATATGGGAAAAATAAGGAATACAGTGTGTCAAATCTGGACTTAGAGATCTCGAGCGTCCAATGAGTGAGCTGTGATAGGCAATTGGTCTCAAAGACACGACATGAGATGCTGCTAGATCTCCAGCCTTGGGGTTCGCTTTTGTCTTGATGTGAACATAATCATTATGGAGCGCCTCACTCTCCGGAACAATAAAGCCGTACCCGAGGAGCAATTCCGCGTTTGTCTTTAACCCATAATTGTTAAAAATCTGCTCCCCAGCCAGATACGCCCGTCCGGAGCGAAACCTGCACACCTGCGCGGTGGCATCTGTAGCCCATGTGGGCCGTATTAATGGGGAGTGGTTTCCGATGTCGAACAAGGGTAGCAAGATTGAGAAGTCGTCTCTTCCACAAGGTAAAGATATGGAGTCTATGTTGGGTACGATGAGCGACGGGCGAAAGCTCCGACTAGTAAAGATACAATATGCCCAATAGTAAAGGGGCCGAGTGTACTCAAACTGGTACTTTTCTGGCAAGAGTTTCATAGCGCGCTTGAACTCCTTCTTTAGAACGGACTTAATTTCCTCAACTGCTTTAAATGCGTTGGTACCCCTGAGAAAGTCGACATCGGCAGATGGCCACATCAACGGTAGCATGCCGCTGACGTGCTCAGGTTGGGGCAGAGTTTGTATGTATGGCCACCACGGCGAATCTCGTCCAAGCAGATACTGTCGCACGAGAAAGAATCTACCTATGACGTGAGGAGGTGTCCCCTGTAGAAACTCTAGGGGAAAATAAGATTTCTCTTCAGACTGCGAGATGAATGGAGGTAAGGCTGCCGCGAAATCTGGATGGCCCGCGGCAGCATTCAGATACGAAAGCGACTTTGACAGCGGCAGTGCGACGACTATATCGTCTGGCCCGACTGAACACGAGTCTTTTACACGGAAAGACCCTTTCGTGATATCGTCATAGTAGATCTCAACAGCCGGGTGAAGACAACCACCATCCTCCTCAACCCATTGAAGTAGCGCATCGTAGCGCTCGACTACAGTAGTCATTAGACTGATTGAGACGTAACAAGCCGAATAATTTGGCAGAAATACGAAAAACCAAATCTTTCAGTTTCCTCTTATCTGCATAGCCATTAGAGCTCAAGTATATGATGCCCTATTGCTTGGCCCTTTTAAAAACGTAGATTGCCCGTGAGAATTGAAATTTTTAAAGTGGGTAACCTACTAAAGGCCTTTAAAGAGAACCTATCTATTATAACGGGGGCTATAGTTAACCCGCGCACTAATATTATATATAGTTATTCTTCTTAAAAGTTTACGTTTTATTAAGGCTTTTAATAACTTAATTAATAATTAAAGTTTTATTTATATAAATTTTAACTTTTTAATTTTATATATTTTAATATTTTAAAATAAATAAATAAAATATAATAATAATATTTACTTTATAATTATTAAAAATAAATATAAAGTTTTATATATTTATTAATTTTATTAAATTTAAAAATTATGAAAAATTATTATAACGTATTATATAAGCGAGTAAACGATATAAGCTCGCGGACGAAATGGATTTTTATATAAAATCGACTTTTTCGAAAATTCATAGCTTTACTTTTAAAAATCGGAAAAATCTCGGACTTTTTTTTTTAGTTATATAACTATATAATTTAATTAAAATAAAATTCAAAGAAATTAATATTAAAAAACACGAAAAGAAAACATATAAAAACTAAAATTATAATAAAACGTATGGACCTTTTTACGTATTTCTTTATATATTTCACTTTTTATTTTTTTGAATTTTATTTTAATTAAACTATATAGTTATATAACTAGAAAAAAAGGTTCCAGATTTTTCCGATTTTTAAAAGTAAAGTTATAAATTTTCGAAAAAGTCAATTTTATATAAAAATCCATTTTGTTCGCGAGCTTGTTTCGTCTACTCGCTTATGTGGTATGTTAATATTATAATATATTATATAAACTTATAAATAAAATTTTATAATTAATTATTATACTTTTAATTATTAAAAATTATTTATATTTGAAAAATCTAATTTTATATAAAAAATTAAATTAACTTACTTATTTATATGACTTATTTGCTTATATAATATATTAATAAAGAAAAAAGACTTAAAAGTAATAATTAAATAAAAACAATATAATGTATAAATTTATATAATAAATAAAAAGGTATTTAATAATTTAAATTTTAAAGAGTTTTAATTAATTTTAAAGGAGTTTAACTTGAAAAATGTAATTAATTAATCAATATAAATCATATGTTAAAACCTCGAATATTTAATATAAAATATTTAGTTTTTAAAATATAAAATGAAATAAAACAAATTAAATAATAATAATAATTAATTAATTTCGATATTAACGTACTATATAAGCGAGTAATTAAAACAAGCTCGCAAACGAAATGATTTTTTATATAAAATCGACTTTTTCGAAAATTCATAACTTTATATGTAAAAGTCGGAAAAATCTCGAATCTTTTTTTTAGTTATATAAGTATATAATTTAATTAAAATGAAAATCCAAAAAAAAGTGAAATATATAAAGAAATATATAAAAAGATTTATACGTTTTGTTTTAATTTTAGTTTTTACGTGTTTTTTTTTCGTGTTTTTTATTTTTTATTTTAGTTAAATTATATAATTATATAACTAAAAAAAGGTTAAGATTTTTTCGACTTTTACATGTAAAGTTATGAATTTTCGAAAAAGTCGATTTTATATAAAAAACTATTTTGTTCGCGAGCTTGTTTTATTTATTTGTTTATATTATACGTTATAAAAAGTTATTTTATTAATTATTATTTAATTAAAGCTTTTTTTAAATAACGTATTTATAATGTATTTTACATTTTTTATTAAATTATATAAGTTTAAAAGGTGTTTATTACTAAATTTTAACGAGATTTTAAAGAAAGTTAATAAAAAATAAGTACTTAATTAATAAATATAATATTGATAAAATTATAAAGTTTATAATAATTAATAAAGATATTAAATATCTTATTAAATAAGAAAAGTAACTTAAAAAAACTAAATTTAAAAGTTTTATAAATACTTTTATAAATTTATTAAGGTTTTATTTAAAAAATATTATAAAGCTTATTTAAAGTTATTAAAATATTTTAAAGTTTAAAAACTATAACGATATTTATTATTAGTTTATTTTAACTTTTAATATAATTTAAAATAACTTTAAAGAAAAAAGGAAATAATATTATAAAGATTTATATATATAAAAAAGTAATTTAAAAAAATAAAAAGCATATAATAAACTATTAATCGCTATTATATAATAATTATATATTAAGTATTTATATAATTAAAGTAATCGGCGTAAAGAAACGCCGACCTTTTATATTAGTTTTAAATAAGAAATAATTAAAAGCATAAAAACAAAGTTTTGTCGTTATAGTAATTTAAAAAGGCAAGGCGGACCATATCGTATTATAGATATATTAATATAAGCCCTTACCCCTTATTACACCATATATATTGTACTGATTAGTATGTTGTTTAGCTTTATAGATATAAGAGAATAACTCATCAGCATGCTAATGATGACTTAGGGAGCAAAGCAGATGGCGCGAAGTTTTCACGAATCCTTAATCCATAACCTCCAGCAAACCCGTTCGGTAGGACGAACAGGGCTTCCCAGGCATTCGAGGGCAATGGTAATTCTAAGCTACTGATGGTAATTAAATCGCCGAACACGGAGCCAGTCCCTACCTGCCTGCCTTACTAGCTACCCGATTTCTATTTACCGGTTAGAAGGAGGTCCAGGTTATCGATAAGTATCAATCAGTGAAGCTCTAATTTATCATTAAGTTTACCACAACAGACCTCGAGATATTATCACTGGAAAGAAAATAGCGTGGTCGTACCGCGACAGCGCCAGTAAGAACGTAGTCAACTATACGTACGACGCCGTAAATTTCTAGATCCTACCTCTTCCTGAATTATATCAACAACAAGATGCACCCATTTGCTGCGAAGCGGCAGGATGCACAACCCTCCTCTCCTTTGTTTCAGCCCCCTTCGAAATGAGTCTCCTCTCCGCCATTGCAACGGCGATATCAAACGCCTTCTGAGTTGACCTTACATTAGCAATCCCTTTTCCTACGATATCAAAAGCAGTTCCATGGGCCGGTGTTGTGATGACGACTGGTAGGCCACCCTGTACAGTGATGCCACCGTCAAACCCTAAAAGCTTCATCGCGATCTGCCCCTGATCATGATACATAGTGACAATTCCATCGTAGTGGGCCCGACGAAGGAAAATAGTATCTGAAGGATACGATCCCTCTACATTTATGTAGCCCATCTCCCTAGCAGCTTCAATTCCAGGCACGATGTGCTCGATTTCCTGACGGCCGAATGAGCCTTTCTCGCCGTTGTGAGGGTTCAGAGCGCAGACTGCTAAACGGGGACTTTCAATCCCGGACTCCCATCTACCCAAAAAAACCATTAGCAATTAATTCGCTCCCCGTTCTAACCCAGGAGTGCAGATATTTTAAAACATGCACCGGAAGGGCGAACACAAATGGGAGCAACATACAGCAGGCGATCCAACAGAACAATAGCGTTTTTCACCGTCTCCTTAGTGACCATTCCGGCTACCTTTTCCACGCCGACATGGCTGGTTACTCTTCCCGTCCATAGCCCATCGATAATATTGATCTCACTTGTAGTCCCCTTGTAGTCGAGATATTTAGCAAACCATCGCAACTCATCCTCCTCCTCCATGCCTGCTAGCTTCAACGAGCTTTTGTTTAGCGGGGTAAAGACGATGGCATCAATTTTGCCCTCCAACACCATATTTAAGGCTCGTCGCAATTGATGCATGGAGCGCTCCCCTGCTTCCTTAGAGACTTGCGCTGGTGGGATAACGGGCTTGCTTGCGCCGAGGCCTTCATCCATGATCTGAACGCCATTTGCGCTCGCAATTTCAGCTATAGGTACTCTTAATCCAGCTACAGGGATAGAAGCAGCTTCCATCTCATCTTTATCGGCAAAAATAAAAATATCTGCCTTCTTAAGGTTCTCAGGGTTGGAAACCAGCTTGGCTGCAAGCTCTGGGCCGATCCCCGCGGGATCACCAAGTGTCAAAGCCACTCGAAGACGACGGTGAGTGAATGCGGGACCGTCAATAGCCATATTAACTCGAAATTTGTTGGTGCTAGTACTGTTTACAAAGTAAATACACCAGTGCTCGTAGGTTCTAAAATTAAAATAATAACCAGTTCCGTCAAGTCCATTTAGAAGGACTCGGTTAATAGACCGGAAATTCCCCAAGCTCTCAGAAACACCTTGGCTATAGTCGTCGAGATACCATATGGCAGAGACATGGGGCACTACCACCATCTTCCTGCAAGCGAGACGCCAAGGAACAGATGACAGGTTACCATCACTACATCTCCATCCCATCTCTTGGGGAGCATTCCCCCAGTTACCCCACGGTCATGCTACGTAGTATGTACTAGGTTAGTAAGACCCTTCCTCCACAAAACATACGAGGAACTCTCCTCCGGGCTTTCTAGATTCCGAAGTTCGGCCGAGGGAGTATTGACGATAGTCGACGACGATAGATGCACAATAGTTGCGAGCGTTTAGCCTTCGCGAAAGATCACCTCGCTGCGCTACAATAAAGGGGGGGATTGAGATTCAATCCTCGGATAGCTCCAATAAGCTCCAATACGCTCTTCTGTAATAAACGATCAAATTCAGGAGTTCGTCCTCTATAGACTTCGAGACAATCAGAAATAAAACATAGAGTTAAAAACTTGCTCAGGACTTTTGGACCCAAGCTTCTAGAGGCTAGACTAGTTACCTGTTACACTACCCTAGGAGACACGCGGTCTATCAGGGTCACATGGGAGAGAACTGCCTAGGCGACCGATTTCTAGATGCCTTGTTACGGGTCAACACATTAACCAAAACTCAGTTTGCCAAGTAATCTCGAATCTTGTTTAACACCTCTTTGTTCTTCTCCAGATGGACACTATGATTGGCATTCTTGACGATGAAAAGTGTTGCATTTGGTATTTTCGAGGCAATGTATATCGAATTTTCTTCAAACAGTTAGCCTGTTCCAGCCCTGTAGTATTCATCAGATGCTAGCCAACCTGGAGGGCATATCCAGTCCTTATCACCGACGATCACAAGAGTCTTTGCAGTGATCATATGCAACTTGTCTCTGTAGTCGAAATACTTTTCTTGCTCTGAATAAAGGTCATCTAACTCTATTAGAACCGAGAACACTGTGGATTGGTCTGATATCGAGACTCACTGTGTGCCTCCGCGTTGTACACATTGTTTAGCACGCTGTTCAACGCTGCATCTGGGTCAAAGGACTCGCTATATAGAGGAAGCATAGCAAAGTGTACGAGGCTAAATTCCGAGTCACTCTCGAAAGTACCAAACACTTTGTTCTTAAGCATTTCAACCGAAAAACTCGGTGCCCTAGACATCCTCTGTTCGAGGATTTTTATGGCATCTTCTTCCTCTAACGCTCATGTAAGCTTTAATATTTGCTGGCATCCATTTGTCAAGAGTCTCTCACGGTGATATGAAGGCGCAGTTCCTCGGAGAATGAGACGATATACGTGGTGTGCATATTTAATTGCATAGTGTTGAGCAAGGAACCCGCCGAAGCTGCCACCACAAATGATCACTTTAGTATCAGGACCGGCGAAGTGCTGCCGTACAGCTTCAATATCGTCTACTATCTGTTCGAAAGTATACGGCTTGGTGGGGCTGCTTTGCCCATGTCCACGGTAGTCGAAGGACAATACTCTATACTTGCTACCAAGCGGTCCGTAGGCCTTGAAGTCTGACCGGTGGTCACCTATAGGTTTTTAGAATATCACATGCATTTACATTACTCCGGGGCATCGAGATGACCAACCAAAGCCTCTACCGCCGTGCAGCGTGATTACCAGAGGAGCGCCGGCGGGCCCGCATATCTGGTAAGCAAGCCGGGCGCCGTTGATCTCAGCGAAATCAACCATTATTAGGTAGGACCAATACTCAATCAACCCGACTATAGTGGTGGGCGCTGATAATTCGGGACAAGGCAATCACGGGTTCCTAGAAGGATCCAAGTTCACGGCTTCGAACGAGACCTAGAGAAGAGAAAAGGAGAGGTGGAATGATCTTGGACCAACGCGATGTTCGTCTTAGCTAATTTGTTTAGGATAGCCCGGGTCGAGCTTGGACTAGGTATCTATGCAATTTCTAAGTTACATAGTATTGAGCTAGAGCGTGAATGGTATGTATATCCCTGCGATTATCAGATCATAGGGTACGTATTATTATATCAAGGTAGGCTGTCTCCAAGGGCTGAAGCCTGATAGGTACAATTTAGCTAGGTAGTCTAAGCCATGGTCGGTCAAGGTCCGGTCAGAAACTACTGTATGGGGCATGATTATCTCCTCATTATCACTGTGGCTACTCCACTACTCATGGTTCATCTCCACCTGAGCCCGCTAAAATATCGTGGACGCGACTGGTAATGTGGAAATCGACATGGCGTGCTCATCCCGTTCTAGGTCGCCATCACTTAGGAACGTCGCGATAGCTATCATAAAGTCGAAGTGAAGACTATAGGAGCAATACTCTAAGGGAATGAAGCCAATCTTCATTAGAGCTCACGAGTGCAATAGCAGCAGCAAAATAGCATCTGTTTATCCTCACCGACCAAATCGAAGGAGAATGACGGCACCGACAGAAGACATCCAAGCGGCCAAGACCAACGAAACGGCACAGAATATCGCGAGCAAGTCACCAAGCTCTAATGGCGACCCTATTTCAGACAAAGGGCCAGTCCAGGTCGTACGAACCAGTTATCCTGGACTTACTGGTTTCTTTCACTGGCACGAGCCCGGGACAACAAAGGAAGAAAAGCGGCTCATCTTCAAGCTCGATTGGTTCTTACTGTCTTACTCCTGCTTATGCTTTTTTATTAAGTGGCTTGACAGCAATAATGTGACCAACGCCTGGGCGTCAGGCATGCAGGAAGAGCTGGGCTTTGGAGCTGGCAACGAGCTATCATGGATGAATACGTTCTTCAATGCTGGGCAGCTGGTAGGGGCGCCATTCGCGAACTTGGTTATTACGGTGATCCGTCCGAGATACTGGCTTCCTTCTTGTCTTATGTGCTGGTCGGTTTTCGTGCTCTTTTTATACAAGTGCAACACAGCTCCGCAGTTCTACGCACTTCGTTTCTGTATTGGTCTATTTGAGTCTGCCGCTTGGCCTGGAATCGAATATACTCTCGGAAGTTGGTACCGAAAGTCTGAACTTGCCCGCCGTTCGGCCCTTTTTGTCATTTCAGGGGTCCTCGGCCAGATGTTCTCGGGTTACCTACAAGCGGCGTTGTATACCGGAATGAACGGTAAAGGAGGCCTCTCAGCGTGGCGGTGGTTGTTCATATTCGATTTCGTTCTGGCAATTCCTGTGGCCATCTATGGCGTGGTGAGTAGATATTATGAAAAAGAACTTTTTGAACTTCAGGAGCTGAGCTTTATTGATTGGTTATCTAGTTATGCCACCCTGATACACCTCACCAATCTAATGCTTGGTATCTCAATGAATGGGAACGTCGACGTGCCCAGGAACGAATAGAGGAAGAGGGGCGCAAGCCTTTCGGAAAGCTGGATTTAACCGTATTCAAGAGAGTCGCTACCAGCTGGCAATTATACTGCTTTGTGATAGGATATGCCTTGTGGTCACTAACCGTTGGGTCCTACGTGATGCAATATTTCACACTCTATCTCAAATCGACGGGCTATTTTACAATTCCACAAATCAATAACATACCGACAGCAATGGGTGCCGTTAACTTCTTCACCATGTTGATTACCGGCTATGTGGCAGACAAGATCGGAAACCGAGGCCCAGTATGTCTAGCCGTCGGTTTGATTCTGACTATCTGTTACGCGATTCTGTCGGCATGGGATGTACCCCATGGGCTAAAGATGGTCGTATTCATTGCCTGTGGTACCTATGGTTGCTTTACGCCCCTTCTAGCTGGCTGGGTGAACGAAACTTGCGGCGGTGATCAGCAGAAACGCGCATTTATTCTTGGTTTAATGACATCTGTTGGGCCAGCAGTTCTGATTCCTTTCCAGCAGCTACAATTTCCAAGCTCTCAAGCACCGCATTTCGCGAAAACACATGGGTGGCCCAGCGCTCTCGCCTTTGTTATCGTCCTGACGATATGGACTTCATTTGTCATTCCAATGACTCAGAAAGCCATGCAGAAGCGAGTTCAGACGGACGAGTATTCGTCAGAGCAGGGAGAAGAGGCTTGATTGATGACGCAGGGTGTTTAGAACAACAAGAGTACGACTGTGGCGGGTTGTAACTTTTCTAGGTAGTGTATTAATTATTGTCGTCAAGGGCCCGGAATTCATGTAAAGTTGCTGTTGAATTGTTTGAGCGTATTTATACGAAACAAATGTCCGATGAAGTTTGGAGCCTCTAGCTCACCCCTTACTCCCGACGTTAGCCCCCAGCATGTTTGAGAACATTTTTGTCCGAACTGCGTATAGTACTAACAGCAGTAGCTTTCTAAAAAGCCATTGGAATTTATTTAGGAATGGCCCACTGATAGTGCTAATTCGGCATTATTAACAAGGTTAAATTGTTTCTTAACGGCTTATCAGTATATTAGTCTATATAATTATAATTGTCTTTAATGTATATTAAATGTCTTTTAAGTTAACACCCCCCCCTCCTCCCTCCTCTTTTTATAACCCTTTTTAGTTATAAACTTTATTTTTATATATAAAATCGCTGAAATCACATTTAAATAACAATATAACTATTTAAATATAACAAAATATATATTATTTTATTTATTTATATTATTAAAGTATAATTTAAAGATAAAATTAATATTTTTTAATATTTTTATATATAAATTACTAATAAATTTATTAGAATTTAAAAACTTAAAAAACATAATAAATAAAAATAAAGGTTAATTATTTAATTAAATTAAAATATATAATATATTTATAACAATTAATTTTATAAATATAATAAAACATATATAATTAATAAATGATTTTTATATAAAATTTTTATATATTCATTTTTTTAAATTTATCTTAATTTTAATAAATAATAATTAAAAAAAATATATATATATAAATAAATTAAACCTTTAAAATTTCTAGTTTTACTTATTTTACTTATTAGGTTATTTAAAATTTTAAGGTTTAATAAATTTATTAATAAATTATATATATAATACAATGCTTAAAAAGGCTTAAATATAGTTTAACGAACGTGATATACGCTATATAAACCTAGATAACATATAAGAAAACTTAATTATAGGTCCCTCTGTTTTTTCGTATCAATATAAAATATTAAGAAAATTAAAATTAACTTATAAATAACTATCTTATAATTTTTCAATTTAATATATATAAGTATTATCATTAAAACTGTTTAATATTATATATTTTACTTGTTTATAGTGCTATTATTCACGGAGTTATTTAAATGTGAAATCAGTAAGTTTTTGTGGTTTTATATGGGAAAATGGTGGGTCGTGACTAGGGAGGTTCACAGGGGGGGGTGTGTTGACTTATATGCTGTCGACAAGACACAGTAGCTGTCAAGTTCGCTTAGCAACGTACTAACTATTGAAGCCTCTAAAGTAGAAGCCACTAGGTCTACTTACAAATTTGTGAATTAGTTTGTCGTGAGACTTGGTATTTATTAGCATAGTAGTATTTGTGTCTGGGCAAGGAACATGCAACTGGCGGATAGTACATTTAATGGCTTCCCTGTATCATCCATCAAGACCATCCCTCGCTTTATCCGCAATAGCAACACTCCAGGATTGATAATCAAACCCTAGCTCTTCAAGAGTTTTCACGTCCCGTCTTTTCTCCCCCAGAGCTCTCGATGCGATTTTGATCAGTGGGAATCTCTCACGTACCCATGCCTTATCGATTCCCCAAAAGGGTGGAAGCTTTCCATCGCCGTTATTATCAAGC
Organism: Biscogniauxia marginata; assembly: GCA_022695795.1. Classification (NCBI taxonomy): domain Eukaryota; kingdom Fungi; phylum Ascomycota; class Sordariomycetes; order Xylariales; family Xylariaceae; genus Biscogniauxia; species Biscogniauxia marginata. The sequence goes on along the minus strand of MU404140.1, from coordinate 114,396 downwards.
CCTTGAGCTTTCTCTGCAGACAAAGATATGGCATGCAGTCGATTAATGTAATCAACATCCTTTGGGAAGGCCAGGTTATGCAGGAATTTACTTTCTCCCTTTTCATTTAGCATCTTCGACTCCCACTCTAGCATAATCGCGTGTGGCGGTAGTGGTAGTCGACCTGCCCACAGTCTTGCCACGTAACCTGCCTGTGCTTCGGATATGGGGAATGGCACCACCCGCTGGGGAATTCCTAAGAAGCTGAGCGTAGGATCATCGATGTAGAGTATATGTTCATACAGATGCTTCGCATAAGATCCGTTCGTGATGACAGCCGGGGATAGCGACTTCAAAAACGGGAACGAGTAGAAATATCCTGTGCAAAACACTACTGCGTCGATGTTCTTTTCCAAACTACCGTCACTAAATTTCACTGCACGCTCTGCTGGTAAGAATTCCTTTATCTCCGGCACTAGTTTGGCCCATGGCTTTTCTTCAACTACCGCCACAGGCTTGATCTTTTCCGAGACAATGATGGGCTTTTGGCAGACAGTTGAGATCTGTGCGCTCAGATCAATACCAGAGGCAGAGTTTCCCACGATCACTACTTTCTAAGAGTGATATCAGCCTCCGTGTTCTCATATTGCAAGCGGCTATGGGCTTACTTTGCCTTCGTACTGATCCGGAAGCCTGTAAAACTTGGAGTGAGAAACGCACCCGGGATACATCCGGTCAAATTCGTCAAGTCCTTTGATGTCGGGAATGAAGGGGTCATTGTAGTGACCGCTAGCCACTACAACTGCATCGAACTTAATGGTTCGCTTCCAGTTGGTTTTCATGTCTAATACTTCTAATTCCCAACAACTTTGCGCCCCGTTCAGGATCTTCTGGACACTTAGCACTTGTGTATGAAGACTCAACACTGATTGTAGTTCTCTGGCATAGTCTTCAAGATACTGCCTGACGACTGCATGCCCGGGGAATAACGGAGAGCCCTCCGGGAACCTTCGGTCTGAATAGTTCATGAGTGTGTGGGGGATATTGGTCTCTAAGAAGTTATAAACAGGGGACACAAACTGTGGCCCGGTGAGTTCATTTGCCCATATTGCTGTATCTGGTAATGTGCTAGGTCGAGTTCGTGGGATCGTGAACTCGTTGTCAACAACACTTAGAGGAGTATAGTTCCATATTCCTCCAACGGTTGATCGTTGCTCAAAGACCTCGATCTTCGAAAACTTCTTTTCTGCAACGAGGTACCTTTCCATGATTGGTCAGCCGCAAATATCACATGAGATTGATTGTTATACCTTACTTAGCAGCAGCAAGTCCACAGGGCCCGGCGCCGATAATAGCAACACGATCGACGTTCAACCTGTTTTCGAGGTAGGTTGGCGACATGGCGTGTTACCTAGGTACTGTACGGCTCTTGTATTCACGTGTCTGCTTGTACGCAGACTCGTCCCAAAATTGCGTGCAAGTCTTATACATGGTGGGCTCACTAATTCGGAGCAAACGTTTTGAACTACATATGTTTCGATTATGATGAGCAATCGCAACGAAGACGAAACATCTGCAATAACCCATATTTCATGTTACCAAATGGGGCAATTTCTACCGCCAAGTGGCCGACCATCGTCGGTACCACTCTCAAGCTTAGGTAGTCCTCGGCGATGAGCCCGAAATAGTCCAAAACCCACATGCTAGACCCTGATGGGTCCCGCTAGGGTCAATAACCACTGATGGCGCGGCTCGTGCTTGACACGGCTAGGGTCTTAGCCACGCTCTCTCTACCACCCCGTACGCTCCGGGTGCTGACTCTTCAACTGCTACACATGTGGGCTCTACGTTATGTAACGAGGAGAGGGCCATCAAAACAACACCACTCACCGGGCATTTCCCGATGAAAGTACCAAATAATTCGCTACGGAATGCGAAGCATGGGTGAGAAGTGCGCTGTACAGGGAAAGGGAGTGGTGGAATACAGACGGATTTCGAACCCGTCCCTGACCACTAGATCAGCATGTCTTCAGATATGAAATCGTCGATTCACCGATTCCGCGTTAGCCGGACGTCTCCGTCTCTCGGTGATACGATGCCACCAGCGCCGCTCAACCGGCCACGATCCGCCTCCCCAGATAGTGGAGCTGAAAAGCCCCTACGACCAGCTTCGAAACCCAAGAGTATTCCAGCGTGCGACAGGTGCCGCTCATTCAAGAAGAAATGCAGTCGGACATTCCCCGTGTGCTCCCTTTGTGCGAGCGCAGGGCAGAAATGCTCGTTCTCCACGCCAGCATCATCAAGCGCTGCCCAGACACACCATTTGCGCATGCGCGTTGAATGGTTGTCACAATACATCAATCAGAATCTACCTGTCGGCCTCACCAACATTGAGGCTATAGAGACCGGTACGGACCTGACGGAGCTCCTACAAGATGCATCACCTACTGCCCATGGAATCCCGAATGTGGGATCGCCAGTATCGGCCCCCCAAGGAGCCCGAGACAGTCTATCACTACCGAACGGCCATTCAATTGTCGACCACCATAGCATTGAGGTAAACACTGATGACAGATCGGTGTCATCACGGAGTCATCATTCGGTTATCCAGGCTTCGGTTGAGACCGCAGAGGAACGGTCTGTTGAGTCTGTATCCCTGGGTCCGAGCCTCCCCAGCACCCGGCGTCTCCCTCCAGATGCAGCAGCGCGACGGTTCGTAGATGCATATTTTCGGAATGTCAATAGGGCATATCCATTCGTCGACCGAAATAAAGTCTTAAGTGACCTAGAGACGTTTGGGGACTTTGCTAAACGACGCCGAGATGCAGACTCGACTCTGCTATACCTAATCATGGCCATTGGGTGTACGACTTTACAGCGAGCTGGCCAGATTCCAAGCGACACTGTATCAAAATTTGAGGTTGCATATTCTGACATTATCCAAGAATGTCTTTGCAGAGAAGGTATTGAATCGATCCAGATCCTCGTCTTGCTTGCCTTATATTCGCTCTTCGACCCTGCCGGCGCATCAGCATGGTCCATCGTAGGGATTGTTTCTCGTCAAGCTATGCTCCTAGGCTTGACGCGACGAGCTTCAGACGAGAAATCCCTTTCGGCAACAGAGGTCGAACTGCGGCACCGGCTGTTCTGGAGCATCTACGTCCTGGACCGGATGATGGCGACTTCGCTGGGGCTACCAGTTGCACTCACGGATGAGAATACCGATGTTCCCCTTCCCGGACTGACAGTAGATGAGTTCGCATCCCCTGACAGGACCCAATTTGCCCTGGTCTTACAAACGAGTCGCCACGTAATACAGCTTAGACAGATGGAGGGTCGAATTTTGCAGCAGGTGCATTTCAGGAAACAATCCGAAGTCAGCTCTCTCACCCATCCTGATCGACGAGCCATAATCCAGGACATCAGAGCCGAGGTCGAAAACTGGTATAGTAATGGGTGCCTGGTCTCGCCGTTGGAACATGATAACATACCAATACATAATTCGATTACCTGGTTAAGTGCTAGGTATTATTTCCTACTCTTACTACTTCATTACCCATCTCATTTTAACGCATTTGGGCCCGTCATCTCGAGGGCTGAACTTCTTCGGTTTGCGCAAAAACACCTACAATCTACCTCGGCCCTGTTTCAACAACGACAATTGCCTCTGAATCGAGTAACGCTCTGTCGGCTATTCCCTGTCGGCCTTGTGCTCATGTATACTTTCATGACCAATGCCGCAGACTGCTCCCCATTCCCGGCCCGGGATGAAGTCGCCATGCTTGTCAACATCTTGGAATCCTTCCCGGATGGTTGGGTTCATGCTCACCAGGCAGCACATATATTTCGCCAGTTTCTTGCTACGATTGGGGCTGTCTCAAGCTATGGGCCGTTGCACTTTTCACAGTCCTCATATGGCCAGCTTGGAGGACCTAAGGATAATTATCAGAATGTGCTAAAGCCACATATGGCCAGCCTACTCATCCTTATGCAAGATATTCTTGGCAAGGCAAGCTGTTATAGGTTTTTAGAGATACCAGACGAGCGAGATATTTCAGAGTGTGGAATGCCCTCCGTGGGCCAGCAACTGGTGTCTAGTCCTCAAGGCGCTGGAAGGAACTCGATGGCAAATACCACCAGTGTTGGGGGCAGTGAGGATGTTGTGATGAATTATGGATGGGGCCCCTTAGAGTTAGACTTTCTATAGTAAGATCTTGTAGGTAGGTGGACATGGACACCTCGCGATTTCCAGTACAAGTTATAATAGTGTATTTAAAATAGCAAAGCCCATTACTTATGTCAGTTATCTTGTTTAGTTATACCAAGCTTTTTAAGCGCGAATATACACCTTACCACTTGAAATAATGTTAATATCTTTATTATTAAGTTATAATAAGGTAAAATTAATAACGTTTAATTTTAAAAGTATATTTTATATAATCACTTTTTAAATTTCGTTATAAATTTAATAATATATATTATAATGGGAAAATATATAAAGTATTTAATAAACGTTTTTTTTTCGAAAAAAAAAACGGGGTTTTATATATATTAATAAAAAATATTACTTTTTTTAAAAACTATTTTTATTAAATTTTAAAGCTACTTATTATCGACTTATTTTAATTAAAAATCGCCGATTTATTATTTTAAATATATATATTAAAAAGGGAGAAGCCTTAAAAACCTTTAACTTATAAGCGAGTAAACGAAACAGGCTCGCAAACAAAATAGTTTTCTATATAAAATCGACTTTTTCGAAAATTCATAACTTTACACATAAAAATCAGAAAAATCTCGAACCTTTTTTTCTAGTTATATAATTATAAAATTCAAAAAAAATAAAATATAAAGAATACGAAAAAAAAACGTAAAAACTAAAATTATAATAAAACATATAAACCTTTTTATGTATTTTTTTATGTATTTCACTTTTAATTTTTTTTTGAATTTCATTTTTTTGAATTTCATTTTAATTAAATTATATAATTATATAACTAGAAAAAAAGGTTCGAGATTTTTCTGATTTTTATGTGTAAAGTTATGAATTTTCGAAAAAGTCGATTTTATATAGAAAACTATTTCGTTTGCGAGCCTGTTTCGTTTACTCGCTTATGTGATATGTTAATTAAATATATGAAGTATAATAATATTAAGTTTTTTATAATATTTTTCGTAATTATTTAGAATTAATAAGCGTTTAAAGTTTTATATTCGATTTTTAATATAAAAATTAAAATGTTTTATAAATTTTATATTAAGTTTATTTATTATTTAATTATTATTTAATATTTTAACTTTACTTTTTAATAATAATAAATTATTATAATATTATAAATAATAATATAACGTGTCTTATAAGTAAGTAAGCCACACAAGTGAGTAAGCTACTTAATTTCCCATATAAAATTGACTTTTTTAAAAATTTATAACTTTGCGCGTAAAAATCGTAAAAGTCTCGGACTTTTTATTTTAGTTATATAATTATAAGATTTAATTAAAAATAAAATCGAAAAAATGAATTTCAAAAGACGTAAAAAGAAAACGCGTAAAAACTAAAATTAAAATAAAACGTATAAACCTTTTTACGTATTTCTTTATACATTTCATTTTCTATCTTTTTAATTTTATTTTTAGTTAAACCTTATAATTATATAACTAAAAAAAAGGTTTAAGATTTTTACGACTTTTATATGCGAAGTTATAAAATTTTAAAAAGTCGATTTTATATAGGAAATTAAATGGCCTACTTACTTATATAGCTTACTTGCTTATAAAACACGTTAATTACTTTTTATTATTATATATTATTTTAATTAAAAAAACATTTTATTTCGTAATATCGCGATAACTTATTATTATTAAAAAGTAAAATTACGATATTAAATAATAATTAAATTATAAATAAATTTAACATAAATTTTATAAAGTATTTTTTATAAATATATAAAAAATAAATAAAAAGAATTATACGCTTTTTAATTTTAAATAATCACGAGAATTATTATTTTATTAATTTCGAAAATTATTACTAAAAAATATCGTTATATTTTATATATTTAGTTATTTATTATATAAGTTTTAACTTTTTAATTTTATGTTTTAATATTTTAAAATAAATATATAATAATTATTTATAAGGTTTAATAAATCGTTATTATATTTATATTATAAAAAAAGACTTTTTAATTAATTTTATAAAAGTTTTTATTATTATAATAACTATTTTAAATATATAAATTAATTTTCGTATAATTAAATTAATTTTTTTAATTTAAAAAAGGTTATTATTATATTATTTATATTTATATAAATAACACATATATTCTTTTTTAACTTGCGAGGTATTTTTATAATTTAATTATTTTATAAATATCATAAATATTTATAATTAACTTATAAAAATTATTTTAATATTAATATATAAAATGTTTTTATTATGAAATAAAATTACTCGTTTTTAAGAAATAAACTATATTTTTAATAAGTAACGTAAAATTAAAAATAAATAGTTATAAATAAAAAATTACTTAGTATAAAAAAGAAGTAGCTTTATAAGTTAAAAAAGATAATATTATAATTAATAAAAAAAGATTTCGAAAAAAAAAGTAATAATTAAATAAAAACGATAAAATATATATAATTAAACTAATTATAGTACGCGTGTTTATATAACAAATAAAAAAATATTTAATAATTTAAATTTTAAAGAGTTATAATTAATTTTATTTATTATTTAATTTTTAGTTTAATTTTAAAGGGCCTTAATTTGAAAAATACAATAAACTAAATAATATAAATTACGCTTTAAAAAACTAAATACTTAATATAAAAAAGGTATTTGGTTTTTAAAGTATAAAGTTAAATAAAACGATTTAAATAATAATAATTATTAATTAATTTTAATATAACGTAAATGATTTTTAATAATTAAAAGTGTAATAACTATGAAATTTCGTTTACGAGCTTGTTTTATTTACTCGCTTATGTGATACGTTATATATAAATAATAATAAAATTATATAAAAAGAAATAAAAAGATTTATAAGGTTTTTTAAATTTTTATAGCTTTATATCACTTTTATATCATATATAACTTATAAAATAAGTTATTTTATAGGACTTTTTAAAAAATTATAATTATAATTAATAAAATATAATATTAACTTTAATTTTTATTTATATAATAAAATAATAGGTTTTATAAAGCCGTAATTATATTCAATATTTTTTAAAGAAGTATATATAATTATTATTCGAGTTTGTTTTTATATATTTAATTAGTTAAATAACGTATTATATAAATAAATAAATAAAACAAGCTTATAAATAAAATGGTTTTTTATATAAAATCGAGGTTTTCAAAAATTTATAACTTTTTATATAAAAATCCAAAAAATCCATGACTTTGTTTTAGTTATATAATTATATAGTTTAATTAAAAGTAAAATCTAAAAAAAATTAAAATTAAAAAACATAACGTGTCTTATAAGCAAGTAAGCCAGTTTTTGTAATTTTCGTAGTTTTAATTATTAAAAAATATTTACGCGGCATTAAAATTAATTAATAATTATTATTATTTAAATCGTTTTTTTAGTTTTACGCTTTAAAAACTAAATACCTTTTTTATACTAAATATTTAATTTTTTAACGCGTAATTTAAATTAATTAATTTATTATATTATTAAACGTATTTTTATTCACTATATAAATATACGTATTATAACTAGTTTAATTATATATATTATATCGTTTTTACTTAGTTATTAATTTTTAAGACCCCTTTTTTTATTATTAATTATAATATTATCCTTTTTAACTTATAAAGTTATTTCTTTTTTATATTAAATATTCTTTTTATTTATAATTACTTATTTTTAGTTTTACGTTACTTATTAAAAATATAATTTATTTCTCGAAAACGAGTAATTTTATTTTATAATAAAATAGTTTTCATAAATTAATTATAAACATTTATAATATTTATAAAAAAACTTTTTAATGCTTTTTAATTTTATTTATAATAAAATAAAATTATAATAATACTTTATAAGTTATTATAAATGTTTTAACTTTTTAAAATATTTAATTTATATTGAAGTTAAAAAAATTAATTTAACTATATAAAATTTAACTTATATATTTGAAATAATTATTATATACTTTTTTTAAAATATTAAAATATATAAAATCGAGAAGTTATAATTTATATAACAAATAACTAAATATATAAAATATAATAATATTAAGTTTTTTATAACATTTTTTAAATTTTATAAAATATTAACTCTTATAATTATTTAAAATTAATAAGTATTTAAAGCTTTATATTTAATTTTTAATATAAAAATTAAAATGCTTTATAAATTTTTATTATAAATTAATAGTATTAAAGGGGTTATTAACAAGGGTGTTAAGTACGAACTAAAAATACAAAAAACGGATGGTTTAAGTTAAAGGTACAATATAACGTCACGTAATATAGATTCCTATAAATTCCGGAATTCATAAAAATCTAGTACGTTAAATCCTCGGGGATTTAAAAATCTAACAATATCTAACATACTAAATCAAGGAATATAAGGAATAAAAAACGAGTATAAAAAGAATAAGATCTTTCGTGTAATTAATTTCTCGTTCTTTAATTATTAATTTAAAACTATAGTTACTTTTTAATATTATAATAAGAATACCTTAAAATCTCTTTAATAAATAAAGCATTATAAACCTTTTAAATTAACTTTAATTCATTATTACTTTTAAATTAAGAAAACTTAATACGTATTTATTTATAAAGTTAATTAACTAAGAATAATAAAGAGGTTCATCACAATTTTATATTAAGTTTATTTATTATTTAATTATTATTTAATATTTTAATTTTACTTTTTAGTTATAATAAATTATCGCGATATTATAAAGTTAAATATTTTTTAATTAATATAATAAATAATAATATAACAAAATTATTAATATTAATAACTTAAATAATTATAATTTATTCTCGATTTTCTTATTAAACTTATTAAAATTATTTATGTCGTTTTATATTTATTATTATTATATTAATTTAAATAATTATTTTAAGTATAAACTTTATCTCGTTAAAATTATATATATTTTATAACCGTTTTACATATTAATTTAAACTATTTTTAATATATATTTAAGTTTTCGTATAAAACTTTTTAATAATTTATTTATTTATTTAAACGTGTTTATAATAATTTTTATCGCCATATAAAATTAAAAATCTAGTTTTTTTTAACGCGCCTCGCGTCGCGTTCGTGTAATAAAAGATTTATTATCGTGATAATATAATTTAAACGAAAAAAAATAATTAATTATTAAGTTTTAAAATAAATAAATAATTTTTTTTTAATTTTTTTAAAAAAAAATATATAAATATAGTTTTACGCGTTTTAATAATAATAATAAATATATTATTTATAAATTAGTTAATTTAAATTACGTATTAAAAAACTAAAAAAGATAATTTAAATAATAATAATTATTAATTAATTTTAATGCCGCGTAAATGTTTTTTAATAATTAAAACTACGAAAGTTATAAAAACTAGCTTATTCGTTTATATAACTTACTTGTTTATAAAACACGTTAAAAAAAACCGCATAAAAACTAAAATTATAATAAAACGTATAAACTTTTTTACGTATTTTTTCGTGTATTTAATTTTATATTTTTTCGAGTTTTATTTTAATTAAACTATATAATTATATAACTAAAAAAGGTCTAAGATTTTTCCGATTTTTATGCGAAAAGTTATAAATTTTCGAAAAACTCGATTTTATATAAAAACCTATTTTATTTACTTATTTATATAATTTAAATAACTTTTTATAATAATTATAATAATAAATATAAAAAAATGTATATATATTAATATATTAACTAAGAATTAATAAAGTATATTTATTTTATATGAAGCATTCTAAGGTAAGTATATTAATTAGCTAAAAACATAGTGGGAAACCGCCGGGCTATTAGCGTCTTACTAGCCATCTACCTACCGCTTTCCTGAGAACTAACCAACTTAGGTGCCTAGTGCAGTTATCCATCCTTGATACACACGCGCTATTGCAATCTGCTAAACTATTTCTGAGATCTTGGTTTCTCCTCCTGGTACTGTTACTATCATTTGATCAATTCATAGAATTGGCTGGTACTTACACTCACTTTAGAAAATGGTAAGATGCTATACGGTTTTTTTTTTAAACAGGCTTGATCATTTCTAATTAGCGCCTACTACGTACAGAATACAGTCGGTTTCGGCATCAGCGCCAGAGTCGAGCTCCTCCCGTCGGGCGACAGAGTTAAGAAGTTTCCACATCCCATTGCGAGTCCTTACGATAAAAGTTGGATGCGTAAGCATCTTTATCGCGAGGCTGAAATATATCAACGACTACCGAGGGGACATGATCGCCTTCTTCATATGTTCGACTTCGTCGTGGATGACAATGAGCCCGGCATCATACTCGAGTACATGCCTAATGGTAACCTAAGGGACTTTCTCGGTTCTTATACTAGTTTGATCTGCCAGCGGCTGCAGTGGGTGTTAGATGCAGTCGAGGCGGTAAGACTTGTTCATGACCATGGGATTATTCATGCAGATATCAAGCCCGAGAACTTCCTTGTCGATGGGGATCTCCGGCTTCGGTTGATTGACTTCTCGGGTTCGTCAATTGACAAGAAGCCGCCTCTGGTAGTAGATAATACTCGTTTTTTCCTTCCCCGCAGCCGAGAGGACGATTCCAGTGGTGTTTTGTCCGATATTTTCGCACTAGGCTCAAGCATTTACGAGATTATGACAGGAAAACAGCCATATGCGGAGCTGAACGAGGAAGAGGTGGAACTGATGTATACGCGTGGGGAGTTCCCGTCAGTAGATAAAGTCGTTTGTGGAGATATTATCAGCGGATGCTGGATGTGTAGGTTTGATTCTGCTCAAGCGGTATATGCTGCGGTTAAGGCTGAGATTGAAGGTCATGTAAAACTAGGAAACTTTACATTACCTAGCATCGATCTAAGAGAATGAGCCTTCATATACCTTTTACCACGCTACTTGTTACGATGTAAGCCTTTTATAAAAGTAACTAGTTAAGTAATAACATTTATAATTAAATATTTAAATATACTTAATAATATAATTCTTTAAAATTAATTATATAATTATATATATATTTTTAAAATATATAAAATATAAGATTATATAAAATAAAATAATCAAGTCTTCCGGTTATTTAAACGGTTTATTTAAAAGAAACCGAATACCCGGCGCCGACTGTAAAAACGAGGCACAGGCGCTTAAGACGCAAGGCGGTTAACCTGACCGGCATATCCTAATAAGGAAGGCGGGCCCACGCACCGCCGCACTAATAATAGACGCCCTCCTGCCGCATGTTATATTGCTTTCTTACTTGTTTGTCGTTTTCTTCTTGTGTTCTCGTTCCCTTCCTTTCCTTTCCTTTAGTTTTACGAACTACCCATCGGCGGCGGTAGACTTTCACGAGAAAGACCACGCTCGTTATGTTATTGCGAGGGGAGACGCTACTCTTGGCAGCGGCATCGCTAGTCAGTTTCGCCGTCAGCCAGAAATGCCAGAGCTATGCGAGCTACTCGCAGTCGCGACACAAGCCTTTCTCCACGGGCGCCTACGAACTCGCCTACCAGCGACCCGAGCCCGCATGCCGCACCTTCAATTCGTCGCTGGTCGAGGACGCCATAAATCGCATCAAGGACCAGACCACCGACCCGGACCTGTTTCGCCTGTTCGAGAATGCCTTCCCGAACACCCTCGATACCGCCATCAAATGGCGGGGCGTCGCCGCGAATAACTCGGACGAGGAGCTAGCCTTCATTATCACCGGCGACATTGACGCCATGTGGATTCGGGATTCCGCGAACCAGATTGCGCCGTACAAGACCATCCTGACGAGTAAGACGGACGACATCGCATCCGTGTTTCGTGGCGTCCTCAATCTCCAGGCTCGGTACCTGACCATCTCGCCCTACTGCAATGCCTTCCTCCCGCCGCCCGAGTCGGGGTTGAGGCCCGGTCCGAACGGTGCTTCCTACATTGTCACGCCGCCCTACGATCGAAACATCGTCTTTACCTGCAACTTCGAGCTCGACGACTTTGGAGGCTTTTTGCAGTTGTCGCATGATTACTACACCCAGACAGGGGACGTAGATTTCTTCGGCAAGTTCCAGTGGATTCAGGCTGTGCAGTCCATCCTCGCTGCCTCTGAGGATCTGAGGAAGCCTACCTATGGCCCTGACGGCGAGTGGATCAAACCGGCTTACACGTTCCAATCGCAGACCATGACCAGCTTCGGTACGCTTGGTAACAATGGCATGAATAGTCCGGTGAACTATACGGGCATGGTCCGTTCGCCCTTCCGTCCTAGCGACGACGCGGCCATCTATGATTTCCAGATTCCCGCCAACATGATGCTATCGAGGTACCTCGAGTCCACGTCCAAGATTATGGAGCGCTTGCCGAACGCGCCGAAAGGCCTGGCGCAACAGATGAAAGATATGGCTTCCGAGATCCGAGATGCGATCAATCACTGGGGCGTCATTACGGCGCCGAATGGTCAGAAGATATATGCATATGAGGTAGACGGTTTCGGCGGGCAGAACCTGATGGATGACGCGAACATACCCTCGCTTCTGTCGGCACCGTCGCTTGGATTCTTGGATGTGAAAGATACAGTGTATCAGAATACCCGGAAGTTCGTCCTCAGCAGGGGCAACCCGTGGTATTGTGCCGGCCCGGTCATCAACGCCGTGGGCAGTCCACACATCAAGCCCGGCGCGGCATGGCCTATGGCTGCCATCATGCGCGCAATGACCACGGATGACGACGTGGAAATTATCACCGCGATCAAGGAAGTCCTGGGGAGCACTGACCGGTACGGGTTAATCCACGAGAGTGTTAACAGCTTCGATGCCACCCAGTGGACTAGATCATGGTGAGCACATCTTTCTCAAGTGATTCACAATCGCATATGTCGTATGCTAACTGAAGATTCCTCGCTGCAGGTTTGGCTGGGGAAATGCTGTGTTTGGCCAGATGATGATGGAATTGTCGGCACGAAAGCCTCATATTCTGAAAGAAAGCTTCCAGCCTTTCTTCATCGCGAAGGAATGAAATTGTCGATTCAATTATAATCAACCGCCTTTTCCTGACATCTTAGCCTTCCAGGCAGGATGTTGTGGGCGACTCAGTAGAGGCGCTGCCGATCCTGTAGGGGACTGCTGTACATCCGGACAAAGGTCCGCTAGATATTCGCTTCTTCCTCTCTCAAAGCCGATCGAAACCCATCATTATCGCTCTGCGTTGGCGACGTAACGGGTGACGATAGGAGATCTACACGTAGGGTTGCTGTACGGAGTAAAGCGCCGCTTCTTGCTGCATTGTAGAGTTTGTTGCAAGAGGCACGGCCTGAACAGGCCTTAGGCGGGTTATCGTGGTATGCTCGGGGGTGCTTGTCATCCTGCGTAAGTGCTGAGCCATGTCAAGATAGCCAGGGAAGATAGAGCTCTCGTGTTACCTGAGAAGCTCCAATTGTCTCTACCTACGACGGTGGAATGTGGTGGAGCTGGGGCGGGTTTGAGCTGTTATCTAACCCGGTATGTTGGAAACGAAGTGGTTGCAAAATGAGGAAGGTTTTACCTTGCACAGATTTTGAGATAAATACCTACCTCCTAATGGGACAAAAAAAAAGAAACCTTAAGCTTCTTTATTGCAATAGCCCCAGAAAGAAAGAAATTTATCTAATCTAAGCTATTGCTATCTGAGGTATATTGAAGGTACTGTAGAGTGCTTGTTTGCAGCGTACTTGATACGTGCATGTTCAGGCATGTAAGTGCATATGTACCTAAGCTTTGCGATTTGTCATTGGCCCACCGTTGCCGTCATTGCGGTGTGGGGTATGACGTTATTTAGCGCTATCGGTCAGCTTATCGTACCTATCAAAACAACAGCATCAATAAACGAATGGAGCTGACCGTCCATTGAGTGAATTTTTGGTCCACTTGCCCATCCGAAGCTCCGGCAGTCCGCCAACCCACGAAGGATTCTTTCGTTCTTCCTTTTTTTAGCACCATCAATATTTCTTGGTGTTCTTTGCAACCGATTCCATTATTATTGTTCTTGGTTTAAATCTTTCTATAGTAGACCTACCTGCGTCGTTCGAGTCCAATGTCTTGAAATTGGTCGCGACCCGAAGCTTAGCTTACGTCCCGAAAGAAAGCGACCAGCCCTCCGAGAGCGAGCGCGCGCGAGAGCGAGACCAACCTCACGATGCCTCTGATCGATGCGCGCGACCTGCTCGCCTTCCCCGGCGGCGACAACTCGTCCGACACGGAAATCTTCGGCGTGCACTTCAACCTCACCACCTTGAACTTCTGGAACTACACCCTCTACAGCAACAACACGCTGTCCAACGGGTCGTGGTGTTTTCTCATGGACCCCCCGTACACCCCCACTGTCGTCCTCGCCAATGGCACCTATCTCAACTCGACCTGGTGCTACTTGGCCACGCAGCCTATTGGGAATCGAGCGCGCATCGGCATCGGGTTCGCCGTCGTCTTTGCCCTGTGTCTGGTCTTGGCTCTGGTGAACCTGACCAAACATGGCAAGCTACACCTGCCGGCGGAGAAGAGGTTCTATCCTATAGGGAGGAGATGGCAGTGGTACTGGAGCGTATTCGTCTGTACCGCGGCCCTCATCAGCCTCTTCACCAATGTCGACGTCGACAGATTTAGGGTCATGGAGATCCCCATCGTCCTCAATGTCTTCTTCTGGTTTCTGATGCAGATGGGCACCATGGCTCTCGTCTGGGAGGCGGTCCGCCATTGGGGCAGTTGGATGGAGAGGCAGTTTATCGATCCCAACCCCTTCGTCTTGCAGGAAAAGGACAGAAGAGGCATGTTCGAGTTCTGGTTGCCCCTATTCTTCTACCTCTGGCTATGGCTGGTAAGTTGTCACTGTTATATACTTCGTACCCGACATTCAAATTCTAATGAGCACTAGCACTTCTTCCTTATCGTCCCACGCAATTGGGGTGCTATTGAACTCCAGAGATCCCCTGACCAGACTATTGCGAACGCCATACCAGCCGCCACCGACGGCCGCTTCAAGGCAGCTCCTTTCTTCCTCTTTGTCTGTTGGTGCACCTGCTTGGTTTCCCTCTGGCACTCTATCCGCCACTATGAGCCCCGAAATCGTGGTTGGTTTAACAGGCTCATTGGATTCCTTGGATACATGCCCTTCCGGTTTGTGCTTATGCTGCCGCTTTCCCTTGCGCTCGTCGCATATCAGGCCTTGGTCGCTTGGAATTGGGACATATCCCCGCTTAACGTGTCTACTAACTTACTGGCCATGTACCTTGGCGGCTATGCTCCTAGTCTACTTATTTTGATAATCCAGGTGATTTCTGGCTTCCTACGACCAAATGAGGACAAAGAGCTCATACGCCAGCGACGTGTGAGAGGTCAAGCCATCGACCAAGAACTCGGTCTTGTCAAGAAACCTGCTTGGTGGCGCCGTGTCAATGGAGACATGGATAGCGGAAATATGCGAGACCGTATCATGCGGAACGTAAGAGAAGTTGGCGGCGGGCGCGCGACGGCGGCGCAAGTCGAGAGGATGGCAGAGCGGAGGGCCGCCGAGACAGAAAACGAGACTACGAATAACAGCAATCCGAACTCTATCGAGATGGGCGCAATGCAAAGGACGAACAGCATTACGAGCAGCGTACACACGAGTACCGCACCACCACCGTACGTTGCCCCGTATGGTGGCAAGTCGGACCAGCGGAGAAATGATCGTACAGTGCAGTTGGCAGCTGGCCTTCTCTTCCCGGGCACGAACCCAGAAACAACTGCTCCGGCGCCTTATGTGGATAGGGGTCGTGGGTCAGCGGCCCCTAACACGCATTCCCGGCGCCCCGGGACGAGCGAGAGGAGTAATAGTACTGCCAGTGGCATGTCTACCAGTGGACCTCCGCAACAGATCAGGAGCATGCTGGATGTTTAAACAACAAAACAGCACCCTTTTAAAGCAGGGATTATTCAACACAACTGAGACATGATGGGTCGGTCTTTATTCATAAGTCGTTATGACTGTACGTGGCGTTCATAGGGACTCGAATGTCTAGGATATCATTTTACGTTTTGGGAAAAAAGAGCAGGGCATCATCACTTGCATACGGTTTATGATTGGGTATCATCGGTAATGAATGCCTGTGGGGATCATGGACTATACGCGACTATCCGCTCATTCAACTTACATACTTATTACATACTGTTAATGGTAAATGTCTTTTCTGGATAATTTTATCTGGCTTGTTTAGGTAGTAGACTCGAGGGTTGCTGTGGGTTCTTCGGCCTACCGGCGTAGATAGTGAAATGAGAAGTCTGCGGCTCGTTCCTGGGCCAGTATCAAAAATGCATCCATTCATTGTTTTCGTCATATATACATTTGGCAACGGTGCGTTACTCTCTCGCGCGTATGCCATGGGGGGCTTATTTTCGTGTGTATCAGGGCAGTAATGCAGCCCCCCCCCCCCCCCCCCTTAACAACTATTCTGTCCGTTCGGCTCGAACGTTCCTTCCTTGTACATACCACTGGCGTCGTCGAGGCACTCGGCTATGGGTTGTATGTCAGCTTGAAAGAAGAAGAACAGAAACTTGGGGTGGATGGAACATGAGAGAGAGTCGGCTTATAGGGAAAGAGAGAGACGGGGAGCGGCGTACCGACGGTGACGATCTCGAGGTTGTTCGTCTTGGCCCAGTCGATGAGCCAGCTGGTCAGGGTGGTGACGGTGCCGCTGTAGGTCTCGTGCATGAGGGGGATGTGGCCGTTGCCCGAGGCGCCGGCCTGCTGGAACTTCTGCTGGCTCTGCTGCGGCGACTGGTTGTTCCAGTCGCCGGCGTCGACGTCGTCCGTGATGACGGTGTAGTTGAGCTGCTTCATCACGCCCAGGAACGCGCCCCCGGTCTCGAGGTAAGGGGGGCGCATGTACTGCGGCTTCTTGCCGAAGATGTTGACCATGGCCTGCTCCACCTTCTCCATCTCGCTCTGGATCTGCGAGGCCGACATGGAGGCCATGTGCGGGTGCGTCCTTTGGGGATACTGGTCAGTATGACCGGAACGTTCTGATGACCTGGCGAATTGGGCTTTTTAAAAGGGGGGGGAGGGGGCTTTTGTCCAGTCCGAAGTGAATGTAATTCAACGGGATCGATGGATGAGTGAAATAAATGGACCTGTATGTAGAGCTTACCATGTGTGCGAGGCGACCTGGTGGCCCGACTCGAACGCCTTCTTGACGGCGGCCGCCTGCCCGTAGATGCAGCCGTACAGCGTGCCGGTGAAGAAGAAGGTGCCCTTGACGCCCGCCGCGTCGAGCGTGTCCACGAGCGAGCTGGTGAACTGGTACGGCCCGTCGTCGTACGCGAGCGCGAGGACCCCCGGCCGCGAGCACTTGCTGATCACCGTCCCGGCCGTGTGCTCCCGCTTGAACACCTCGAGGGGTGACGGCACGGCGCGCGCCGTGGCGCCGAAGGCGAGGGCGAGGCCGCCGATCACGGTCTCGAGGAGCATCTTTCTTTTTTTTTCTTTTTTTTTTTCCTCTTGTTCTTCCTTCCTTTCTATTTCTGGATCGTTCGTTTTCTAAGATAGCGGGCGATCGGGACGAGGCGGAAACCTGGTACGTCCGAGTTTCATCACTGCACGGGTAATGAGAAAGATTATAATGGAGTCTCGACGTAGATGTTTATATATATATATATATATATAGCATCACTCATTAGAGCCCCTCCCGAGCCGGCTACATGAGATGAGGTAGCTAGGACGGCCGGAACCAAGGCAAAACACCTGCGTTCTAGATGTAACTCTTGATAGATGGGACGATGCGAATGTCCCGCTCTGCCCCCCCCCCCCCCCCGGACAATCTCCCCTGTCTCCCCTCAAAGCCCCTTCCAGACCACACACACCGCCCGGCACCATGTGTTAAGTGGAGTATACGTTTTCCTGGAGTAATGAGGCGAGGTGGGTTTAAGTGTATTTATGAAACGTGGAGATCCCATTGAATATGAAAGCTTTCCAAATCCCCGGCTCGGCAATGAGGGGTTCCAAATGAGCAATAATATATGTGAGGGTCCCCCCTTTTTTCCTTTTTTTTTTTTCAACCTTCTTCTCACGAGTCTTCTAGACTTCCTTCTATGTGGGGAAGGACTTCATACGCATCGTAATAAACCCTAGGTATACGCCTACACAGTAGCGTCGATGGTCCCTTTTAGCCGCGAGAGGCTCCTTGCGGCCTAAGCCGGGGGCGCCGGGTTAATGATTAAGTGGTCGGTCACCTCCGCATTCCTTCCGGTGTCGCCAAATGCGGAACGGAGGAAAAAGGTCGCTCAATTCAGGAGCCAAACAGGTGAGTGCTAGGGATTCCGATATTCTTTTCTAATTTCTCTCTCTCTCTCTCTCTCTCTTACGACCTCAACAATCTTAGATGTTAAGTTTTTTTCCTTTCTCAGAATTAGTTCACGTAAGTCAAATAGGGAGTCCAGGAGATTCGATGATCAATTTTAAAGTACAGCAGTGGGAATAATTTCTCAATTGGTATGTTTACCTGCTTCACGGCAAAAGAGTAGCAGACAAAATGATAATATTGGAATTCATTTTATAACTCCACTAATAAGGCAAGGAAGTGCATGTTTTACACAATTTGACGTGCCATTATTTCTCCGTCTAAGAATAACATTCGCCAAGAAACCAACACTAAGTTAGCGAGTTCATAGGTACTTCTTTGACTAGTGTACATAAGAAATCTTCCATGATAACCGAAGGGTCACAGGAGTGGAGTAATAAGGAGGTCGTTGCCGGTAGATCACAGAGATTTCGCACTTGGACACTGCCACAACCATACAAACGCGACCTCGGCTGAAGGTGAACAAAGAATAAGGCTGCATAGAATACTTGCTGTAAGTCGCCCCATGTAGGTCTATCTATAAATTTACACATGATTACCCTCATGAACAGTGCTATTCGGTGATTTGGCCTGGTAGGAAAGAGTACAGGCGTACAGGCCCCACTAAACGATCGGCACTTCAGCCCAGAGAGTTGCTACTTTAGGAAATTTCCTAGGTCAAACAGAAGCCCCCTATTGGTCCTCTGGTCGACAAACACGAAGTGCCACAGTGGCGCACATGGGAAGTGCGGCTGTGTCGAGCCAATCCAGCCCAGGAATCCCCCCAAAGCTGGCCTATGAAAGCGCCGAGGATCTCGCTGCCTCATTACCGTCACCGCCGATCGACGCTCGGTAGTCGACTTGCTCCGCACGCACGAGCGGTGCCGAACTAACTAGGCGTGTGGTTGACTGAAATGAATCCGTGGTCGTCCTCTCTCTTCCCCCTTCCTCCCCTTGGGGGCCTCCGCCTTCTCGTGATACCTTCATATCGCCGGCATATCAAGTAGTCGTCGACCCCAGCCCGAAAGATATACAACATCGACACCGTTCAAGATCTGAAAACTAGAGATCATAACTATCCTACACGACAATCACACTACGCTATGCTAAAGGATCTTCTCTGGTAAACACGACACACAAAAGGAGGGAAAAGAAAAACAAAATGATTTCGCGCCTCGGCCCACGTCGGACTGTCCACCATGTCGGCACTTACCTGCTACTCATCGCCACGATTATGCATCTTGTGCCCGTCATCACGGTTCCCCTGACAAGTATGGATCTGCTCAAGGCCGAGAACCGCGCCGTGTCGCTCGATGGGGGATATCCGGTGGTTCGGATGGGGACGTTCGGCTACTGCGTGTCTATTCAAGACAGTCCAGGGTAAGACATATTCCCCGTCTTGCTCTCCGGGACGAGATCGACGTGTTCTCGACCTCATTATTTTCTGCCAGTCTTGCTAACCGCGGGCATCGCGAACATCAGAGGCGACAAGCCAGAGGTCTGCCGTATGGAATGGGGCTACGACGTCAGCGAACTGACCTGGGGCGCGAACACGAAGTTCTCGCTCTACACGGCGCCCAACAACACCAGTGCCAATACCAGCAACGACAACGACAACGAGGGCGACGGCGGTGATGGCGACAGCGGAGCGGGCTACATGGGCAGGATGACGGGCCTGGTGATGATACTCAACCCGTTCTCCTTCGCCGTCTGCGCCGTCGCCTTCCTCGTCTCGCTCGCCATCTCGGTCTGCTTCATCACGAGCAGCTACGTAGTGACGTGGGTCGTGAGCGCGGCCGCGGCGTTCGCTACCGCCGCCGCCGCCGCCGCCGACTACCAGTGGACGTCGTACTTGCGCGATGCGGTCGCCACCCCGGACGGGCAAGGCGCGGTGCGGTACGGCGTCGGCGCCGCGACGCTGTCCGTCGCCCTGGTCGCCCAGCTCGTGGTCGCGGTCACGGGCTTCTTCGTCTGCTGCCTCGAGCGCCGCAGCGGCACGTACCACAAGACGTCCGGGTCGTCGTCTTCGTCTTCGTCCGGGTCCGGGTCCAGGTCGGCAGTGTCGGGTCTGGGGTCCCGGAAGAAGAATAAGGAGCGCAGCCTCGAGCGCATGAAGCAGATCGACGACGACCGCCTGTACGATGACGAGTCGCTCGACGGCGAGGACACCACGTACCGGCCCCCGAGGTCGGCGAATGGGTACTCCAATGTTTGAGCTTTTATGTGTTTTCTTTCTTTTGTGTCTGGGTTGGGGGAAGGGGGAAAAGACTTTAGGGGTGCATTGCTCGGCGCTCATTTGTTTGTATGGAAAGAAAAGAGGGGGGAGGAAAAGCTCATTGCTAGTTATTACTAACCTACCACAGTATACAAGGTTTTACATGAGGTTATGTTCAAAGTAATGATCACAGATAATCCATAATGCTGCTTGCCGAGACGGCTAGATCAATGGAATGTGCCTTGTGATACACAACTTCGCCATATCTGCGGGATTCCCTAATACAGATTGGTTGGATCGGGGGAGTATCTCTTCTAGAGATATGTAGAAGTGAACTTTAGCCCGATGTAATCGCACCTATATCGTAACGATATAGGCTTCTCCAGGAATCTGCTCTAGAACCGAAGAAAGCAAGTATTCGTTGTAAAGGTCCGATAACCTAATGCCTAGATTTTTTTGGGCCATTCCTAACAGATCAGCATAACACAATTACGTAAGTTATGGTACAGACTGATAATTCTCCCTGTTCGCCTGTCCCATATTTGCAATTAATACCTATTTTCATTCACTATGCTCCTTACAAGGAGAGCGAGCTGTGGAAGCTCATGTGACGGACCTCGTTGAGTTGTCTCCTTGATGTTCATTCCAAGAGGCTTAGCTTCTATAGTCTCTATCCCGCAGTGTTTATTCTTACGTATAGCTTGCTTCTTGCTAGATTTGTAAGTTAGATAATTAGTCATTGCTCCCTAAATCCGATGTGGTACATAGCGAAGAAGGGTCATAGAACTAGCTCTTGCATCAGTGTAGTGTAAAAAGAGAAGAAACTTACTAACATCATTTACCCTAACTATTATGTGGTTCAAAACATTCAAGGCTGCTTATAAATGCGTTATGTCGGATTGAGAAAACCATCGTCGGCTTTATGTGTTGCGATTTCAGTACAAATCCGAGCCGTAGCAGCCTAAACTTTCAAACCCGACCCGGCTCCCGAATTTTCACCGGACTCAGCTTAGTACTCCTTGTCCCGGAACTGAGTTGTTCTAGGCTCAGCCTCCGCATGGATTCGATACCCTGTTACCCTGTCCCAGGAACCGTGTTCTCGTGTATATGGTAAGAAACGCTAGGTTTTAAGTGGGCCAAGACTAAGTAAAGCTGCAAAGCTACCTGTCTATAGTAGGTAGTTTGGACAATATGGTATAATACTCTCCTGACGGCTACGGAGATATGGAATATATAATGAATAACTTTCCTTTTACACATCGACATATGAAATAGATCATATATTTCGCCTCTCTTGTTATTTAAAACTCTTGTACGGGTTTTCTCAGAAGCCTGTCAATAGATTCGATTTTTTTTCACTCAACCCGATCTCTACTTCCTTCCCTTGTTTCATTCGCTACCAACAAGAATGTCCAATATGAGCCAAATGTTTCCCCCATGCCCGAAATTTACGGAGAAGGACATACCCGACCAGACTGGGAAGGTTCATATAGTAACTGGCGGCGCCTCTGGTGTTGGTTTCGAGCTCTCAAGGATCCTATACCGAAAGAACGCAACCGTATACATCGCAGCTAGGTCCACGGAGAAAATAAACAAAGCTATCAGCACCATCAAAAAAGAATATGGGAACAGTCTGGGAATGTTAAACTCTCTTCTTGTTGATCTTGCTGATCTCACGACTATCAAACCTGCTGCTGAGCAATTCATGTCAAGAGAGGGGCGGCTCGATGTTTTATTTCACAATGCTGGTGTGATGGGGACAGCTCCAGAAACCGTATCTAGTCAGGTAAGACAACTTACTCACTTATAACCCGTACCTAAAAATTAACCTTGTCAGGGGTTCGAGCTGCAGTTGGCAACAAATGTTCTTGGTCCTTTCTTTCTAACTAGACTTCTTGAGCCTGTGATTTTAAGTACATCAAAAACTCATGTTTCTCCTGGCAGCGTTCGAATTGTATGGGTCAGCTCAATGCTAGCCCTTGGGACTCCGAAGGGTGGAGTTATCTGGGACCCTGACACAGACCAACCACTCTTGTACTCCGATATGATGTCGAATTACATGCAGTCTAAGGCCGGAGTTACTTTCCTAGCTTCTGAATACGCAAGTAAGCTTAGGAGTCACAATATTATCTCAACAGTTAGTTTTCCAGGCTCCGAATTGAAGTATTCAATACTAACACCAATGTAGTCTCTCCATCCAGGGATGCTGAAGACCGAGCTGCAGCGACACATGCCAGCGCCTATGCGTGAAGTGATGGTAAGCAGCCCCTTTTTTAGCCCCGCGCCATGCCAAGCTAACCTTTACGGAAGGGGGTGGTATTTAAAGGTCCGGTTTACGGTGCCTATACGGAGCTCTTTGCTGGCGTATCTGCGGAAGTTCAACTCAAAGACAGTGGACGATACATCATACCTTGGGGACGATTTGGATCAATACCAGAACATATGGCTCCAGGCATGAAACGTGAGCATGAGGGAGGAACTGGCATGGCAAAGAGGCTTTTTGAATGGTGCGAGGAAACTACAAAGGAATACAGGTGATGGAAGGCTAAAGACTTTTGATTAGATCTACGTTCCATGTGACGGCTGGGCGTCACATGGCATATAGTCCAACCTAGGGTGTCAAGTTAGGGAACTTGATATTCTGTTACCCTTTTAGGAGCGGGGTGGTTAGTGTGGTTGGCTAGTCACTGCCGTGACATTCCATCACAAAGTTCACACTTGAACATTCTGTCTATAACACTAATTGAATATTTTCCACGCCTCCTGTTCTCCTGTTTCATTTCAATAGCATTTTTTATACAGCCCTACTGGCAAGTTAAGAGTAATAGGTCTTTACGTACGACTTATATTACATCTACGGCTTTCTAGACGCTGTTAATATAAACTTGAAATAGGTTTGAGTATTAATAGGGCTAAGATGAGCATAATATATCCTCACAATGAAGATGTTTTCTACCGTCCCGGTTGGTCTCTCGCTGCTGTTAAAACATGGGGTTATGCCCCTATACGGTCCATGGTCTCCTATATATATGGGGTTCGCCTACTACCTAATTATTTAGACTTACCCTTAGACTAGTCTAATTCATCTGATAATCATCATATCTTCGTCCCGTGTCAGTATCTACTGTGTTTCTACATTCCATTGAACTGCATAAATTATCTTCCCTAATCAGTATCTTCCTACTAGGTAATCTATTGTAATTAACATGAAGTATCCATCGATGAAAGTGCTAGCCTGCGAGAACGTCATCGGATAGGGGGGCGTGCGTCTAGCAACTTCAATCCCATACGAGTGACTCGCCATATCATTTCTTCCCTCGAATGGTAAAGGAATTAACGATAATGACCTTATAACTAGTGCACATGTGCGATGTAGTAGCCGTTCCAATCGCTCGAACCCCGGACCCCGTCAAAACCAAGAGGCCGAGCCGCGGTCAATCTTGAATTGATATCCTCCGCCTAGGAACACACTGCGAAATGAGTCTATATCGTTCTTCACAATTTTCGTAGAGAGCGGTTGTGATTCTGGGCCAACAAATGTTGGCAGATCTTGGCGCAAGGGATGGCTTTAAGATATTCATTCCCGATGACATGGAAAGAAAAAGGCCTCTGTGACAAGGGCTAATGGACTTGGAACGATGGTTCAATTTCATCTAATAATTTTCTTTGGTCTCAAGGAACTTGAAAGTCTAAGTTCACAATAGAGGTCTCCCAGGAATTCTCTGCTCTTTTATACCCAATCTGACTGACTGGGGGCTTACCTCATCCTATGCATGTTGGTACCTGTGAATCCAACCTTAGTATCTATCCCCAATGACCATCCTGCCATATGACCAACTGGCCTTGACAGTCCTTAGGTGTCCATACGTGTGACAGCCTCCCAGAAAGACGGGTTGACGTTACCTGGGGCTATTGGCCAGCCGTCAAACCCTGTCAAGAATACCACGGCGAGCGGGAGAGGCTATGCGCTACCTACGCTCTGGGCGAGTAATTGATTTCCCGGCTCCTGGTACGTACGAAGTCCCTAAGCACGAATGGAACCACCATCTGTCTCGGCCGTAGGCAGCGCTGAAAAGAAGCTGCCTAGACGAACTAACAAGATATGGCGAGAGAACCAAGCCTTGTGTCACTGCGTAGCTCTGCATTGTAGACAATTGGCCCCAGATACCAACACCCCCGAGGGATAGCCCGAGAGGATGAATTTGCAATCTGCTATGTCTGTGCTGCCATATGTCTTCGCCATGAAACATAGAGGTCACGAGGCACACCCTAGAGTATGGTAGCAATACAGTTGTTGTGTGGAGAGCCCAAGTTGCAGGTCCCCAGCGAGCGGTTGTACAAATCCCTTTAGTTCCCCTTCCATCCCGTACTTGTTATTACTCTCTCTCTCTCTCCGTTAAGAACCACAAGCCAGTTGCCACCGTTGCCACTAGATATTAGCCCCGGATGATAAGACTTGACCCGGTTTCGGTTTCAACGGCCATCTCTGGGTCAGATATTGACTTATGTGGTTACCACTAGAGGCGTAGCAACCATATCGTAAGTGCCTTAACACTGAGCACCCGGTGTAGATACACGGGGTTTCTGATACCGAAGGAACAGTATCGGGGTATCACGCTGATAACGCCCTGGTATAACCTGCATTGTCGCGCCGCAAATTTCCATGCCAGCAGTGCGGATAGACTATACTGTGTTTCGAGGAGTTCTTGATACCCTTAGAGAGGGAGAAGGAGTGGCAAGAAAAATTGAACCAACAAAGGGGAAAAGGAAAGTGCTGCAATCTATGTGTTTAGGAGATAAGGAGTGATGGATTTGAATGTCCAATTGCAGAAACAACTAAATGAGGTCTATATACTTTTGCGTGTCTGAGTACCAGAGATGTTTCGTCATTGCAACCTGGTCTAGAAAAAGGATGCATATTGGCTTTTTACTTCTCTCTAGGATTCAAAATATTATTGAATAAAGAATTTATGCTTCGCTTACATGGTAATTACTCAATATTGCTATCAATCGTATTAGTATACCAACATGAGTGTAAGTCATACACATGGCCGTTGAAAATTGAATAAGCCGTCATAAATAAGCAGATATTACGACAGTGACACCTCGTGCATACGCAAGTCAGCATCTGCTGGGAAGGGGGGGAACTGTTTGCTAAACCTAAGGTGTACGTATATAGAATGTCAGCATGATAATACCCTAGTTTGCATGGCATATCTTAGGGAATTCCAGGTTCTTGATTAGCCCAACCCCGTTACATAGCAGCTTCAGCTTCAATCCCATATATAAGACTATACTGTAAAGGGGAAGTCATGTTCGAGAACTTCTAGGCCCCGACATGTGATCTTGCTAGGGATTTGCAAATCCTTCAAAGTATATAGTTGCCAAGATTCCAATACTACCCCCATCAATCGGCGAATAGAGACTACATAGTCAACCCGCAGTCCGATTAACGGAGCACGCCTATAGTAAGTAGTAATGGAATGCGAGTTGGGTGAATGTTCAGGAGGGGGACTGAATGAAGTCGTAAAAGAGACCGAGTTAAAGGAAAATCCCCCCTCCCCGAGGATTGGAGGGGGGTGGGGGTGAATCTGCGTATTCTGGCGCCATTGTAAGGGTACGAATATAACTCGGATCGTGGCATACGCCCGGGGATATAGACTGCACAGACAGCAGGGCCTCACCCGCGAATAATCGTATTCCTACCCCGGTCGTTCCAGGTTCAAGAATTGCGATGCTATGCAGGCTGTATGCGACATACCTAATTATCTCTATATGGCGTATGGTTCGTGAAAGCGAGTGCGGGTCTCGTTATCAGATGATACAACAGTAGGATTTGATGAAAACTTTAGTCCTCTTTGAATCCTACAAAAAGAGCATGCGTGGCCTCGTAGTCCCTAGTCCGGTCAAACCATTTATATCCCATATATATAAATATATGTGCGGCAAGGTCGCGCTTTGAGCCTCTTGTTCAACTTCAACCTTCGTCAATATTCGGGTGTCCAACACCTAATCCCGATCCATCTTCATAAGGCTGGGATATATTACACCACCATTTATTAGTTCAGTTGATCTAAACGAGATGGTTAGCAGGAAATTCTGTGTGATCATCGCCGGTGGTGGTCCGACGGGTTTAACTCTAGCCCACTCTTTAACTAAAGCCGGCATTGAGTTCGTGGTGCTTGAACGCCGCCCAACGATCGTCGAGGATGTTGGTGCCAGTTTGGTTATCAGTCCCGAATCTCTGCGCGTCTACTCGCAGCTTGGGTTGCTGGATCGTCTCTACAAGATCGGCGCAGTCCTTAAAGGCATCAATACCGTCACACAAGATGGTACCCCGTACAACAAATCATTGGCTTTGTCTCTTTTGAAGGACACGTATGTAGCCGCATTCCCAACACCAGATTTTGTTTGCTATTAGAGACTGGGTAGGCGCTGACGCATATCTGAAGTGCCGGCTGTCTCTCATTTATATTTCACCGCGCACATCTGGTAGAGGTACTCTACGACTCGCTTGACGACACAGCAAAATCACGGGTCTTTACAAACAAAAAAGTTGTTGATATCACATCGGGCGACAACGGGGCTAGGGTTCGCTGCGCGGACGGGACCGTCTATGATGGAACTATAGTGGTCGGAGCAGACGGAGCCCATAGCCGTGTTCGCAAGAGTATGCGAACGCTCGCACTCGAGGAGTCGCCCACTGCTGAGATCAATCCGAACCAACCCTGGCAATACGAGTACCGGATGACGTGGTTCACGTTCCCTCACGGGCCTAATATTGAGTGTGATGTATCCATCGAGGCCCACGGTACAGATTCTTCTGCCCAGTTCATGAGCGGGAATAATCAGTCTTATATGTTCGTATACGAGCGTTTAACGGAGCCGGCATCCGAACGCGTATTTTACACCGCAGAGGACGTCGACGAATTCGCGGAGAAACTGGGTCACCTTACGCTGAAACCTGGATTCACGGTCAAAGATGCGTACGCCTTGAAGTACCATGCTGGTATGGTAAATCTAGGAGAGGGCATGCTCGAGCACTGGAGTTGGAAACGTCTCGTGCTCGTTGGCGACGCCGCGCACATGCTCACGCCAAACGTTGGACGGGGGCTCAACAACGGGATACAAGATGCCGTCGCCCTGACAAATGAGCTGCGGCGTCTCTTCGCATCCGACGAAGATCATCCAGTGACAACCACGGAGCCATCTCTGGAAGCGCTCGGCGAGGTGTTTGCCCGCTATCAGTCAGCGCGACAAGAGGTCTTCCTATCAGATCTCAGTTTCTCAGGTACAGCCACTCGGCTGTGCGCCTGGAAGAGCTGGTCTTTCTGGTTCATCGACAGGTGGATTTTCCCCATGGTCCCCGCGTGGTTCGAAACGTGGTTCTTCAGCTGGCTGTACTGCGCTCCCATCAGCCGGGGGCTGGCACTCGATTTCTTGAAGGGCGAAGAGCCGTTTAGTGGAAACCTACTCTGGGCTCATCCTATATTGAAAAGCTGAACACTTGCTAGTCGCGTCTATCTGGTATAAACGTCTCGGGTCAGACGAACTGGCCGATGAGATGGGTTTTGCTTGTTTAAGTGACACGCGCTAGACGACGGATGAGGTGTTCTGATTTATAGAGATATGAAGGCGTTAAGCGAAATGTATTGGTACATGATGGAGTTATGTGTCGGTTGGGTTATGCGACAGTGTCGTGCAACTCAGGGGGCCCATATGGAATGCGTGTAGGTATAATGGAACAATACCTCTACTAACAAGGTGCATGTGGTTTCTATCGTCGACGACGTGATGGACTAATACGTCAAGAAACAGGCGATAGTATTGAATGCTGATTGGAATTTATGACCTAGGTTAGGAGGTAGGTAGTAGAAAAACGAAACCTCAAGAGTAAACTATTGTACCATCAGCAGTAGACGATCACATGTGTGTGTTACTGGATAACTCGAAGTTACCTGTTTGAGGAATTATTACGGTGTTTAACTGGAAGATATCGGATAAAGCGGTATTATTGCATGTGGGGATATGAGGTAAGCCCACCCCACCCTCAATTTCCGTCGCGGGCATCGACCGAACATCGACCGGCAGCAACCCATCGATTGAATCTCACGAAGATTCCCCGGACATCCGCCGACAACTCGCCGTTCCTAGTACATTGCTCGCAACGATTGAAGGGTCCCCAGATGGCTTCTTATCCAGAACCACCACCGGGAGAGGTGGAGATATCGCCGGAACAACCACAGCCACCGGCCCCGGCAACCTCAGCTCCCCTACAGACCACGCCGCCTTCGCATCATCAACAACTACAACCAAACGCGACATCCGCATCGACATCCATATCAACTCCTACACCGACTCCGACTTACGACGGTCTTCCATCGCCGGTGCCGGCGACCACCGTCGCCAGTCATGGCCTCCAGGTCCTACAAGCTGCATCTGCAGCTCCTATCACCCCGACCGACGAGCTGACCCAACACTATACCCCCTCTACCACCCAGCAGTATGCGCAGTCGGCAACTCTACACATGGGCGACGCCCAATTCGCGCCTCTTGCGCATTCCACGCCCGCGCCGCCTCTGGCCGGAAGCCAGAGTCCCACGGCGCAAAAGGTCACTCGCCTTAGGCGCGCCTGTGATCTGTGCAGCCAACGCAAAGTCAAGGTACTTTTCCTCCTGGCGGCTGTGTAGAGTATCCCGTTGACACCAGGCCTCGAATCCCAGTGTGACGAGAGCGGTCCGCCTTGCAAACCCTGTGCCGACCTACAGGTCGACTGCACCTTCAACCGTGAGATGAAACGCCGCGGCCCGCCCAACAAACATGCAGAGGCGGCAAAGGCAGCGAAGCGACCTCGTAGCGAACCTGATCCTCCTCAGAACGCCGCCGAGGCTTTGGTTTCCATTGCCGCGAACAACGCACCCGTCACGCTAGACGCCGAGACGATTGCTCCGTGGCCGATACTCAAACATCTGGTAGACGACTTCTTTACCTACATACACCCTCTGGTGCCGTTTCCCCACGAGCCCTCCTTCCGTAGCTCGTTTGATAATCGAATAGATAGGAGCAGTGGCGAGTTCTTGGCTTTGCTGGCCAGCATGATTAGTGCTCTGGTGTCTTCGTTTCCGCGCAGTGCTCGGTCCCATCTGAAGGCTCAGCAGAGCACAGAGCTGTTCCCTACCGCAGCCACCATGATAGAACACTGCCGGACTATCGCCTTGGATGCTCGAGGGACACGTTTCATGCTCAAGCAGGAGATGTCCGTCGACGATGCCGCTACTAGCTATTTCTTAGGCCTCTCCGCAGCTTATACTCTGCAGTGGAAACCGTTCAAGCGCTTCATGGCTGAGACCTTGAGCTTCTGCAGGGAGGTTGTTGCCCCCAGACAAAGAGATATTTCCAACATAGATAGCCAAGTTTCCGGCCTTGTGGCGGATGGCAATAATATGGCAGGCAAACCGATTGATCACATAAAGGATCAGATTGGCAAGCGCATTTTCTGGGTCATGGTCTCTGGCGTTCGGTGAGTTGCCCTGTTTCTGGTGATGTTATATCTACATTGACTAACTTGAACCTAGATCAATGACCCAACTTGGTGTCTCCATGCATGAGCTCCCTTTCCCCCCCACGACTACGCCGGATCCGTACCCCGAGCCGCCTCTGGAGGTTGATGATGAGTTTATCTTCATGGACCACATCCGACCCCAACCGGAAGGCACCATCTCTCTTATCACTGGCTTCAACAAGAACGCCCAGACCTACATGACTATGAACGAGCTCACCGGAGTTGACATGTGCTACGGGATGAACTTCTTCGATTGGGGCGCTCAGAAGAATATTCTTAGTAACGCACTTGCTAATGTTAAGCGGCATGCCGACGACTTACCGCCCGAGTTACAGATAAAAGTCGGCCCTAACGAAAGCGAGATGACAGGGTTTGACGACTCGGGCTTGCAGTACTATCCGCCGGCATTTTCTAACGCCCTGCAGGCGAACGACATGCGACGAGCGTTTGCCGAACAACCTGTACGGCGCCGCCAGCTGCAACTAGAAATACAGAAATCCAACATCTATGTATCGCAGTTGGCGACAAGGTCGTACTTCGTCGAGAGATACCTCAGTCTTCGTGACGTTCACCGCTCACAGTCCAATTTCGCGGAGAACGCAGACGACGAAGTTAAAGATGAGCGAGACGCTTTGCTTATCGACGAGCGAGAGCTTATCGTCCAAAACCTGTTGACTGTCTTAGCATCCATCAGCCAGCGTAATATGGAACCAAATGGGCAATCTATAATCAACAAGATCCGGCAGGTGGCTAGCACGCTCTTGACCGATACCCCAGAGCGGAAAGGCCCAGTAACTGCGAAGGCTGAGGAGTATCTCAACCGATTTCTGGATATTCTCATGAAGCTGGAGAAGAGCGGAGTCGGCCGAGGAACTGATACCATGACGTCGCAGGACGAAGAGGAAGAACTACAGCATTGGGTTAACCTTCGAGATTACCAAGCTCAGTTTCTGTCGAATGGTGGCTTTCTCGGGAGTGGATAATTGAACCACGCAGTTGACTCAATGCAAGTACCTGGTTTTCTGTATATAATATAGGGTGCGTCCGTAAATTGTATGGGCTGCACTCCTTTGTGTTTCGGAAGCCCTTTGGGCAATGAATTGAGTTGTAATTATAAAGGACGGGAGGGGGTGCGGACTTACACATAGCCCCACCAGATCAAACAGATCAATTAACTAACAGTACCTATGTAACAATATGGCGTTGATTGGTGTTTATATAGTAGTGTATTCTTGGCGCAGAACTTGTATTCATCCGAAGCATATAAAAATTGCGTACCTATATCAAATTCATGCACCACTCTCCCGTCCGCTATCAATAATGTATGTATTATGTAGTTGCTATATTGTTCTCTTGGCCCCCTGTACGGCCATATTAGATATTGTCTCAAGAAATCCCGGCAAGTGCTATATCCCGTATTTTCGGGCGCACTTTGGGAATGGCTCGCCAGAGATTTTTCCCTCTCTAGGTAGTTATGGAAAACATGATACCAAGGTCCCGGCGTCTCTACTGGGCTTTGGTATAATAAAGTGCGAAAGGAAGATTTCCTAGAAAGAAAAAGATCAACCTGAAGATACGCTATCTGTTGCCCCCGACACGGTTATTGTCCTCCTTGGATTCTTCAGTCGGAGGTATATCCATTGTGTGGACAGTGAATATTCCAGCATGTAGGTAGATTGCATATATGGGTATGTATGGATATCTGTATATACGCAGAGGCCGTGAAGCTTCGCCGGGGAAGAAAAAAATTATGTACAAGAATTTGAAAAGTTTTGCCTCTCTAGAGGAGTGAGAATGGTGACCGCGTCGTTCAATGATGCTGCGAGGTTGGCCATCGATACTTCTCCTTTGAAGGTAGGGGTTAGGAGGAAGATTCAAGGCTATATACCTAGAGAGGAAGGTAACTAGATGGGATACGACCGGTTATCACTGGTTTGTCATACAACAGACTTAACCGCCCGAACCCCTGACTAAGTAGCTAGCCCTCTCCTTCACTATTCACCACTGATACCCCTTCCCCCTTCTTCTTTCTTTTCCTTTACGACGCAACCGGGAACGACGAGTCGTCGCTGCGCGTACAACCCGATACGGCGGTGATCTCGGAAGGGCACTGGACCTGCTCGAAGTTGACCCCCGGGTTGTCGGCGCCCTGGAACCAGTCGAAGCGCCAGTAGCAACCGTCGCGCAGGGATTCGGGCACTGGGTTATACAGGTCAGTTTAAAAGAGTTACAAATTTGTAGTAAATATAGGTAAAATGGGAATAGCAAAATGGTCCTGATAGAGAAATCCTCACTCCCGAGGAACAAGACAAAAGAAAGAAAAGAGGGGAGATGAGAGGAATGAACTCGTGAAATATACATACTACTGGCCGCGTCGCACTCGTCGCGGCTCGACACACCGCCGTACTGCTGCCCCGGGAGCGCCCGCCCGAACTGGCTCGAGCACCCGTCGAAGAGGCCGACACCGCCGCCCGGCATCAGGATGTCAAACTGGTTGGAGCCGAGGTCCCCGCCCGTGTTGGTCGACTGCACGATCATCTTCTTGCCGGCCACGGGGCCGGAGGTGAACTCTAGTCTATAGGGGGAAGGGGGAGAGAATAAAGTTAGTGGGTTGATGCGACGAGCGAAAGGGGAATGTGCCATTGGCAAGGATTAGGTAAATAAGGGGGTTGGAGAAAACACACTGGAAGCAAGCGCAGCACCAGCTGGACTCGTCGCCGCCGGAGAGGGCGGTGGCGGCGAAGCCGTAGGCGAGGCTGTCGTCGACGGCCCAGGGCGAGTAGTTGGTGCAGGTGAAGGCGCCGCCGCCGTCGCAGCCGGACTTGGCGTCCGGGTCCGGGAGCGGGCTGTCGCTCTTGTCGCACGTCTTGACCGGCGCCGACACGGGCGCCTTCCCGCTCCATGCGCACGACGGCTTGCAACAGTCCCAGTACCGCGTCGTCGTGCCCGTGCCCGAGGCGCCCCGCGCCACGGCCGTGAAGTTCGCGGCTGCGAGGAGGCCGAGGGCGGTCCTTAGGGAAGGCATTATTATCCTTCTTTTTCTTTTCTTTCGCTGGGTTGTTAGATTTAAAGTCGATAGGAGGAAAGGGAGTAGAAGAGCTAGATAGAGTAGACGGATAGACGTGCTGAGCGAATGAAGCAGAGGGGCTAAACGAAAGCGAGCATGTAAGGGGAGAGGATTCGGCAGATTTTATATCATCGCCTGATGATATATTCAATATACGTATATGAGCAATATACATCATATTAACCATGAGATGATCAGCAATACCACCAAGACTAGCCATATGGCTAATTATATTAGCGATGCCCAACTCTTCCAGGGTTGATCACCGTCCCGCGTGTTAGGCGGCGTGATAGTACGGCCCCCTCATGTCTCCGCTAGGGATAGACAGAACCGCTTTAACACGGAGGAGAGCTGTCGACTAACAGGACGGAAAGGGGTGTTCGTGCTGCCTCATCTGTGCGAAACAGACGGTGTCTTCAGCCGAAGGTCTCCCCTGGTCGATGATCTACATCGCATGACTGCAAATCTAGGAAGCCTTTTCCCCCGGAGCTTTAGACATTGGAGCCGAGGGCGGATAGCCACAAGTTAGAAGGTTTCTGGGAGGAAATGCTAGAGACTGAGGACGGGAGCGCGCACGCGGGCGCGTCTAACCCCCAGGCATTACCGGATTCGAATGACGCCGGCCATGTTCTAAAAGGGAGAGGGAGGGTGAGCAAGGTGGAGTCGGTAGGATCTCGGCCGGTGGGCTCGACATCGATGGCAGTTTTAAAGTCGGCACACCAAGCCGCGATCCCGAACGGGTGGAGATGCGACATGGTCGATCCATGGGACTTGGGATCTTGGAGCTTGCCGGTTCGGGTGGTAGCGTCAGAGCTATAGACCCGGGTGCTATACTCAATTTTCTTGGGGTTTATATTACATATATTAGTCTAGGTTAAGTAGGTAGGTTATCTAGTATGCGTCAATATGCAAGTATCCTGCATGAGGTCCCCCGCACACCCCCATAGATGCATCGGACTCAAACGAAACCAGTAGCGGATTCATCCCATCTCTCTCTCCTTTTCCAGAAAGATTAGCGAATGCAACTGACTGATACGGGAACAACCACGACATATACCTTTTACCTATAGCTCAGACTGTTTGCGAATGCCCTCATGTTTCTCGGGTTGGATATATATTTTTATTCATGATACATGAGAAATACATATTTAAAATCAACCCTGCACCCGCCGCAATGATCTGCCATGGGATAGACAACTCAAACAAGCCGTACAGTCTCACCACCATAGAACTAGTCGTCCAGTCATTGGAGCTAACTACCTACCTGGCTATTATACGATACGTCACCATCTAGCAGCCGTCAAACGTCAATGTCGTCATTATGTAAGGGACAATGAAAATTTCATGCCAGAGGCATAAAACTCAATGGCGAACTGCGCCCTGGGAGTTGCCCTTTGTTTTGTATTTAAACATCTGCAGCTACTCCCGTTGCTGCGCAAGAGCATCTGCTACTGACCGAAGAATCATACTATACAACAGCTAGGATAGTCTCCAATAAATCTTTCATCTATACGTGTCATTATCCGTTCTTTATCAGCAATTCGTAAAAACGACAAGATGCCTTATCCTGATGAATTCGAAGGCTATATGATCAACAAGCTGGGCAGCTACAAGGACTTTAAGAAGCAATCCGTAAGCCCCTAGCTGTATTTCTCCTAAATAGCAAAAATGTGTACCAGCCGTCTAACGATCCGGTTCAGTTCAAGCCCAAGGTCTTCGGGGACAACGATATCGACATCAAGATCGAGTGCTGCGGCGTCTGCGGATCGGACGTGCACACCGTCACCGGCGGCTGGGGTGAAGCTCCCACTCCCATCTGCGTCGGCCACGAGGTCGTGGGCAAGGCAGTCAAGGTCGGCTCCGAGGTCAAAGATGTGAAAGTCGGAGACCGCGTCGGCGTGGGCGCCCAGATCTGGGCTTGCCTGAAGTGCCCGCAGTGCAAGAGCGACAACGAGAACTACTGTCCGCACATGGTTGGTGAGTTAAACACCCCGCCGCACGCCGTGGTCCACGGTCTAGTGCGTCGAGGCAACGGTCATGTGCTCACTATCTCTCAATCCCAGACACGTATGGCGCACCATACCCCAAGGAGGTCGACCCCGACGAGACGATCAGCCAAGGCGGGTTCTCGTCTCACATCCGTGCCCACGAGTACTTCGTCTTCCCGATCCCCGACGCCATACCGTCGCACCTCGCAGCCCCCATGCTCTGTGCCGGGCTGACGGTGTGGTCGCCGCTGGTGCGCGCCGGCACCGGTCCCGGCAAGCAAGTGGCCGTCGTCGGCCTGGGCGGCCTGGGCCACTTCGCGGTGATGTGGGCCAGCGCGCTCGGCGCCGAGGTGACAGTGATCTCGCACTCGCCGCGCAAGGAGGCGGACGCGCTCAAGCTCGGCGCGAAGCGCTTCGTCAGCAGCGGGGACGAGGGCTGGGCCGGGCCGCTGGCGTTCGCGTTCGACTTGGTGCTCAACACGGCCGACACGACGCACGAGTTCGACATGTCGGCCTACCTGTCGATCCTCAAGGTCGGCTGCCGGTTCCACCAGGTCGGCCTGCCGGACGAGCCGATCCGTGACCTCCGGCCCCAGCAGTTCGTGGCCAACGGCTCGAGCATCGGCGCCAGCCACATCGGCTCCCGCCCCGAGTGCCTCGCCATGCTGAGGCTGGCGGCGGAGCGGAGCCTGTCCCCCCTCGTGGAGACGCTGCCCGTCTCTGCGGAGGGGTGCGCCGAGGCCGTCGAGCGCGTCAGGACGAACCAGGTCCGCTACCGGTTCACGCTCGTGGGCTACGACAAAGCCTTCGGTGCGTGATAACTGTGCCGTGGTGGTAAGTAATACTTGCCGGAAGACGCTGCCGCCTACTACGTCGAATGCATACAGGCGGGCATGTGGCAGTCGTCGAATCGTGGGCTTACGATTGGGTAATTCGTGTAATTATACGACCCATATGTGTAGCGTACATGAGATTCAAAGGAGGTTTTAGAAATGTGTAATACACACGGCTGACGTTCAAGATAATCCTGGGAGACTACTCGAATCTATGTAGCAACTCATTAACCAATGTGCGTTTGGATCGGAGTCGGGACTCCTCTCTAAAGGGCTCTCTCCTATTATGTAGTTTAAGTCTATTGAGACACGCGAGTTAACATCTGCAGATAGAAATAGGTATTCATACCTGGAATAAATAAACGCATTTTAGATGATAGCTCACTTGCGCTAGGTTCAACGCCGATGGCTATCATCATCAAGATAGACCTTCAGTATCTAAGATGTTAGATGTCATTATTCTACCCACCACCTCCCATCTCTTTCCTCCTGGCGGATATAGGTACTTGGGTTCAATTGTATAGAACTAGAATAGGTATCTACCCGGATTTGACTTACTAGGTAGGTATATGGGTGTACGGACTAAAAGGCTCTCTCTCTCTCCTTCCAGTTAATGAATTTAAGATTCGAAATACTAGCAGTGAGATGTATAGCAAAACTTGAGTGTAACAGAAAGCGAAGTACACGTGTAAGACATATTGTCACGATAGTATATCGTCGCGCCCAGGATATATGGGGTTTATGCTCACGTGACTCTTGTGGGATATATATACCCTTAAAAGTTGCCTTGAGTCCTTTTTCACTCTGTCCCTCTTTCTAGAACCTTTCGTCCCGACATATATTTAGTAGTCCGGCTTGTTCGAACAGTTACAGGTATACGAGGTTGTCTAAATATGGTGATTGTGTGGCTGAGGCCGAGCTTACCTGGTAGAATTATGGCTTGAGGGTGGCGTGTAGCGGAACTTAGTAGTACATATGACAGTAAACTCCACGGCGAGAATAATAAAAGCCGGACAACCACCAAAAAGCAAAAAATTGAGCAGCAACCTCCTGGCTGACTGACGTATTACTGACTGGGGGTTTGGTTTGTCAGACTTCAATAACTGATAACTGGATTCTGGATGATCAGCGGGGAGATTTAGTAATAAAAGGTACACGCGAATACCGAAGAGAATCTCCACATTTTGCCAGGTTGACGTGGTCCGTGGTCCGGTCTTTTTTTTTTCAGTTTGTGTTAGGGACCTTTCGCGTTTACCAAAAGAGAGAGAGAGAGATAGGATTAAGGAAGAAAAAAGAATTAATGGACACTAAGTACCTAGGTGGATTAGGTACGTACGTACATACCTAAAGACACATGAAAATACCTTAGGTACCTAGGTACCCACTATAAATATACCAAAGGACAGGTTTACAGGTCGTCAATTAGTGGAAAGCCTTATCTGATTGAACCACCTCCAGCTAGGTTACCATAACGCAGTTGTATTATTGTACTTATTATTATTAAATTTAGTAGCAAGGGCTAATTTCGGGCTTCGACTAAAACACAACCTTGCGCCTTGTCGTGGTAGAGCCTCTTTTTATTTTATTTCCAACAACTATCTTCAACAACCAAGCCCCAACCCAATCGTACCCTGGAGGAAAGGAGACGACAGTATAGAAATTATCGGCCACATTAACCTCCGACGGACAGATCACATCAATTCCCCCATCGCGCAAGCCCGCTGCATCGACCGACGCATTTCTTCTGCCTCTGCCTCTGCCTCTGCCTCTTCCTCTTCCTCTTCCTCCCCCCCCCCTTTCCTATAGTCTGACGCGATCAACCCCCCTCCCAACGCCGCCCGCAGACCACGCCTGACGCATCTGCCGCAGCAACAACATGTCGTCGTCAGGATTGACGAGACGTCGCGGAGGCGGAGGTGCTGCCGTGAACGAAGGCGAACCCAGCAATGGCATCAACCGATCCAACTCGACCAACAACGTACGCGACAATGGGCCCGAGACGAGCTACGAGGACAGCGAGAACGGCCACCGCATTGCATTCGACCCACGCGATATCAGCGAGAGCGCCGAGAGGAGTAAGCAGCCAAAGCTCACCCTGATGGAGGAGATTATACTGCTGGGGCTCAAGGATAAGCAGGTACGGAAGAGACAATCTCTCTCGCCCTTCGCGTCTGCGACAGACGACAAGAAGACTGACCACGCCCGAGACAGGGCTACCTCTCCTTCTGGAACGATAATATCAGCTACGCCCTGCGAGGCTGCATTGTGCTCGAGCTGGCCTTCCGCGGCCGCGTCAGCATGCAGAAAGACCCTTCTAGACGACGCTTCCCCCTGGCTGACCGGACAATCGAAGTCATCGACGACACCCTCACAGGCGAGGTCCTGCTGGACGAGGCATTGAAGCTGATGAAGCAGAGCGAGAAGATGAGTGTCAGCGCGTGGATTGACCTGATGAGCGGTATGTATGCGAGATATACGGCACCCCCGTGCTTCTAGCCTCGCTAATCCCGAACCTCCCTTATCTCAGGCGAGACCTGGAACCTCATGAAGATCGGCTACCAGCTGAAGCAAGTCCGCGAGCGCCTGTGCAAGGGACTGGTCGACAAGGGTATTCTCCGCACCGAGAAGCGCAATTTCCTGCTCTTCGATATGGCCACCCACCCTGTCGCCGACGGCGGTGCGAAGGACGAGATCCGGAGGCGCGTTAGAAACGTCCTGACCCAGCGCACTGTCGTCCTGCCTGGCTCCCAATTCCTGCCCGAGAACCTCGAGTTCCGATACATTCGGACCATCTCTATGGTCTGCGCCGCCTACGCCGCCAACGTCCTAGAGAACGCCCTGAGCACGCTAGGCCACGAGGCCCGGGAACGCGCCTTTACACAGACCGACGAGCTGCTCGCTGAGTACTCCCAGTGGCCTTTCGGCCGGAAACCCAGCTCTACGGGCATTGGCGCCAACATCCCGCAAGTCATTACTGAGGTAAACAAATACGATTGTGCTTATATATACCAAGAATCAAGTGGCTGATATAACTATGTATGTAGGAGGTCAACAAGGCCAAAGACAAGGAACTCCAGCTCGAGGTCGTCGCCGCCTGCTTAAGCGTCTTTACCCGCCTCGACTCGCTGCTATAGTCGATTCTTAAATTTAATTTCTCAGACACCTGGGGACGACCAAACCGAACCATACCGAACCGAGCCGACCTTACTTCCGTCGTATAACCAACTCCTCCGACTTTCTCCCGTATCTTGACATAAAAGTTCCCTCCCCCCCTTTTGCCACCCCTAACACGATAACGACCAACCATTTTTCATTCCACCAACCAAAAGAAAAATCTTCCCCGATGTAGAACAGTAGGAAAAGGGCGGGCTTTTATCATCTTTTTCTATTTCTATTCCTAAACGAAGAGCAGGGAAATTTGCGTAGCGAGGGCCTTTCAACGTTTACCCCTTTCCGTGGGAAGAGGAAAGAAGGGTGAACAAAGGAAAATGACAACACGACAAGATGATTTTTTTTCTTTTTCTTATTTCTCGGGGCATGCTTTGGGGGAGTGAAACACAACAAAGCAATGAAAGATAGACTGGGGGTAGGAATGGGAAAGAAGAAGGGGATGAAGAGAGAGGATATTTATCTTCTTGCCTATGCGCAATAGGAAGGGAAATTACCGCTCATCTAAGGAATAGATTGAGGGAAAGAGGGGGTACGAGGGTGGAGGGTTGGAGAGAGAAAAAAAAAAGGAAACTGTTGAAACCCGAAAACAACTCTGAACTGAAACCCGAACTGAACTGATGAAAAACAAGAACCCAATGAAAACTATTTCCCGCGTGCTCGCGTGTGTGCGTGCGTGAGCTGGAAGTGTATATTGTTCTGGCCCCCACCCCTCCCTCTCCTTTCCTTATTGTTGCTTGCTGATGGAAGGGGGAAAAAGGGAGAGAGACGGAGAGAAAGAGAGGGATTCTAGGTCAGCTGGCTAGGTAGTTAGTTAGATACCACCTCTTACTATTTTTCTTTTCTTGCTTTCTTGTTTTACTTACTTGCTTTGTATCTTTATGCCGGGGGAGCGCCGGGGTGGTGTGCGCTGAAAGGATAGCGGGTAGGTAATGAAGAGGAATTTGGGGGGGGGTGGGTTGGATAGGGGGGAGGGAAAAGAGGGAGCAAATGCATGACATAGGTAGGCAAAGGACGGGAAAGAGGGGGGCAAACAATGTCACATTCTTGTTATATTTATTTTTCCATCCTTCATACTTTTATATTCTATTTTTTTCTCTCTATTTCTGTTCGGATTGGATTGGATTGGTCCCTTGTTTTTCCATCTCTCTTTTTTTTTTTTTTTTTTAGCAAAAATCCTTTTTTTATTATTAACCTTCCCGGCTATGCTGTGCTGTAAGATTATTAAATGAAGAAAATGAAAAAGGGAAATTCTTTTTTTTTACCTTTCTTTCGAATTGTGTGTGTGTCTCTCTCTCTTTCCTCTTAATCCCTATTTATTTTCTGTATTTCTAACCCGGGCAGACTAGCTAGCTGGCTGGTTGGCTTGCTGCTCGACTGATTTGGGCTGGACTTTTCTCTCCCTCTTTCTCTCACTCTCCCAATCTTCTAACTGCCTATCCTATAGTATCCTCTCTATGTAACTCTATAGGTACCCAACCTAGTGGCTATACATGTTGACGAAGTTGGGAAAGGACGCATGATGACAATGATGACGGACACCGACGCGATGAGTTGCTCATCACGCTCGTTTCATTTTGAATTCAATTCTGTAGATACCTCATCAGGGACCGGACATGCTGGACTTGTCTAGTCGCGTTTTCCCTCCGAAAATATTTCAATTATCTCATCCATAGCCCCTGCCCGGCTGAGCGAACCTAGATACCCTTAAGATGCCTCACTTGTCCCGTCTGCGTATTCACTTGGCCTTCCGCAGCCGCTCCTTCCAGCCGCCTTTCTCGAAGAGCCATATGGCCTCGATGGCGAACGCCCTCGCGCTGCGGTGGCCCCTCCCTTCCTCGGTGCCCGCCTCCTCGTACAGGCTGCGCAGGACGGCGCCCTCCTCCATCTGCCGCCATATCCCGACGGTGACGTCGTCCCCGGGGCCGCCGAACTGGCCCCGCCCCAGCCGGTACAGGATGCGCCCCAGCGTCTGGTACGCGACGCAGCGCTGGCCGGGGACGGCGCTGCGCGCCAGCCGCGCCAGCTCCCGGATCGTGTAGCCCGCGGCCTCGGGGGCTTCGCCGTGGTGGTGTAGCCCCTTGGACGCGGGGACTGCGCGCGAGATGCGCGGCGGCAGGAGCATGCCCCGGAAGTCGAACCGCAGCGCCGACACGGAGAGCGAGTCCTGGCCCGGGTAGTACGGGCTGTCGCGGTCGGCGGGCGAGTTGGGCGTCGGGACGGGCGCCATCCACGCCAGTTTCGAGGGGTCGGCCGGCAGGTTCGGGAAGTATTTCTCGTGCAGGTGCTGCAGGAAGTCTGGGTCGTTCGGGTCGAGGTCTGCGGGCTGCCGCGGTTGCGGCCAGTGTGGTTTCAGGGCATCCGAATCACTCTTGATTATATGCTCTTCCGGGGGTACTGCCGGGGCCGCGTCATCGAGTTGCGAGGTGCTGGGTGTGCTTTCGGCTTCGTCTGCTTCGTCTACTGCTGAGGGCGGCGGTATTCGTTCCGTAGTTATCGGTGCACTTGGCTTTTCGTGGGGGTCGGCTTGAGCTTCCCTCTCTGGGGTTCTTGATTTCGCATGTGCTGATGTGTCTTCTATTCGTATCTCGGGTGGGTTTTGTATGGAAGGTTGGCTAGTATCTGCAGTATCTGGCGGATTTGAAGGCGGCTTGTCGAACGGTGAAGGACTAGCCGCCTCGTCCAGGTTCGCACGCTTCAGTAGCATCTCTAGTATGGATGAGTCCATCCCGTTGAAAAGCTGTTGTCGGGCGGCTTCTATATCTTGTGGCGACATCGAAGCGAGCCTCTCGTTGTTCTCCCGATCTATTCTCTGCCTTTCGTTCGGTTGGGCGTTGTTGTTTGGAGCAGTGCCTTGCGGGCCATGGCTTGGGGCCGTGAGAGGTTCATTAGACGAAGACAAGAATACTTTCGTCTTTTTTTGCTGTGATAAGACACTTTGTCCTTGTCGCTTCTGCTTGAAGGCTGATATTCTCGTGCGTTTCTTTGGTTCGGGAAAGCCAGAGGTGGTTGATTTAATCTGAGGGAAGCCGGGCGCTTCTGGTTCTGTTGTCTCCTTCTCTTTGACGTCTAATATTAAGACGGTCGGATCCATTTTATGGGAAGGAGATATTAAAATAATTGCGAGCGAATGTAAGGACTATTCACGTTTGTTGACTTTGCGGATTGTTGATTTGGGCTGTGTATAATACTACCTACATGTATTTAAAAATTGAAGATAATAAATTCAGAAAGTTGACGCAATACGCACATGCACACGCACAGCCACTAAAGGCTCCGCTAAACTTGGAATAGAGTTGTGGCTGACCCTAGCAGGCCAAGCCCAGCTGCACTGTATAGAACACGAACTATGCCAATTAAAGATGCCCCAACTTGTTAGCGCCGATCCACCTAGCTCGTTGAGAATTTCTAGATTGCTGAAGCGCGCAGCCGCGATACGGTCGTCTAATTAGCCAATAAGATATCATCGGCCCGCGTTTCATCGGAGTGGAGACCGAAAGGAGCTGAGCCGGCTGAAACGATTATAAAGACGGTACATCGGTACGTTCCTTGGATTG
This sequence comes from Biscogniauxia marginata, assembly GCA_022695795.1. NCBI lineage: Eukaryota > Fungi > Ascomycota > Sordariomycetes > Xylariales > Xylariaceae > Biscogniauxia > Biscogniauxia marginata. The sequence continues at coordinate 71,527 of MU404140.1, read as the reverse complement.
TCTTATTTTTAATTGGTCATCTTTCCGGTTGTCCTCACTACAAGTTTCGAATTGACGGTCGGTTCTGCTTCTGTTTCAATGCGCGATATGATGAGATTGAACTATCTGCTTCAGAATCTTGTTTCTCATTGTTAAAATTTTCCGTACCAATGGTTCATCAGTAATTATCCGAAACATTAGAAACTGCCTAGTCCCACTACATAGTTACATGTCTGGACTTCTTGTTACTCACCGCATTAAATAAGCCACCTGCTCTAAATTACTTCAATATTGTGCACTATGCCTAGTGACTAGTGACTAGGTACATAGAACTTAAGGATCCCTTATGTCATACTGGGTGACATTTCTTGGCGAAGCCATCCTATAGGTTCCTTGAAAACTTGAATATAGCTCATAATTGGATACACTGTGCATACCCAGGTAGCACCTGGCTACCTAGGTACCTACAATATTTGTTAATGAAGGAATATAGCAACTTAGCAAACCTCGTTGCCCCAATTTATCGTTCTATTATTTTTTCTTTTCTTTTCTTTCCTTCTTTGTCTGAGCTGCATTAATGTAAAGAATCCATATTTCTACTATGTTATACCAGACCGATTGATAACTAACTATATATGTCCTTCGATGGCGGGCTCAATTTTTTTGGCCTATAACATGAAGTGGGTGACACCTCATGCTCTGAGTTGCGACAGTACATACCTACCTTAGGTACATATAATGCGTGCAGATAATTGAATGCCCTGCATGGTTTGTACCTACATGTACCTACATAGATAAAGATAAGATTGCTTGGTTGCAGATCCCTGCCAGCGCACGCGGCTATCGTGCGTCAAAGCCGCGGGCGGGCCCACTCAGAAACGTCCCATCGTTGGAGTACGTACCTTGACTAGCCTGCGTCTTTTGGAGAGGCTCAAGCTTGCATAGGAAATCTATCTTCCCCACATATGCCGACTGGTCGGCTCCCCAAGCACGGAATTACCTGCAGGTGTACAAGTGTACCACGTCAACCTTGTCAAATCTTTCCATTCTTGTTAATACTCAAGCTCCAACTTCTTTCGTCCCTAGACAGAAACAAAGCAATACAGTGTATTACCCAGTGCCGGCTCACCAACATGCGACCAGCCACACGAGAGGGTAGTTTAGCAGCTAGGCCGGCTAGCTATGTGCTAGGTAGCTACCTAAGCTCCTAAGCTTAGTGTTATGCCATGAGGTATGCTATGCCATCCCCATCCTTTTCGCAACCTACTTCCTCCGCCTTTCCCGCCATTCCCTATCCTAAAGCTCTGTTGCGTTGCCCCTGGTTCTTCAGGTCTGCCTATCCACCGAAGCCTCTCACTCATTCTCTCCTATGCTATCCTTCCATGCTAGGCCACCCCCCCGGCCCTCTTCGCATTCCCCTTTAGGCCCAGTTAGGCTCCATCATCGTCGCCAAAGCTCTCCGAGCACACGCCCGCCCCCCTCTCTTCGGATGACCTTTGACTTTTTAATTTTTTCTTTCCCTTCGGCGATATGATGCCAATGCTGCTCCCACATAATTCTCTCTCTTCTTTTCCCTCCCCCCCCCCTCGGATCCCACTCCCTTCCCCCCTAGGATTTCTAATACCATCAACCCCCCCCCAGCCTAGTCCCGATCTTTAATTCGCCTTTTCTAAATAATAAAATTTACCACGCAACTCTCGTCTCTTGACAGATTACGGTCATTGCCCCGTTTTTTTATCTCGCTCGCTCGCCTTGTTGGAGAATTAATTGCCAATTCTCGAAAAACGTAGCCATCCCCATCCTTTTTTCTTCTTAATTCTCTACAAACGCTCACTCTCTCCTCTTTCCCTCTCTCCCTGCCTCCTACAACAACACACAGCCGGTGGTTTAGACACAACTCCAAAACCCATCTAAATCCACCACTGCGTCGCGTCCTTCCATTCTCTTTTTTCGCTGCATTCTGTGCACCGGAGTCTGCTGCATCCGATCGATCCATCTGGAGGGCCCGGGCGAGCCGTCTCGACGACTTTTTCCATCGGCAAAGCTGGGCTCTGCTGCGACTGTTGCACGCCCGCGCCATTCTCGTGAGGTTATTCAGATCCAGCTCGCAACCAACGCACCGACCGCCTGCAATTGAAGGTCACGTTACCTGTGTATACGAAACCCACACGCTTCCTCCACCGCCCAACCACGCACCGTCTTGGCAGGCCGTCAGCAAGTCTGTCATACTGCTACCATCTCGCCCGCACCGCTGCAGCGCTCTTCTCCTCGCATCAGCTGGGCCAGTCAACGTGGTCGGACCCACGCATAGTCTTTTATCCCGGGGACTTGTTCGCTACGCCGCCGTGGTCCGTCAATAGGAGTCGTTCTTATTGCTGTCTCAATTAATTCATTGAACCATCGAAACCACCTTGGTTTTTCCCTATTCTTGTGGGGATAATTTTATATCTCTCTTTTCTTTCGCAAACCAGAAGAGACCTTGTGTCTATAATTATTATTTTTCTTTTATTCTTCTTCTTCCCCAGCGCACGGGCGTATTTATTACACCTTAACCAATACAGATTGCTTCCAGAAGAAAAGCCCACGCTGCCAGCCATTTCCTTTCTCTTACCCCCCTTGTTAGCAAACCAGGATCATCGACTGCAATGGCTGCAGCAGCCGGAAATGTTCCGATGCGATACAGCTCGTCTCCAGAGTTGTCGGACCCACCCTCTCTCCTGTCCGCACCCACATCACCCACTGGTGGTTACAGCAGAGCGAGGGCGACTGGCGGGGAACTCGACGAGATTGTCGTCGACCCTACTAGTATCCGATATGACGGCTCGGGGCAGCCCATGCTGACCAAGGATGGACTGCCTCGTCGGAAGCCTGGCCCCAAGCCGGGAACCAGAATCAACAAGCGAAGTAGTATGAACCCCGAAGAAGGCGCAGAAAAGCCAAAACGAGTTAGAAAACCAAAAGACCCCAATGCGCCTCCCACTCAGCGGAAGCGCAAGGCCGCATCGGGGGATGGCGAGAGTAATGAGGCAAGATCGCGGGCCGCGAGTGTTGGCGTCAGCACCGGTGCCGCCGCGCCGTCCCGGCAGTCAAAACTTACCGAGATGACTACGCTTGGTCGCCTAGAGCCTGTCCACCAGAAGGAACCGAAGCGCGAGAGTATGCCGGGCTCCATGTCCAGCATTCTCAATGCCGACCCCGAGCCGCAGCAAAAGTATAACCAGCCCCAGCAAGCACAGCAGCCTCAACAACCGACCCGACCGAGCGCACCCTCGCGGACGAGCGGAACTAACTATGACCCAATTCGTTCCTCAAATTATGATCCCGTCCGGGAAACTATGGTCACGCACAACTTCTCCAACCCGATGGGATCTCCGCGAGGGCCTGCTACTACTAACCTAGCCAACCGTGCTAGCGCGTCGCCGTCCATCGCCAGTCTGGTCGACCCCCCCGTGCCAAATATCATCTCGCCCGTCCCGTCGCATACCTCTTTTGTACAAAACTCGCAGCCGGTCCATTCCCAAACGAAGTCTCAGGCTCGTGCCCCTCTGGAATCGAATTCCGTGCCGGCGTCGCCTAACCCATTCCGTCAGGAGTTTGCGCCTCCCCCGGCACCAAAACCGCCTACGGCTGATGTGAAGAAAGCCGCGCCGCCTCTGGCACCATCTGCTGCCTCCAAGATTGAGATTCGTCCCAGTTCTATTACCACGATCGGTGCTGCAGGTCCCAAGCGCACACCACCCAAGAACCAGAGTACTGCGTCGTCATCGCCCCGCGTCCATGCTACTAAGGATGCACTCATCCATCTCCCCGGAACTTCGGACCGATCCATTCTTGACTTTGGCAAGGCAGAGCCCGGAACTGAACAGGCGGCACCCTCTATTGTGCTCAACATCCCGCTCAACGGGGAGACGAACAAATATATCAACTTTATGCGCATGGCCGAGGATCAGTATGGTTGGGATGCGCTCCATCCGCGCCAAGCCGAGCATAAAGCACGCAAGGCGCGCATCGCCGCTGCTTCGGCCGCGTTGGCCCAGAACGATTCCAGTCGCGAGGGCGATGAGATGTCGGTAGACGAATCGGATAATGACGACTCTAACGTTGAGATGGGTGGTACTAGTGGTCCAGACAAGCCCGCGGACGGCAAGCCGGCTAAGAAAAAGAGACACTTCAAGGAAGACGAGTACGACAAGGATGACGACTTCGTCGACGACTCGGAGTTGCTATGGGAGGAACAAGCTGCGGCAAGCCGTGATGGTTTCTTTGTTTACTCCGGACCATTGGTACCGGAAGTCGAGAAGCCTGAACCAGGACGGTACGTAAATTCATACGCGAGACGATATCCTAAACTAACCGAATCTAGTGGCGATGGAGCACCGAGGCGAGGACGTGGCTCTCGTGGTGGACGAGGTGGCGGCCGCACAACGGCTGCGGGCGCAGGACGTGGTCGTGGTGGAGGACCGGGCTCCCGCGGGGGCGTCGTCAGAAAGCCGCGCATGACGAAAGCCGACAAGGCCCAGATGGACCGCGAAAAGGCTGAACGAGAAGCTGCATTTCTGAAGTCGACGAACGGCGGTTCGTATAATGTACTGCACCCCACTAGTCCGAAGTTCAGTGGCCTGTAGATTTACCCATGCTCTCGAAATATCGATGGATACGATTACATGTACACAAGGACTGTTCGGCAACTAGCTAGCAGGTTGGGATTCCGGAGTTCGGGAAGAGGGGCCGCAGTCAGCGATGCTAGGCGTATGGGTGTATTGATACCATAATTAATCTTCGCTGTCTTCTACGCGACGGGGCTGGGCGTCCACGAGGTGAATTAATCATCCTGCATTGATTTTAGCGAAGAATGCACTTGAATTACACTTATTATTGCCATGCATAGACTAAATGGTTGACGTGAGCACCAAAGTCCAATGTCCAGTTTCTTAGATAATACGGCGCCAAGTTCCTCAAGTAAACAAGGGGGTAGACCAGAGGCATTGTTTGAATCCGCCGAACCTCTTTTCCTCAGGGAGGTGATCATACTGCTCAGAGCATGGATTTATCAAAATAGTATGGCAATTAGGACCAAACAATCGTGTGACAAGACTTTCTAGTAACGATCATATGCCACCCCATCAATAGATAAGTTGTCACGAGTAATCGGCTGACTGCATGATGATTGGTAAAGGGGGGGTTACCCGTGCTAAGCCCGAAGTGGGACCCGCAAGTCCGGGAGCGCGGGTGCGGATTACATCTACATGTACGAAGTAAGCCTCGTGCGAATAAATTATTAATCAATCTTGGTGTAATCGACTAGGTAGCCCGTTGCCAAGACCGGTGGTGGATGAGTATATGACCTACTTCTTGATTTGATAAGCCCTGTCTAGTCCTCGCTCTATATATCCCCTTGTCCCCCTTTCTCTCCTTTCCCACTTTCCACTCTTCTACTATTCCTTACATCTGATATACTCTGTGAACATTAAATAGCTTCCAAAATAGTGCTCGAAAATCAGCAACCGAACTAAGATGACTTCTTCTCACCCCCTTTCAGCTGCCTCCTTGTTCTCCGTGAAGGGATGGGTCGCAGTCGGTGAGTTGCTCTCGCCCCCTTTCCGGACCTGACAAATTCACTGAGAATTCCTTTAAATCAGTTACTGGTGGAGGAACGGGTGTCGGCTTGAGTAAGTCTCGCGACATTATTCACTCGATCCTCTCTGATGCCCACTTTTTGTCACGACCTATTCGTTCTGACACCCGGCTACAGTGATTACCCAGACGCTCGCCGCCAATGGAGCTAAGGTCTACATCACCGGACGACGCGCCGACGTCTTGGAGACGAGCGCCCGCATCCACGGATCACTGGAGCGGCTCGGCCCTCAGGGGGGCAGCATCGTACCCCTCGTCATGGATGTCACGTCTAAGGACAGCATTAAGAAGGCCGTCGAGGAGATCTCGCAAAAGGAAAGCTACGTGAACCTGTACGCACATGCCCTCTAGTTATATTACTCGGCGTCTTCTTGCTTTCTTGAGCTTCCATGGCGAATAGGGGCGCGGCTGACTTTCTTCTGCGATGCGCGGCCAGACTGGTAAATAATGCTGGAGTCTGGCGGGGGCGTCCGAAGGCGAGACCGGCCGATGGGCCAGAGGCCTTCGGAGACGCGATGTTCGCCCAAGAGCTCGAGGATAACTGGCAGAACTGTAAGTATAACGGCCCCCCATATCGAAGCAGACACATGCACACAACGGCGATCTCCCGGCCTTCTCGTTAATCCAGGTATCGCACACAGCGTTCCTCACGAACTCGACATCATTGTATTTCGTGACCGCCGCCTTCGTTCCCCTCCTGTCCAAGGCCCAGTCCGGCCCAACGGGCAAGATCGGCAGCGTCATCAACAATAGTTCGGGCAGCGGAAACCTGAGGATGTGAGTCCTCGCTCACCCAGAGACACGTGACTTCGTCGCTGCGAGATATAATGATACTCCGGGCGGACCAAGGCTGACGACGAGTTAACTAATCTTCATAGGACCCAATATGGCCAATACTCTTATAATGTACGCCACAAAATTTTACACGCTGACCTGACTCATTTACACGCCCCCTGGAGTGATGGATATGGCACTCGGGCTACATTCTAGGTATCAGTATTGTGCTGACTTGAGTTTTTTTGAACTTAGGCTAGCAAGGCCGCCGCAAATCATATCACCCGTCAGATGGCCTTTGACCTGAGCCACGAGAACATCAACATCCGAGTGAACGGGCTCGCGATCGGTACGTCTGCGGTATCGTCTATTCATAGCCTTCCACTATTCCTCCAGCTGCCTTTCCCCCTAACCCCTTCCATCCCTGATCCTGACTACAAAACTCGTATCTGCCATCATGTTATGCCCACTGTGAAACGCCGGTTACTTACATGCATAAACACTCTGTCGCAGGCTACTTCCCGTCCGAGATGACGGCGGACGGGTCCAACGACGAGAACGAGAGCTCGTACGACGTCGAGAAGTTCCGCAAGTCCGCCCAGGACATGGGCGCGAGGATTGTCAAGAGGATGGGCACGCCGCAGGAGCTCGCCAGCGTAAGCGATATCCCTCCTTTCTGTTTATTTTTCCCTCCCTGCTCCTCCTATGTTTACTGCGTTCCCTTCTACTCAACGCATTCAACCCTCGATGTTGTCATCACCTCCGCCGCGACAATTGGTCACTTTCTCATTAACGACTGGCCTGGGTTATGTTACTATTACTACTTATCGGCTAACTTTTCTATACGTCTTCTTTTCTTCTAGGTCGTATTGACGATGGCCACGAACGAGTACATGTGGGGCACTATCGTCCTCCTGGATGGCGGCTTCACGCTTACCGTGGCTGGGAATATGTGAATCTTCTTTACATGACGACATGGATCATGTGAGGGTCTTGGATCAAAGCTGTGGTGCTTAAATTGATTGATGTAGGGCAGAAGGGGGAATGTGTGTCCGGTGAGATGTATGGCCGGTTCCCCCCTATTTAGGACACGGATTACGAATTGGCATATAAATACAATGCGTCTTTCACAAAAAAAAACTCTCCTTTCCTGCTAAATGAGTTGGTGTGAAGTATTCTATATGAGATCGAAAGAGGAATCATCTTGACAGGACTTTTTTCTCATCCTATCCATCTCCTAGAAAATGTAATTATGCAGCTATGTTAACTCGGAAGCTCCCCCTGAAATTTCGTCAAAGCACCACGAATTTGATGAACCCCCCCCCTTTCCCCACATCTGACCCCTGCCTCTACGTAGGTACGCACCCGATCTCCGAAGTGTGCGGAGAACTACTACCCTTAACGTCCAGGTCCAGTGGCGTAAGTGCTCTGCGATTGGTACGTATGTATTGCGGCGTGCCCAGGAGAAAGGGTGTTTTTTAATTGGTCTAGAGCACCCCGAGCGGTTTCTGCGTACTTGATACCAAGAGGTTCAATACGAGTTATCCCGGCACCGCGGGCCGTGAGGCTCCGTCCCCTTCTAAACGGTTAACCCTTGGGATGTCTAGGAGGATTAAGATGAGAAGTTATAAAAATATGCCCTGCCGTTCAGTTCTAGCGATGGACTTGGGAGTCCTATATTTGAGGGTTCTTGGTCGCCGCGTGGATGAAAAACACTGCTATGATGGCATTCACAATCTCTCGTCTTCTCGCGCTTGGTCTGCTGGCAAGCGGGGCAATTGCTACCCCGGCTAGGATGGCTATGAGCAATAGAGAGGTCCCCGAGGGTTTCGTGACCGTCAAGGACGGCAAGTTCCAACTCGATGGGGAGGACTTCTACTTTGCGGGCAGCAATGCGTATTACTTCCCGTTCAACAACGTACGAGAAATTACAGGGGGAACCTCCCCTAGCTCTCCTCCTAAATATTGCCGCAGATACCTACTAATCGCTTACATAGAACCAAACCGACGTCGAGCTAGGCCTTACGGCTGCCAAGGAAGCCGGTCTGAAGGTTTTCCGGACCTGGGGCTTCAACGACAAGAACATGACGTACAGCGCGGACGGGCTGCCGCAGTACGGTGGCGAGGGCGCGGGCGCTACCGACATCGTGTTCCAGCGGTTCGCGAACGGTACGTCCAGCATCGACATCAGCGCGTTCGACAAGGTCGTCGACGCGGCCACCAAGGTCGGCATTAAGCTCATCGTCGCGTTCACCAACAACTGGGCCGACTACGGCGGCATGGACGTGTATACCGTCAACCTCGGGGGTCAGTACCACGACGACGTACGTATCTCTCTCCCTCCCTCCCTCCAAATCCCCCCCTATTTTATATATGTCGTCTTATAATACTATATGTACTTTTGCTTATCTCCGGCACACACGCACAGTTCTACCGCCTCCCGGCGATCAAAGACGCCTACAAGCGCTACGTCGCGGCCTTCGTGGGGCGGTACGCGTCCTCGCCGGCGATCATGGCCTGGGAGCTGGCCAACGAGCCGCGCTGCGGCGCCGACGCGGTCCGCAACCTGCCCGCGAGCCCGGACTGCGCGCCCGCGCTGCTGACGGCGTGGACCGACGAGATGAGCGCCTTCGTCAAGACCCTCGACCCGGACCACCTCGTCACGTGGGGCGGTGAGGGCGGCTTCGACGGGACTGATGATAGCGACGACGGGTTCTATACCGGCGCCAACGGCGGCGACTTCGACGCCCAGCTCGCGCTGCCGGCCGTCGACTTTGGCGTCTTCCACACGTACCCGGACTGGTGGGGCAAGAGCGTCGGCTGGGCTGACCAGTGGATCCGGGACCACGCCGAGGCGGGGCGGCGCGCGGGGAAGCCCGTCGTGCACGAGGAGTACGGGTGGAGTACGTAAATTCAGTTTCTATAACTTTGTCTCCGTTTAAAACCCCTTTTGGTGTGTCGGAGGAATCATTAGCTGGCCAAGGGAGACAAGACATCTATCTGCTTTCTAATTATTCTTGTTCAAAAAAAAAAAAAAGGGGGGGGGGGTAAAAAAAGGAAGGGGTAATTACTAACTCCCACTGGAACAGTGACGCCAGCGGCGCGGGCGCAGAACGGGATCCCGGCGAAGGCGGAGACGCGGACGCAGGTCGAGGGCGGCTGGCAGGACATCATGCTCGAGGAGGGCGTCGCGGACCTGTACTGGCAGTTCGGGTTCTCCGGGTTCTCGTACGGTCGCAATCACGACGACGGGTTCACCATCTTTCTGGATGATGAGGAGGCGCGGACGCTGGTTTACGAGCACGCAGAGAGGGTGAATGCGCAGTGAGGATGTAGGTAGGTAGGTATTGCCTTGTACGGATTAGGTAAGGGAGGGTTCTATATGGTGTTGGGCAGATTTTCTGGGTAATGCTGCTGGGTAGGGTGCTAGCTAGCGGGGGAAACTAAAGGGGAGACGATGGATGGTGTTATTGTGGAAGTTGAACGCCCACATATCTGCGATATGATCATAAATTGTCAACAGATTCAGACAATATGTTCTTCATGGCACTCTTCCGAAAGCTATCAGTCGGTTGTTCTTATGGAATGCCTAGGGGCTGTGCGCCATGATGGTTCGCTTACAGCTTCCTTCTCGGAATGTCCTGGGTGTCACGAGCCTTGCCGATGGCAACGATGGTAGCCTGATGTTGTAACCCCCTAAGGGGCCGGGACGCCAGGATTATGGCGGTGGATTCATGACGTACAAAGCTGTCATGGACCAAAGAGACGTCCAGGTGTAAATGTTGAGATGAGACAAAGATATGAGGATAGGATCAAGTGTATTAGTCCAAGTGTAAGTCTAGGTAGATGGGCTACGCCCATCTATATATATACAGGAGGTCATGGGTCATATAGCCCCCCATATTTCAACAGTTAAAAGGCCACCTACCTGTCTACCTCTAGTGCTAGCCCTTTGCGCAACGTCCACGTCCTTACATACTCCCTAGGGAACACTTTGTGACACCGGGCATCATTAAGAACCAAAGTGCTAGAAACGCATCACTCACTGGAAGCGTGGGTTTTCCAAACGGACTTGATAATTTGGTTTACATAGATTCTGGCCTCTTTTACTCTACGTTCACTTCATGGTCTGCGGAGGCTGAGACATGAAAAGTACTTCGCTCAGCTGTTACGCTGCATACTGTTTCACTATCTAAAAAGAAATTTTTTAAGTTCTCTTCTTATAAAGGCATTTATCACAATTCATTCATTACATGCCTCAAGATGCTAATATGAAACTGGTTGTTCGTTCTAACTGTTCCTCGTTTCCAAAAAGACTTTGACAGAGTGATTAGTTCGTTATATGTTATACAACATAGTGATCTATGGGACGGTGATGTCAAGGGTCTATCTCCAGAAATCAGGAATCAGTTGGAAGAGAAGTTAAAGTATTGGGCGCAAGCATTTCTAGGGTTAAAATATACACCCTCCTTGAAATTGAAGGGGCTTTAAAGCACACAAACTTGAGGATATCTAATACGTGGCCAGCCATTTACACCTAAACTTATCTACTCGAGTCCCGTATACATGTTTTTTAATCAGTATCTTTTCATTTTAACGTTTTTACTCTTTTCGGCTTCGCCTTAAGGATTGAGCCGGTGAGGGACGGTGGTGGTAATAATGATAGTGCAGGGAATCTGGAGCTAATAGCAGAGAATTGATTTTTAGGCCTTGGTGCATTGACCACCCCACACCGGCCCTAATCCGTACACCCTGCTTAAGTTCACCGCTTTCCCCGTTTCGGCCGTAGAAGCAGGCTCCGCACTCCGCACCGGCAAAACTTAAAATTACATAATCGGACAGTAGAAAAATTCAAAGTATTTTGGCCAATCAAAAACTGTCGTGGCCACCTTCGAAACCCACTCAGGAAACCAGCGACTGAACTTTTTTTTTCCCTTCGGATGCCTTCACACGGCCCAACATCCGTCCCGCAGCCCACTTGACTGACATACGTCTCCCGGCCGCTTCGCACCGACCAGCACAAGCGCGCTACCGGTTATCACCCTGCTTCAGTTGAGAGAGCTACTCCCGAGAAGTCCGATCATCAAAATGGAGGACTCGTCGCTGAAGGTTTGTGTAGCCCGCAGCCCCCGCGACGGATGAATATCCATGTCGAGCTAGGTGACCAACATGTGAAAACACAGGAGCGCCTCCTCAACTCCCAGAAGTCCTTCGATGGCTTGCTGTCCCTCATACCTGCCAAGATGTACTACGGAGAAGACACAAGCGTACGTCGCCCTACTCTTCCTCTTCCTCTCCCTCTCCCTCTTTTCCACAGCGCCATGCGGAACCGCACACCTCGCTTACCGTGAGTGTGTCGAACAGGACCAATGGCAGAGGAAGAAGCAGACTAAAGCAGAGGCTGCCGCCGCCCGACGGAACAAGCTCGACCCCGACAGCGAACTAAACCGAAGCGCTAAGGAGGTTATGGACGAGCAGGCCCGCAGAAAGCGGAAGCGCGATCAAATGCGAGACGGGGATGACGACGCATGGTCAGACGTCGAAGGGGTGGAGCCCGAGAAGCCTGGCCAGGGCCTGAAAAGGAAGACAGCAGGTGATGCGAGCAAGAAGCAGGAGAAGGCGAACGCGGAAGAACTAGAAACAACTGAAAAGCAGCAGAGAGAGGAGGAGAAGAAGGCGGCGCGGAAGGAGCGCAAAGCAGAACGCCAGAGATTGCGGGAAGAGGAAGCAGAGTTCCAGCGCAGATCTATCAAGGGCGTCAACAAGATCAAACTCGGCACTCGAGAGCCCAGGGCCGATGGAATATGGGATAGCAGTCCTGCAAAGCCCAATGGCCGTACAAAAACCGCCCAGCCTATCGAGGATGACGAGAATGAGGAAGAACAATCTGCGGGTATAGAGCAGCTCGACGCTTCGGGGCTTGTTGAAGACCATAGCTCTGAGTCAGGCCCATCTGCACCGTCTGAGCCCCAGTCTCCCGTGTTTGACCCCAACGGAACCCCTGTAGATTCCACCGGTCAAGCTCCCAGTACTACGACATCCATCTCTTCGACAGCCCTGCCGTCCGACAAACCTAGACACATCAAGATCCCTGCCGACAGTGCCGCCCTCCGCGAACGTCTCGCATCCAAGATCAAAGCTCTCCGAGAGGCGCGGAACGCCGAGAAAGATGGGAAGCCGATCCGTACACGCCAGGAGTTGATCGAGTCGCGACGCCAGAAGCAGGCAGAGCGTAAGGTGCACAAGAAGGAGCTCAGGCGCCAGGCCAAATTAGAAGCAGACCAAAAGCGGGAGGAAGCCCTTGCCTCCGCACGGAACTCTCCGGGTGGCATACTCAGCCCTGCCGTCAACTTTGAGGAGAGCAATTTCTCCTTCGGCCGCATCGGCTTTGGTGACGGCACTCAACTGTCGCATGACCTCTCGTATGTCCTTAACAACGGCAAGAAGAAGGGCCCGTCGGACCCCAAGAGTACCCTACAGAAGCTGGAAACCCAGAAGAAGCGGTTTGAAGAAATGGATGAGGAGAAACGGAAGGACGTCGAGGACAAGGAGGCTTGGCTTACCGCGAGGAGGCGAGCTGAAGGCGAGAAGATTAAAGACGACGAGAAGATGCTCAAGAAGACGATAAAACGCAAGGATCACGCTAAGAAAAAGAGCTCGAAGGAGTGGACAGCAAGGAAGGAGGGCGTTGCGAAGAGCATGAAGGACCGGCAGAGGAAGCGAGAGGAGAACATCAAGAAACGGAGAGACGAGAAGGTCCTGGGCAAAGCCGGCAAGAAGAAGGGCGGAGCCAAGAAGAGCAAAGGCCGTGCAGGCTTCGAGGGCTCATTCATAGGCGGGAAGAAAAAATGAACGGCATTTTAGTGACGTCGTCCGGATCAGAACGTGCTTGCCTTTCGATACTTCAGTATTTTGAGTCTTCGCCTGTATATAGTAATTCCTGTCCCGGCGTAATGATGTGACCTTGGCGAATTTAATTTCAATGGAAGAATTCGTATCTAATTCGACCATGATTGTTGACTATGATCGATAAAGTACTTTTTCAAACTTAGAGGCACATTCTAGTTTTTCTTTGTCCAATAAACATGGTCGCCTTTATTCACGTTGGCGAGATTGCACGACAGTAATTTCTCTGATCATTCTACACCACATTTATAGGACCGAAGTGAACCTCGGCTTCCTTTTCTAAGTTGGAGCCCCCTTTCGCTAGAGCATTGGGATATTATTTGGGTTACGGTCCTCGCCGAGGAGGATAAGAAAGAGCTTGCGGTGGTTACTAGCTGTAGATAGCTACACTTACACCAACCTTGTGTCTATACGCGTTCGCGCAGAGGGACTTCTACGTCATCAAAGGGTCCCTTCCCCTGTCCCCACCGCGGCAGTTCGCCATATTGGACAGCATGGCAGAGTTCTCTATTGATCATTACGGGAATTTTTATACTTATTTATGTATTGCACATCGTCGGCCGTGGTGGGGAGGCGACGGTGTCTTGAATTATCACCGAGAGCGTGTAACTGCCGGGGTGGATAAGGTTGGGAGGCTATAGAAATACTATAACTAGTTATATCCCTTGTTTATATTGTTTCGGCCCGTTGGGTGTTAGTGTCGAGGATATATGATTGTTCTCGTAACATATCGTGAATGCGATTTCGTCTTACAAATACGTTATAATGTAGGCGATGGTTTTATATTATAAATTATAATCTCATAGTAGGGTCCTTTCTATAGTCTGGACAACCTAGCGGTAATGGAATTGGCTATGGAGAACCTTTTCTCAGGGCATCCCATCAGAGGATTATCACGAATTTTCAATCATAGGAGTATTCAACAATTATTTGAGTACCGTGGACGGTGAAGAAAACATCCCAGTAGCTAATGTCTGGAATTGCAAGATTTAAATTACGATGCAGAGCTCACCAACTGATATCAACGCCCACCGCATATCCTAGACGACCACTTTCCGCTCCCCCAAGTCGTACTTGTCCCCGTTCCGGAGGAAGTAGAAGATAGACGACGGGTCCGGGAGGTTCTTCTGGTCGCTGCCCTCGCGGGACCAGAAGCCGCCGTCGTAGAAGATGACGTAACTCGCGCCGAAGACCTCGGCGTCGTTCTTCGACACGACGAGCGCCGTGTTCTCGTCGATGCTGACGCCGAGCAGCTCGGGCCGGACCCTGAGGATGTCGAACATGTCGAAGTGGCGGTTGCGCACGAGCACGTGCTGGTCGACGGCGGCGTTCCTGAGGTACCCGAACCCGACCGTGTGGTCGCCGACGAGGATCTGGTTCGTCGCCGTGTCGCCGCGCGCGAGGAAGCTGGCCTGGATCGAGGCGCCGGCCGACGACCCGCCGACGACGCCGCCCCGGTCGAGCACGTCCCGGAACGCGCGCTCGGAGCGCGTCCCCGCGTACGCGTCCACGAGGCGCCACTGCCGGCCCCCGCCGAACCAGAGGCCCTTGGCCCCGAGCAGCGGCCGCACGAAGTCCTCCGTGTCCGCCACCGCCGGGTCGTACGTGTGCAGCACCGTCACGTTGGTCGCGCCGAGGCGCCGGAACGCCCCCGCCGACGCCGCGTCGTCGTCGTACGCGTCGCTGCCCTCGGCCGTGGGGACCGTGACGATGGGCGCCGAGGGCCCGCCCGCCAGGTCGATGACCCGCTGGTAGATTGAGTCGCTCAGCGAGCCCCCGCCGACGATCACGAGGGTCCCGTTCTCCGGGCCGACGTAGGGCGAGTCGTCCTGCGCCGCGGCGGGCTGCATCCGGGTCAGGGCGGCCAGGAGGACCGCGGTTAGCCCGGGGATGATGCGGCGGCTGTTAATCATGATGAGTGGAAACTCTGGGGGTTGCTTGGGGAGCTCTCTCCGTAGGTCATACAGGGTATTGCAATCCCGGTTTAGAAATGAGGGGGGGGGGGGACGAAATTGTCGGTAGAGGAGAGGGAGAGAGGAGAAAACCGTTCTACTTATCGTCCGAAGGCGTAGTCCTCGGGCATACTTATATATACACACACATATACATACACATACAATATGCTTAATGATCTCAAATACTACTCATGAGAAGATATCGCATCATTCTCGCGGAACTGGCTCTGATAGGGCCGGGCGCCCGGCACGCCGCGGCAGGCTTTCCCTGCAGGGCAGGTGGGTTCCAACAATCGTGTCGTGCTTTAGTTGCATTCTCGCGACGTTTTTTTTTCTTGGAACTTTTCGATGGCGATGGCGATGGCTCGCTTTCTTTGAGCCACATATATCCGAAATTGTGAAGAGTAGGTACCTATGCTTGGCAGACTTAGAGATGACTTCCATAAGGATGAAAAAGGCACTATTTATTAATGAGCAAAACAACGGCGTTTGCGAATGTGTAAGAGGAATAGCAGTCTTGCTTTGACTTACACTTGAAGATGCGCTAGAATTAATCTTGTACATGTACAGAGAATATTGGTGTTGATGTAAATGTCGAGTTCGGCAGCATTCCCTCCCAACATTTTGGAGCTTATCTCATGACATTCTGTTGTAAGTTGCTGAAATAACCGAATTGGCTTTTCACGCTTTACAGAATACGATCGGATTAGAGAAAATAGTCCAAAGATCATTTCCCGTCTTGTCTGATCTCTTGAACTATAACCCCTGCTTAGCTTATCTTAAGCCAAGACAGCAGGATATGGTCGCTTCTTTCAACGATCTCCCCTATATTTGCTTCCCAAGACACGTATAATATTCACACCCGAATTTTGAAATCTAACGACAGTATGGTGATGACTTAATAAGTATGTTTGTAAGGTACAGCAAGGTTAATGAGTGGAAGTTTACAAGTATATCTATTTATATAGGGCCAGATGGGAACATATAGGGGGCTAGCATCCACCCATTTCAATAGGTGACCCTATGGTAACATTTTCAGCGTGCTGTTTCTACGATTCTTGGGTAGCTTTCTTCTCTAGTTTACGTAGATCTCTATCCACTACCAATTTTCATCTAACACTACGTTTTAATCCACATAATAGAACCTCATACCAATCCAGGAAGGGGTCTAGAAGCCACAGGGGCAGACAGACTGGAAACTAATCCTCACTTAATAGCCAGTCGGCGCGGAAAATGCCGGAAGGAAGGAATAATTGAAGGCGAGGCGTAATATTTCGGGACTCGATAGAGATTACTGGGCGAAGTTATTTGGCGTGATGCACAGACTAGGACGGCTGGCCGAAAATAGCAGGGAGAGTTAATAGATGTCAGAGCAGGCGAATGAGAAGAAACGAATATAGAGAGAGGGGCAAGATAATGTCAGAAGGGAGTAGGAAGAAGACATATTTTTAGAACAAATACGGGCAGAATAGCGGAAATATAAAAAATAAAACGACCCGTAGTCTAAAATAACTACAGAGCGGGCTTGTAAACTGAGAGGTATACGCAGTTTATAGCCAAAACGGAATACCTAGTTCAACTTTTGGAAACTCTTAGGCACGCTAGATGGTGCTAGTGGATACAAAGCTAATACGATCGGTTTAAGCCAGGGAAATCCGGTTACATTTAAATTTAATGAGCCTGGCAAAATGTGATACGAAGTGGTTCTGCGTTTTGAGATGGAGCGAATAGCATGGAAGTATAAGAAGGGAGGGATGTATATATATGACGAGGATGATTTTGTGCTTAATTCCGAGACATGTTATGAGGATGTTACTGGAAAAGACGGGACAAGAGTCATTGTAGTACAGACAAAGACAGAATGGTGTATGCATAGGAGGTTATAACCCGAAAAAGACGGGCGTCGGAGGTGGACGGATGATAAATATTTTCGAGTCTAAAATAAAAATGAAGCATACTAATCATCAAAAAATCCTAAGAAGCGTCGAGCTAGGTTAAACTCTTTTCGAACTATATAACTATGATCTTTATTTATTTACGTCACTTTAATTATTTGTTATTAGTAAGCAAGCTTTTTATAACTTTTATGTTTAAACTTAGAATTATATTACACGTTTTAATTATAATATAACTTAATAAGAAAATTAAAGTTATAAAGTACGAAGTTATAAATATAATTTATCGCTTTAAAGTTAAATGTGACGAGCGTTACAATTAATTTAAGTTAATAATTTTCGTTATATTTAATATAAGTATATTTTATGTACGAGGTTTTCTTTAAATTTAAAAACATTAAAAAATTCCTGTTATAATATTAAAATTATTATAAGTTAATTCTTATTATAAGTTTAAATATAAAACTTGATTAATATTAATTAAGTATACTTTTAAGCATTATTTATTGGTATTTACTACTTTTAATTACCGCCTTTTATATTAATAGATCTAGCTTATATATCTTGTTTTCGCCATTGGAGTACTCAGTACCATAGCAACTAACCATTAAACTCTTGATATGTGGCGTATGTGGATGGACAGGGAAAGCACTTTTATTTGATAACGTCACAGGAGGACAAAATCTATGCACGATTTCCTGAAAAACTTGTTTTCCATTTTTCGAATGAATGAGCCTTGTGTAACTACAACTGAGTATACACAGGTGATTTCCTGTTTTCATTCAAATGTATTGTATGCCACGTCATGTCGGATCTTGCTACAGGATAAGCCGCACAAGATGATCGCATTCTGCAACATGAAATGTCCGATTTAAATTCGTCGCGCGTCAAGAAAGCCTTGGGGGCAGGGCCTAATATTTGGAGACGAATCATACAAGTGAACCACTACCTGTGACTGTGTATACAGATCTAGGCAATCTTTTCAAGAGTTTCGCCTCGAGGCTCCAGATGATATTGATGGCGGCACATATTAGTGGATTGTAAAAAGGGCAAGTGTATAAATAGTGAACGGTAAGATACCACGAAGCCTCCTGCTGCGGCCTCATTCATTATGCCTGTGATGCTTCAGGAGCTGGTGTCCAAAGACCACCAGGAGTCCTATTACTTTCGTCCTATGTATTACAGGATCTAATCCTGCACCTAAAATTTGTCCACTGCAGAAAACAGCGTTCTCCTGTTTCACATGCACCGCAGAAATAATCCCGTGCTAAGGAGTTGCTCGCTAGGATCTGACTATTGCGGCTTGTATTGGACAAGGTAGGGAAGCGGTGACTAGAGCAACGGATACGGGCTTAGCTAGGAACGAATGGGCAGTTTGGTATGTGAAGAAACCCACTAGCTGGGCACCCTTAGTTCTTGCTCTTCGCACAACAACGTAAGTTGTCCCGACTAAGGTCAAAATGGTGACATCTTGGCACTTTGATGTTTTCACTAATATGTTTTGTGATCGCCATCGGCATCACTAAGCCCCCGCCACGGCGTTCGTGTTTGTGTACTCAAAATTTTCATAAAAATGGTTAAGGAAAAATATTCTGCAAAGAAAATATCCCTCAAGTATGTTAAATTGCTTCGCCCTCCCCCACAGTTCCCTCCTCCTTTAGTAGGTTTACAGTCTACACTCTTTATTTCTCAGTCCTCTACTCCAAACTACCCTTGCCAAATAAGCAAACATCATGAATTGTACTTCGTTTGACTATCAAAGAAATTGCTGGGACTTGGAGACTCCCCCGAGGCTCGAGGCATATGGAGATATCTCAGGAGTTGGGGTAATTCTCATTAATCTGGACCTTGACAATAGTAAAGTTATTAATCGTAGGATCTTAGGTGGTTATTGGCTTCGTCGGAACGGGATACTTTGTAGTCCTTCTTCTTGTTGGCAACTACCTCATCGCGTTTGATCCGACTAAGAACCCATTCTGCGACCGTTCACCTCGAGACAGTAGCGACAACAACCAAATCTATACAGGTTCCATGAGCTCTGAACAATCGAGTGCAATGTGGTGGAGGCCAAACCCTATCGACGTACTGCTACTGCGATGGATTCGAAAGTTCCCTGGTATCCGCTATATTAGAAAGAGATTCCCAGACCTTGAGACTGCATTTAACGAGGTTAGCTTCTTCCTGGTTCCCTCTCTATTTTCCTTTCTGGCAACTGATCCTACCAATATCTACCTATTTATCTATTCTGAAATTATGAATCTCTGACTTTGGTCCTTCTCTTTCACAGTCTATCATTCAGTTATGTGATGCTCAGCTCCTCACTGGACTTGGTATACTTATTAGCGGGTTCATGTCCTTGAAGTGTGGGTTATCTGCCCACCACTGGCAGATGATTGTTTTCCTTGCCTGGTTTTCAAGTGTTACACACCTAGCCGGTCTGAGTGTCATCCGGACTCACCTACGCTCGCATATTGGGCAGAAAAACACTCGTATAGGATTGATGTTGGTTCTCCTAATCCTTCTTGTCGTCGCCAACATACCCACGGGGTTTTTCGTTTGGGCAGAATATTACTTCCAACCGTTTGATTTTTTACCCATTATCGAAGGGGAAGACTTGAAAATGTTCACACCTGTCCATCCGGCTGATCCAGCGTTCTGTTACTTCAATATAAATCTTGCACAGCATATTCGACAAGTAAGATTTGAGAAGTTCCCTATTTTGATGAGATATATCGGAACCATTTATTCTGATCACCTTCGGTGGACAGAAACTGAAGCCTTTAAATCCATGGTATTATCACTCGTACTCATTACCTTTGGGTTCCTTTCGCGATCTTTCAAAATTGTGGGATTGCTATCGAGGGCTATGAATGGAAATGTACGTCGACCATTAAGTCTCTCCTTCCGAAAGATAATATCCGGAGTCTATTCCAAATTGGAGCCAGAAGAGCAGCAAGATGAGCAACCAACCAGGCTTAGAGCCCGATGGAAACGAGAACTGTTTCATGTAATCCTTATTCGGCCTCTATTAGCCGCACTACTGACACTACGAATTTTTGTTGACTCGTTTAATTCCGCGTTAACGGAAGTAAGTCTAAAAAAATACGAGAGCCAAGGAGGCCTCTGACCTATGACTTGGCTAACATTGTCTAGGTTTTCTGGATTATTTTATCCATGTTATGGGGTACGCTGAGGATTAAATATTACCAGGCGGGGATACAGGTCATTCTTGAATATACCAAGTTTCAGCAAGACGACCCTCTAGGCCAAGAAAAGCATTGGACATTTGGTCAGATTCTACCTGTTCTACTCCTGGTGGCCCCGGTGCTCACTATAGTCGGAATATTTTCTTCGACTCCGAGACAGAAAACTGATAATAACTCTTCCACCACCGAATCTGCATCAACAGAAGATAATCGGAGAACCCAACCACCCGCCCCTATTGAAACTTCTGGATTTTCTTCAAATAGTCAATGTTCACTTTCGAATTGGTCCTTCTGCGACACTCACGACTGCTCATGTGATGATGATCCGTCAGGTCTCTTGCAGACTTCACGTATGCCCCAGAGATACAATACTTACCCCTGGAATACATCCAGTGATACTATCCTTTGGCATATGCTTCAGAGATACAACGATAGTGCACCTTGGTTTATTCCTTTTGCGTCAGCTGCATTATTAATGATAATTGCATTCACGGTCTATATCTTTCTGTACAGTTTCATCTTTGCATACGATTCTCCTGGATCCAGGCCTGAGAGTCTCTGGTTATATGGCTCTACACTAGGACTCGGGGTGCTTTGGTACGTGTTACTCGGATTTCCATCTAGCTGTATCATCATCGTCGCCATTGGGCTCTCTTTGGATGGGTGGATGAAGGGTTCTTCATATTTTATTTGGAAGCACATCGTTTTCTTTTTGCTTGCTATTTCAATATTCAGCTTGGACTTTATCCGCATGGTATCTCTATTTAATAATTTCTACTTCCCATTCCTTTCTGTCAGTAATCTTAATGGCGATCCTATTGCCAATATTATCATTTTCAAACCTGCATTATACGGATTTTATCTCCTTATATGTTTTTGTACTTATTTCCCTCGGAGAAGAAACTAGGATTACGAACAAGGTACATAATATAGGTCTATCATGGTATTAATACTTACACTTTGGCGGCAACGTTCTAATCGTCATTATTTGGGCTAATACATAAAGCTTATCAACTAATAATCTATTGTATATAATTGACTCGTAGTCTCAATACCTCCTCTTCATTTTATCTGTCTCTTCATTTTATTGAGGTTGATCTATTTTTGAAAGTGACGCCAGTTAATTTAAAGCGTTCTTACATAATTATATCTAGCAGGTATAATGTAATTTTTCATATTAATGCGCAAGAAACAGCCATCTAAGTCTAGTAACTGAAGGTGCTTATTAGGCTGAAATCTTGAGAGTCTAGGTAAGTAATACGTAAAGTGGAGTGTATCAAGTGGCACCAATAAACTGTACTAAGGGGTTTACCCCTTTGCAAAGCAAAGCCGGAACATATAAACCTACTATGTGTAATGATGACATGGAACTTCTCTGCATAGCACACCAGCCAATTCTTGTTCTTGAAGCTTCGCCGTAGATAAGCGGAGCAGGTACAATATATAAATATTGATAACATAGAACAATTCCTATTATTTCCCCATCGTTACCTAGTTACCATGGGTCTGATCAACCTTTATGTCACTGTCATTATCCACTCCCCCTTCTAAATTTCTTTATTTATTTAAAAAGACTTCACCTAGAAGCCATCAAAGACAATATTAGATGTACACACGGTGACACATAATCTACGACCTAGGAGATAAGCATATAAGTACCACCTATTATCATTCCGCGAACCCCACGAATTCACTCAAAATCCATCGAAATCTACTAAGACCCTTCTTTAACTTGACGTACAAATAACTTGGCCATTTTGTTCCTCTAACATTCTAGGCTGAGGGCGCTCTCTTTTTAAACTGAATTTCTGGGCCTTGCCGTAGTGAAATGTACGCGTCTACCACCTGTAGCTGGTTTCTGTCCCTTGCCCCCCACCCGAGTTTAGGGCTGCCACCTCCCAACGTGGATCCGGGAGCTCTTCTCACATCCAGCCGATGCAGCACCCGGGCCACCGTAATCACCATTTCCGCCATGGCCAGGTTCTGCCCGATGCAGTTGCACGGTCCAGAGATGAAGGGATGAAAGCCGGCTTTCGCCCGCGCGAGAGCCTCTTTGGTCACCCCGGCCGACTCGTCTAGGATCCAGCGCTCCGGTCGGAACACTTCAGCGTCGCCGAAAACCTCCACGCTACGCGAATCGACCCATGGTGCCGTTCCCACGATCGTTCCCTCCGGGTAGTGCTCCCCCTTGATTACGAGACCCCCCGGAAGCACCTCCCGCGGGAATTCGCTGGACCCCGCAGGGGTGAGACGCATGCCCTCGTCGACACAAGCCCTTAAGTATGTGCAGGCTAGGAGCCTCGGTCCGTGGACAATGTCCTCTGCCGATTCAAAAGTCGACCGGATCTCATCAGTGAGCTTCTGGAGCCGCCAGGGGTCGCCCGTGAGGTAGAAGAATATGCTCGAGAGACTGACCGCGGTAGTGTCGGACCCCGCGACGATGAGCAAGCTGGAATCCGCCCGCAGCTCGGCCTCGTCAGCATAGGGGGGAAGGCCCGTGTCGGGATTTCGCGCTTGGGACATGAAGTAAAACATGTCTTGACGTCGCTCGGCCTCGGGCTTCTCCGCTTGCTCCTTTTGTAGGGCAACCCGATTGGTAACACTGTCGTCGACAAACTTGTCGTATGCTCGAGCCGCTGGAGGGGCGACGAGGTTCAGGAGCTGGTTAAGACCACGAGGCTTGAGCCAGAGGAGAAACTTGATAAGGGGAAAGCGAAACATCTTTTTTTCGTGTCGTTAGTGCCTCATCGCTGATCTGGTCAATATGGGAAGGAATAAGGGAAGGGGAAGGAGGTGAAAGAGAAAAAAACATACTAAGTAGTAGAATCGCGTGTATTCGGCAATGTTATGCGGAGTCGACTTCAGAGGATTTTCTCCTGGCTCCTTGATGTCAAAAGACCTTCCAAAGCTGAGGTCCCCCATAATATCGAAAACGAGGGCGTCGACCTTCTCTGAGAAGTCCACAGGAGAAGACCACTCTGTGACTGTTTCATTTTCTTCCATTATGAGTTGAATCCAGCGATCGACGTGTTTGATGATAAAGCTCGAAGCAGCGCGTATGGATTTCTCTGTAAAGCATAGATTAAGGCGCTTGCGCCTTCGTGCATGCTCAGCGACATCGATGGTTGTAAGGACCGTGGTCTCGTGCTCATTCCTCTTAAACGCTTCGTAGAAATGGCTTCGTCGCACATTGGATTTCATACTATAGATGTCGGCATATGCTTGTGAGTCGCAAAATAGCACCGTGTTAGGCTCAGGGCGAATCCTGTTTCCGTATATTTGGAACTGTTGCCATAGCCAAATATGGCGATCACCACGGTAGGTATGATACCACGAGGGAAAGCCGCTTATTCGGCCCCAGAATGGACCAGGAATGTGGGCTAGAGGATGAAAGAATAAGCTGTAGACAGTGTTCATGAGAATCTGAAACCCAGTATTTCTAATTAGTTCTATGTTGTCTTCACCACGACTACTTGTGTTCGTGGCGGGTTTCACGAGTACGAACTAAGAAAACACCCAGCGAGAAGAGCACCACTAGCCAGTCCGACATTTTCGTATAATTTAAGTATAGGTCCGACATGATGGATCAGAGTGAAGGGGGTGATTATTTAGCTAGCTTCGTGTATATATTTGAATGCTCAAGAAATAAAGTAGGGGTAGCGAGATAACTCGCGCGGAATTTGAAGATTCACTTGTAGTTGGATAATCTTCTTAAAGAACACTTGAAGTGAACTGACAAGATGGATAAGACAAAACCAATACTGATAGAGGCGCATCAGGTAAGGGGGCGGGGACAGGCACTATTATGGGCATAATATTCGATACTATCGCATATCCCTGGCGGCTGCCACGTTACGCAGAGTACGCCAAACGCAGGGGAGGTTCCAAATGTAAGATTGACTTCTTTATCGGACCTTAGATGTTGAACAAGAAGACTTGGAGGCCTAGTGATACGCTCGAGGGGTTTGCGATGTTGTTGTGGCTGTCCATCTTTTCCGCTCTACCATAAAATAGCGGTAGAAAAACTAGGAAGCAAATATAAACAATTAAAGACATGTCAGATGTTAGTTAGTTTAAGCTTTGTTAATTGTTATACATTTTATTGATAGGTAGGTTGAGAGAGGAATACAGCGGCTAGATCGGAGTATACAAGTTAACCTAGGTACATATCTTTCTAACCTACAATATATGCCACCTCACGATAAGCAGATGCGGGGTTTGAGCCTCGGGCTTGAATCGCCTAATCTAGCTTATTCAACTTGCAACGAATCAATTGTGTCTGTACTTTTAGCTCAGGTCAATCCAGTGACAACGTAACACAACCCTGAGTATAAACCGATGGCTAATAATGGGGGACCAAACGTCACAATTCCGGTGATTGATATATCTGACTATATCCGCGGCGATGCAGCTGGAACAACGAAGGTTGCGCTGGAGTTGGGGCGTGCGTGCCGTAGCCCGGGTTTCTTCCAAATCATCGGGCACGACGTGCCTGCGGAGCTGCGCAGTCGTCTCTTCGAGAAAACTTCCCAATTCTACTCTCTTCCGCAGGAGAAGAAGTCGGCCTTGCGCCGTGGCCTGTCCGTGAATGGCGCAAGGGGCTACGAGGCGCTTGGGACCGAGGTTCTTGAAAGCGAGTATATGGACCAGAAAGAGGGCTTCATGTTTGGGCCCGAGCTCCCGCCCGGTCGCTTTCTCCAAGGGCCCAACCTCTGGCCAGAGGAGAGCTCTTGTCCGGGATTTCGATCAACTATGGAAGAGTATTTCGCGGCAGCGCGAGGCCTTAGTGTTAAGATGTTCCGCTTGCTGGCCCTGAGCCTGGGACTTTCAGAGAAGTACTTCGATGCGTTTGTCGATAGTCGCGACTGTAAGGCAGCCATGTTGTCGACCCGTAGAATAATACATAACAGTGACTGACGCCTTACAATAGCTGTATCGATGTGTCGAATACATAGATATCCCCGAGTCACCCCCGAGATAGCTAGCAAGTCGCGAGGTGCTGGGGCACACTCCGATTTTGGAGCTATGACGCTATTGCTCCAAGATGACAGTATAGCTATCCCAGAGAACTCGAAAGATTAATAGTGCTAACCTATCTGTATAGTTGGTGGTCTCGAAGTGTTTCACCGCCCTAGTAATACTTGGAACGCAGTTCCTTACGTCCAGGACGCTTACATAGTCAACATAGGCGACATGATGGAACAGTGGACGAATGGGCGATACATGTCTACATTGCACAGGGTTATATTGCCCGTGTCAGATGAGGACAGGCATAGCGTTGTGTTCTTCAATGAGGGCCTTTTGGACCAAGTAATCGAGTGCATCCCAACCTGTATTGAGCCGGGCGAAGTCCCCTTGCATAAGCCCATAACAGTTGAGGCGCATCTGAGAAAACGCTACGGCGATAGCTATGGGGAACATAATGGGAGTTAGATTATGAGTTATAGATGTTCATCCCTAGCCGGCCCACCAGACCCCTGGGGGGAGGGGGGGCGTGATAATTGGTCTGAAGTGATGGTCATATAATATGTCATGCAAAGTCTGTTTAGTTACTGGTTGTCTAAGAAGAAGTTCAAGCCTTTTGTTTTCTATACAATGACAACCGAGTAGAATAGAGACATTGTCTGCTAGAAGGAAAGCATCCGAATCCAAAGACAAGAAAGTCTATATACCTGTGACATATGAGTTTAAATATTGAAATCACTGGATAACCGAATTTTATAAGATAACGGAAGTATCGGATTTTTGTATAAGTAACAGTTGATAGTCAAATTTTTGATACCCGAGGAGAGATGCGTGAGTTCATTAGTTCCGAGATTTATATATTCAAACGCCCGACCTAGTATTAAGTTCCTTCCATGAGACACTTAGAGCATATATTGTAGATTGCTTCTATCCAGAACATTATGGGCTTGTAGTTTCGTTATAAACTCAAGCTGCTACTCTATCATCATAGGACGCAAATGCCGTCATTTTCGCATGGTTGTCAAGAACACTGCTACTCCAATGCAGCCTTTCTCGGCCGTATTATCACTTCAATAGGCTTCTTCTCAACTAGAAGAAACGTTCTTAGGTCCTCCCATCGCCGTCTTTTCCCTTCGATTGCCTCAAAGTCAAACGCCCACAGGAGCTTGGCCATGATCAACCGCAACTCAGCCAACGCCAGATGCTGTCCCATACACGATCGCGGTCCTATACTAAAGGGCTGTACGGCTTGACGCTGGTCCGCGAAGAAGGGGGACTTGGGGTCGGTGATCGCTTCGGGGAGCCATCGCTCTGGAAGGAAAGACGAAGCAGCATGGAAATAGACTGGATCGCGGTTCATGGTGTATGCTTGGATCGAGACCCGGGTCTAATATATTTCACGTATCAGCGAATACTCTACCAGTGGGAAAGTCTCTACTTACTCCTTCGGGAAGCAAAACCCCACACACAGTATCACCGCCAACTGGTACGCGTCTAGGGAGTATCCATGGAATCGGTGGGCATAACCGTAGTCCCTCGTTCAGGACAGCATTGAGATAGGGGAGGTTCCGAAGAGCATCGAGTTTGATTTCACTCTCATTCTGAAAGAGCCCGCGAATTTCCTTTTCTAGAATCCTAAGCTTATCCTCGTTGTTCACCAGATAATTCATAGTCCCGCCCAAGACAGTGGCAGTAGTCTCGCTCCCCGCAGTCGTTAGGACCATGAATGTCGCATTGATTTCGCCGATTGGCATGCCTTTCTGGTCGTTTTCTTTGATCACATGGGACATGATATCCGGTCGTTCCAATTCATAGTTCAGGCGCCGCTGTACTTTATCGACGATCTGCTGGTAATGATCTCTCTGCATCTTCCTGAGCGAAGGCGGTATGCATTTGATAAGTGCAAAGTCCACTAGGGGGTAAAATCGTGCTGCGGCAATAAACGAAGCAGCCTTGACGCTATTGAATAGGAGCGCGATCCATGGATGGTACCGTGAGTTCTGAAGGCAGTCGAATGATTCTCCAAAGCCAAGATCGCCAAAAATGTCAAACGTTGTGAAGTTGAACCATGGCACAATATTAATCTCAGCTCCCTTCTCGTTTGGACTTCTGCCTGCGTATTCTCGTAGCCTCTCTACGAGTAAGTCGACATATCGATGTAGGATAGGCTCCTGAGATCTCAGGGCGCGTGGCGTAAACCCAGGTGCGAGAAGCTTGCGAATGCGCGCGTGTGACTCGGGATCGATGGCACTTATCAAGGATTTTGGCATATTGGGCTGCGTCCGCCACCAGGTCGGATCCTTCAAGAATTGCTGATGGTCAGGCCGAAGGTGGAAGATATCATTCCAGGCCTCTGTTTGAGCGAAGGTGACTTCATCTGGGGCAATTCGTAGCACTGGTCCATATTTCCGGTGCAGCCTTTCAATATCGGATACGATGGTTCCTTTGAGTAGCGAATACACAAATGGTAACCGTGACGCTGACCAAGTGTACGGACCAGGGGTTTTAGAAAGAGAGTGGAAGTAAATATTGTATATTCCTCGGAGAATGGGATACTAGGCCTCATCAGCTTGCATGTTCGGTTTTCCGGGGTATATGCATCTTATCTACGAGTATCAGTGCCGCTAGAACACCACCCCATCGACCAAGGATAAGTTGGGGTTCTTCGCTCGCATACATAATTGTTGATTGATCTCTGAATTAATTATCGCAAATGTTTTGATGCCGCTGGTCGAGTATGGATACCTAAGTAGAATAAATCGACAAGAGGAAGGTCGATTGGGGGAACGCCCTGAGTGAAAAATTATAGGAACCTGTCACAAAGAAGACGAGCTACCCTACCACAGGTAGGTTGTACAATCAATCCCTGGCATCATGCAGGCTCGGGGGGGGGGGGCAAAATAACCAATGCTACCTGTTTGGCTAACTGCCTATGCTCACCCCCCTTTTCTCTAACAACGCCACGCTGAATATTATCTTAGTGTGACTGCGACCTCATATGCCCGGTATACAAATTTAGAACAACTATGATGCTTAAAAGTGCTGTTTTAGATAATGCTATGAACTCGTCTGCATCGGACTTATGGTTGGTGGCTTTTAAGACCTACACATAGCAAGTGAGAATTATATATATCTACCTAGTTACTCAGTCAACAGTTCAACTCGTCTCAATGCTATAGTCCCCTCCTAGGTCATTTAATTTTAACAAGTTTTACTCGCCCCTTATTAACTACTATTCACGAGAAATATTGAATGTTTACTTGTGAAGCACCATGGCATCTCAATGGACTGGCGCCGCGCCTCCACCCCCGGGTGTTGAGCCTAATTTCGTCGACCCCATTAGTCACGACCGGGGAAATATAGCACTCCATACGGTGTGCATTATACTGGTGACATTATCGGTGGCGATGCGGTTGTATACTCGCATCTACATCACGAAAATTAAAGTGGACATCGATGACTGTGAGATCCTCAGAAAAAGCTCTCAAGAGTTGAATAGTTACTGATCACCTTACTGACAGACTTATGTATTTTGTCTTATGTAAATCTTACCGCTGAAGTAAATAAATCCCAGAGCTGATCGTCCTTCAATAGTGCCTTACAGTGTCATTTTCAGGCTTGATGTTCAAGTGTATGTTCCATCTACCGTTTTTGAATTTTGTACTCAGACCACTGACTTGGTGAAGGCTACTCAAAGGGGATTGGGCGTCACATATGGGATACCCCAGCTCTGTGGATTTTTGAAGCCCTAAAGGTAAGGAAAGCAGTAAACCCTTGGATATTTCTAATTAAACATTATACTCCTCTAGTACTTTACTATTGCGACGTACATCTACATATTGTGTGCTGCTAGCATCAAGCTTACCTTCCTCTTCTTCTACCGACGTCTATTTTCCATACAATCAAGTGCAAGATACTTCATTAATTCTGGAATAATCTTCGTTCTTTGTCTAAATCTAGGCCTTTTCTTCGCCACTCTGTTTAGCTGCACACCAGTAGAAAGAGAATGGGATACCACAGTCCCTGGCCATTGCATCGACCCCGTCATTCTCCCTTGGCTATCTGGAGCATCGAGCTCTGCGACAGATATATACGTCCTCGTCCTTCCAATTCCTCTTGTTTGGAACTTGAAAATGGGCATAAGATATAAATTAAAAGTATTAGCAGTTTTCAGTATCGGTGCCTTGTAAATCATCTCCTGTCTCACTCGTGGGTCAAGACGAATGTTGATGGACTTTTAGTTCGTGTGCTGCAAGCCTGGTACGACTGGGAGCGACTCCAATTCTCCATAGTAGTCACGATGCTACTTGGAACCTATCATATATAAGCCTATGGGCGTGAGTCTATAGTGGATTATTGTTATTATCTCGATAATTAACCTTGCTTTAGGACCCTTGAGGTGAACGTTGGCATTATTTGCGCCTGTCTAATGCTGTTGCCGGCTTTCCTTGATCGACACTTTCCAACAAAAACCAAATCTTTTCTATCCCGTCTTTGGTCCCGTATTATCTGCTTTTCTTATAAGCGGACGAAAGGCGAGACGGATTATTCTTTTAGAAGCGACCAGAATTCTTGGACACATTACCAGTATACGATCAAGTCAGAGTCTCTGAACGTTGTACATTCTGAGCCCGATAACAACATACTCCACACCCGCCAATTCAACTTAACTGAGGAGAGTACTTTGTAATCAACGTCTCGGGATGAGGGGAACGAAGAGATGCACTGGAATACATGCACAAGCTCTACCCAATGACACCAATAATGAGGAAATCATTGTCATTGTAGGGTTTCACCCTCTCAAGCCTTGTCTTACATGAGGCAGTGGGATTAGCCCGTAATACCCAGTCTGGCAGCCAAACTGGTTTTTGACCTGGAACTTGATAGCTCTCTGGCCGTCGGCCTGGACGTATGTGGCTAGATTCCGGGATATCTTACATTTTCCATAGACCCGTTTAATTATCGAGAGAAGCTAGAATCCCCCACTCCCTGTTGATATTACATAAGTTCGTGGTTCTTGGTGAGACGCCACAATCAGAAAGTAATAAGCATATGAGTGTATACTGAGTTCTCATTGGTTGGGTAGCTATAGGCTTGAGTACGCCAGTGTGTGTGATGGTGCAAAATATCCAGCCTGGTGAGATAAGAATGCATAGCACCTCATAACAGTCAGAACGGGTTGAGCCATTTATCTACATTCCGCCTGTACTTGACAGTTGTGTGATTGAGGTGTACTATACTGTTTAATGGAATGGAATTATTACGCCAACGTACTATAATTAGGCCAAGGCAGATGTGTCAAAAGTTTCAAGATGCTTTCCTACTTCGGTGGGTTTCATTTGATACCATACCTACACTGCTCAAAGCGCCTAGAGAGTGCCGAGGCTCTGGCCTTTCTCCAAAGGAAGTGGGTGTTTTATCCCACCTAAACAATATCCTACATCCGTTACGACCATCCAGGCTAAGTTACCTGTGTATGTGACAAGTACATACATTCTCTGGTTGAATCGTGCATGTTAATGAAAGAGGTTGGGGCTATTGAGATAACTAGCTAAATGTAACACTGCTATCAATACATTTGCATATCATATCGTCTGAGCTTATTGCCACATTACAGAAGTAGAAATGGTTGATCTGACTACGAGGCTTCCAGCCTCCTCATGTATTGTAACCTTAGGTAGGCTGGACCTGGTTTTACGGTAAGGTTTCGGCTCGCTCGGCGATCTACTACAGGATTGAGCGCAAAATGATGCGGAAGATGTCTTCCAACTCGACCATGAACCAAATGTCAGATGCGTGTAACAACGCCCACTCCAATATCTTAAATGACCCCCAATCAGGCGTCCAATCATCCACAGCTAAAACCCTTCAGATAGCGGTGAAGGCATATTCCCGTCACCCATTAGTCCGGATTTCGGTGGTTTGAGTATCATCCTAATTGGGTTATATCGGCGAACTGCAGACCGGTTGGCTAAAATATCGATATTGTGTGACAGCATATAACGTAGGAGTCTTATATACCCTAAAAAGAAGCTGGCTCGCTTCACACAACTATCATCTTCTCAGATCATTCTGTCGGTCACAACCTACATGAAGAGGCTTGCTGATCTGCAAAAGAGAAGTTATTATCCTGTTTTGCGAAAATCGCTCCTTTATCCTCTCGAATCAGCAGCCATCTCCGATGCTTTATAGGACCAACACGCATAATGTAAGAAACAGCCAATCGGCCCCCTCGTATAACTACACAGTCGTCATTTCAATGTGACATGAACGCTAACTAGCTCTCGAATACTTGCTACGCTACCACTTAAGCGCCTCGTTAACCAGTCGTTGTGTAGAGGTCATAAAGTCCGTCCCACGTAGTAGAGCCTCGTCACACACAACAAGCGCATATTCCCTTCGTAGCACTGCTGTCGCCGTGGTATCCATCCTTTCACGCGGCACTGTTCATTTTCCGTTTCAACTCAACGAATTAAGGCTCTGACGCCTTTTGTATCAATTTTTGGAAGCGGGATCAGGAAATCATGAGCCTGCTTAACATCACTCTCGTCGGTCTCGTAGAGCTCGAGCTTGGGCCCGTTAGGGCGGTATAGCACAGCCAAAATAAGGCTCATTTCGGCCATTGCCAAGCTGTTTTAGTGGCCAACCCGTTAACGTCAATATTGGTGGATAGCAGTTGAAACTCACTTTATGCCCAAACAGTTTCTGGAGCCCCGGCAAAAAGGTACATAACTTCGTTGCATGGCTGGGTTGATGTTCCCAAGCCAGCGCTCTGGAATGAACTCACCCGGCG
Organism: Biscogniauxia marginata; assembly: GCA_022695795.1. Lineage (NCBI taxonomy): Eukaryota > Fungi > Ascomycota > Sordariomycetes > Xylariales > Xylariaceae > Biscogniauxia > Biscogniauxia marginata. The sequence goes on along the minus strand of MU404140.1, from coordinate 39,420 downwards.
ACGGATACACAGCCGGGTCGGAATGCATCAGGTATGCGCTCATGCCTACAGGGACCTATAGAACGGTTAGGTCAGAATATGGTAGTATCATGGTGCTGCTTACTCCAATGGGAATTGTATAATCTTTGTATTGAATTGGCACATCTGGAGAGACTCGTGGCAGCCGGTGCATCACACCATAACTAAGACTATATCGAAATTTTAGTGAGCACTTGGTTATATAGCTGGTATATGATAGCCTACCGTAGAGACTCTTTGATGATTGCCTGGAGAAATGGTAGCTTCTCGAGCTCTGCCCATGTCGGCACACGCTGAGGCCATTCACCCATAACATCTCTCAACTCGGCTTCAAGCTTGGATCGGATTTCTGTTCTCGCAAGAATATAATACGACGCAAACCCGATTGTACGTGCAGTACTAGCAGTGCCGCCTCCCAGTAGTACTTGTGCTTCCTTTGCAAGGCGCTCGGGGGACCGTTCTGATTCTGGCATGTCGCTCTTGGCGATGTAATGAAATAGAGAGGTAGGATCCTGTTCTTTCTCAGATAGACTTGCCAAAGCCCTATAGATGTGCTGTTTCGCTTTCTACCACGTATATCAGCTCCGTAATAGGCAGACCTTGAACGCTTTTGCTAACCAGCTTGAATACGTTGAACATATGACCTCGAGGGAAAGCCCACAGCAGTACACGCTCAGGTATATAGCTCACAAGTCTAGTGTAACATGTTAGAAATAGTTGACAGTCATGAACTGTTACGTTTTAGTAGCTTACTGAACAATGAGGGGAAAGCCAGTGAATAGTGGAATGGATCGGACGATCATATGTATGACATTGTACCTAAAAGTTCGGTTAGGTTACTGTTCCCAATCAAGGTGCGTGACATACCACTCTGGGGAGAATTGCGCGTCGTCTAGGAATCTATCGTTAGATTCCTCGTCCCCTAAACATATCCTCGCTATAATATCACCTGAGAATGATGCGAATGCATGGTCAAGGCGAATGACTTTATTTTTGCCTTCAAGTTGTCTGAACCGAGATTCTAGATGCATAGCGACTTCAGCAAGCATTGGCTGCAGACGCGTAACTCCCATTCGAGAAAAGAACGGCTCGAGAGGTTTTCGTCTTCTTCTGTGAAGGTTATGTTCTGTTGTAAGAAGGTGAGAGCCTGGCGAAAATAATATTAGGTTGTATTCGTCCAAAGTTTTCGCGTCCTTACCATCAAAATCAATGCCTTTACAGAAAACGTCATAGTTGTTAGTTCTTCTCTTACTCTCTGCCACATATATTTCATTGTAGAAATCAGGATCATGTATCGAGAGCTCGTCTGGGTTGACTCGAATTATTGGGCCTAGAAAATATAACCTTAGTTAAATATACTTATGACTGGTAAAAGGATGTGTCTCACCGTATTTCTTGTGCATATTCTCAATCTCAAATATGTATTTGCCATTGAGCCAACAATCATAGTAGAACTCGTACCAACTAGTAGCAGCTGCAAGCTTGGGCCCTGGAAACTTTGCTAAGGGCGAAAGGTACAGACGATAGATAACGAGATATATGAAATTAACAGAGTATATGAGTAGTAAAACCCAGGTGACCGTAGTCAGAGGGACCGTGGGTAGGGTGAACTGGATCATCGTGAAGAAACTCCGTTTGGCAAAGTTGGAAAAAATGGTATGGAGCAGCCGGAAAACAGGTTGAAGAGGGCGATGACCCAATACACACTATAATAAAGGATGTACTGTGTATGACCAAGTGTTAAGGATCCTATCTCTTCTGGGATACCCAGGTGATAATGTGGTTGTTGTGCAAAGAGCTAGAACTATAGCTAAAACTAGAACTACCAGACAGATGTAGAATTCAAAGTACATATGGAGAACTCTTCTACACGCAGTCAAATTTTTCGTTACCTGGCTATTGTTATACATCATGCTCTCGCCACTGCAAGCCTCCTGCCACCGTATGACCGCCCCCTCAGGCTATTATTGGTCTCTTATACCTAAAGTTGCACTCGGAAGTCACATTACTATTTAGGTTAAGTAGATATAAGCAAGGCGCATCCATATATGGTCAAACGAGATAACTGTGCGCATTTAAATCAGCACTATCCTTCGGACCAGCTACCCTTATCAAGTACATTCACAATTTGGCAACACCATGATCTTACCTTGTATGAAATATTCTTAAACCAACATTGCATTTTCCCACTCACAACACTTATATTTTGTTTTTTTTCACAATGGAATATCAGTACTCAGAAGTGGTTGATCCAAGTCTCTATGAGACGCATGATCTCTCTAATGGCATAGAGCTTCGAATGCACAAGGATTCTTTTAAGGAAACTAACGGTGCTCGGAGAGCACAACGGGACTGGGCACAGTATGTGCGTCCTGTGGAAGGCTACTACGGAGGTCTCGGGGATCCTTACACCTTCATCCGAGTTACGATCCCGGAATGTCTCCCAGAGAGACTTGAGATAATCTCTTACGCGAACGAGTTCGCATTTCTCTACGATGGTAAGAATTTGAAATCTGAAAAGAATTCTTATAAGTGCCTCACATCTTAATCGTTAGATGCAATGGAGGATCTCGACCTTAAGAACCCTTCAAATAGGACACCTGGACTCCTGGACACATTCGGCGATAATGTTTTGGACCCAACAGTCAGGCCAAAGTCTCGCCCTGAAAAACAACTCCAAGCCAAGGTGTTTTCCGAGATGAGGGCCATAGATTCCGTACGAGCAGTTACTTCGATGAAGGCATGGGCAACATTCGTGGGACTAGCGGCTCGGACAAGATCACAGCCGTTCAGGACAATGGAAGAATACATACCATCTCGGATCATCGATGCCGGAGAGCTGTAAGTTCAATAAGCCAAAAAAAAAACTCTTTTTTACGCAAGAACTTATTGACTTCATCAGGATCTGGTTTGGCACGTTGACTTTCGCGATGGCGCTCACTATTCCGCAGGAAGAATACAATCTTTGCATGGAGCTGGCCAGGCCAGGATATGCAGCTTTGGGGCTTACAAACGATTTATATTCTTGGGCCAAAGAACGTGAGACAGCTAAACGGGCTGGGCAAGACTACGTTTTCAACGCTGTCTGGGTCATTATGAACGAAAGGTCAGTCAGTGAAGAGGAAGCGAAGAGTATTTGTTCAGAGGTGATTAAAAAATACGTTGCCGAATATTGTCAAGTGGTTGAGAAGACACGAAACGATCGGGATCTGTCAAGAGACCTCCGAGCCTATATCGAGGCTGTGATGTACAGCATTAGCGGTAATCTCGTGTGGAGCATATATTGCCCGAGATACCATAAGTTCCAAGTACTACAAGAAGGCTTATAGACGGGCTTTCCATAGGTCGGGTGGCAAAATTTTGTCTTCAGAGGTAGTCTTTGTATTATTCCATGTGTCAAAAGGGTGTATGTGGGCTTGTATTATGAAGCTATAAGTCGCTATGGTCCGCCTTGCCTTCTAAAATCCGGTGGCGGAGAAGCTGTCTAGGTATTTATGCTTTTAACCATTATGTGACTTATGGCTTAGTCGCATTACGCGCCAACAATATGACGGACTTATAGACAATCTGCCAAACCTCGTATATGCGTGTCAGGTCTGCCAGGCAATATATGCGACCTCCAACTGCATATGCGGTTATGCCGATGACCAACACTCTTACAACCCTCGTTTTCTCTTTTTGGTTTCCTGCTACAACAACACCATGTAACACGACATATGTCAGCATAAGGCTATCACGATTTCTCCAATCATCCCGATTTCTCCCAGCGTTTGGTATTCAGTGCTTTACTTAATTCATACTGTGTGTTTCTGACATGTGGTATTTCGTGTAATTCGGCGTTCCTAATTAGTAACTATCATCTGCATATTGGTCATTACCCGGTAATGTATTTATGTTCAATGACCACGCAACCAAACATCTCGAGCTTAGGTTACATTCATGCATTCGGACATTAAAGAAAGCCTATCACGGTTAAGTACCTTCCCACGTGCATATCTTCCGTAGAGGTTCAACGACAGATATCTATAACCTTGTCGGTCGGCTATTACACAACATCTTCACCGAGTAGGACTTTTAAGTCGCACCGTCGGGGGTCTCACATTATTATATCCCCACACGGGGGTGTTTTGCTGTTCGCAGGGTCGAAATAACTAGATCAGGCTTGCGTATGCCTGAGGTAGTGACGGGGGACAAAGAACGGTCGGAGCGCCGCGCCACGTTGTCTTTCCAATTTTCATCCCTGGCTTCGTTCCTCTGTGTTTTCTTCGACTTACCAAGGTCAGATAGCCTAGATACCCATCAAACACACTCCATGCCCTTCGTTCTAGATTCTTGAAGTTGCTCAAAATGGGAGCCCAGTGGTCTCAGTTCTTCCCCCCTAAACCAGCATTCACGGAGACGGACGTGGAATCTCAAGATGGCAAAGTATTTCTCATCACCGGTGGATCCTCTGGTATCGGCTTCGAGCTCGCAAAAATGATGTATGGGAAGCATGGCCGGGTTTATATAGCCGGACGCTCAGAGGAAAAGGCTCGTCAAGCGATCAAGGACATCCAGACCGCAGTGCCCGCGGGAGGAAGCCTTGAATTCCTACATCTCGAACTTGATGACCTAAGCAGTATCAAGGCTTCAGCAGATTCTTTCAAAGCCAAAGAATCGAAGCTCAACGTTCTGTGGAACAACGCGGGCGTTTCGCAGCCACCCCTAGGCAGCGTCTCGAAACAAGGAATTGAACTGCAGCTCGCCACAAACTGTCTTGGGCCGTTTCTATTCACTCAGTTACTCCAGCCTCTACTCGAAGCTGCGTCTACAGAGAACACTCATGCACCCGGTTCCGTTCGAGTGGTATGGACTGCCAGTCAGGTAGCCGAGCTCTCGGCCCCTTCCCAAGGCATCATAATGTCGGAACTACACAACCCTCCCAAGGACATCACTCGGAACTACGTCAACTCCAAAACTGGAAACCTGTTTCTAGCGTCCGAGTATGCACGAAGGATTGGTTCAGTCCACGCCATCACCAGCGTGGCTCAGAACCCTGGAGCTGCTTCTACCAATCTATTTCGTCACACACCCTGGATCAAATATCTCGCATGGCCACTGCTGTACAAGCCCCGCATGGCAGCTCTTACAAGTCTTTATGCTGGACTTTCGAAGGATATCAGGATGGATAACAGTGGGTGCTACATCATCCCATGGGGCCGGATTTCACAGAACGTGAGGGAGGACTTAGTAAATGCAATGAAACTGGAGGGGGAAGGGGGTTCTGGTAGGGCCAGCGAGTTCTGGGAGTTTTGTGGAGAGAAAATCCATGATTATTGCTAATCCCTTTTCTATCCGGGGCAATGGTCAAGTTTGAGTTGGTATTCCTTCCACTCGTGAAAGCCTAGTCATGTTTATATTCATCAAGTTTCGCTCTGGTTTCAAACTCATTTGTACCAGCGTCTAGTCTGCAAATGACGAGTATTGCTGTACATACTCGGCAAAGCTTTCGTTACCATCAAAACCAATGGTTTTTATCGTGTCGCTACTGTTTGATATCCGTAAAAAAAATACTTGAATTATCTTCACATGCTCGAAAACAAAAGGATAATGTATGAAAATGTGTGCATGTCATCACACTAAATACACTTGATCTATCACAGCTCTACTAGCAACAGAATGCCTTCCCACATATTTGTAGTCTATATCAACACCTGTAAGTAGAAAGAGGGTCTAGCAAGTGCTGTATTATATCGCTCTCGCCTTGGCAGTTCATTGACTTCTCCTGTTGGCAGGCAACAGTCCGCCTTTGCCCTTGTTCAGTGAGACTTTCGTATCAATATCCCGACCTACATGTTCCTTGTTCTCGAATGCGTTTACTAATACCTATCAGTCCATTGTGAGTCCAATTCCTCGTGCAAGTAACATTACCCCGATAGTGTTAGTTAACGCTTGTCTATACAACAGTAACCATGCCTTCCGATACCTAAATAAATACACCTGGGCTACTGTCCAACGCTATATATGTAGCTCTCCTTCAACTAATATAGCGCTTTCATCCTTATACCTTCGTTTCATCCCAACAATATAACATGGGGAAGAAAGGGTTGGCACTAGCTGTTTATTAAAATTACAACGTACAATGGTTTCCCGGCACGTCATTGGATCTATAGAACCCCTAGATTCCAATGGGTTCAACAATTCACGTTCCGAAATCAATTTTGAGCAGTCGCCCAATGATAACTGCACACAGCCACTGTATGTAGCTTATGAATCTGTTCACTTGATGTAAAGCCACGATATACATTCAAGCCTCTCCACCAAGGTTCGTATTTGTCGTGATTATTCATTGGTGACAGTTGCTATGCCACCCAGTGATATGCAAGTGGAGGACTAGAAGAGCCGCACCACCCACCACCCAAGCACCCCACTATTGCCATTTGTATAGTCCCCCCTATCGCCGTCGACGTTACTATAGTTACCCAGATCATCCTAACCACCCTCACCCCATGCAGCAAACTTCATTAAATGCCACTAGGGCAATAAAACAATAGAGAACAATAGACCAGGCATTGTTAATTCACCTAGACAATAGAATCAGTGCCCCGCCATCTTCCCAGTCCAAAATCCATAAATACCTGTGGTCTCCCCCCATCTGTCGCCGTCTTCTCCATTCCACTTCCTATCACATTTCTTCTTAACACCCATCTCGACATTATGCCTTAGCATCCCGCTTCGGCCTCATCTTACCAAGACCTTCTTGGAGGCGATCCAACCCTCGATCATCCTCCTCGAATGGTAAGTACTCTCTACTTTCTTCCTCTTCTCATCCATCCCCCCTCCCTCCCACCTTGTCACTTGTCCGTCTGCACCCGCCCTATTATCTTGCACCCACCTGGAAAGTTGGCACCCGCCTTGTCAGCCTGCTTCCCCACCATCAATGTGCTCCCGCCTTATCAACATACTGCCACCCTCTCAACCCACGCTCCCCCCCCCAAGAAACTCCGGGTGTCCCCTCTGCCTACCTGAAGGCCTCTTCTTTTCAATCCTCAATTCTGCATGGCCCTCTCCCAATTGATGCACCTTGGTGTCGTGACTCGAGCCCGCCCTGGTCCACTACTACAGCATGGTCGATGCACATCTTGCTGCACAACCCATCCTCACACGAGCCTCACTCTTTCCATCTAGCCATTACGGCTTGTTCCCTTCCCTCTACCTTCCCTTGTCCTGTCTTACCTTACCCTTCCCACCTGTCCCTGTATTCCCTCTATCCCTCTGTTCCTTCTCTGTCCCTTCTCTGTCTTCATTGTCCCTGTGTCATCTTTGCCAATCATACCGACTATACCAACCACTCAGACCATGCCACACGTAACATGACCCGGACATTCACCATGTCAGAAGCCACTTTCATGCAGTCATACCACCAGGGTGCTCTTCATAAGCAAACCAATGATATTAACGACGTCTGATACAGGTCTATCTAACGCTTACGCAGGAGGCAAATCGTACTCATAAAGACCAGGCCGATCCCAGCAGCACCATCAAGTGTGCTCCTAATAGAAGCTTCTATAGTTTCACAGCCAATCCTGCTTGTATTGCAGAAGTCCATGGATCACGGATGACACGAACAACACATCCGCTGACAACCGTCGGATCATATTCATATTCGGCATAAGCCAATATGTACCCTACCAATCTCTTGTCTCTCGATTAAGGGAACAAGAGCCTTCCATAAGTAACCTTTCTACACCAAGGAGGCATGCTCGGATGTTGAGAACCAGCTTGCATCCATCGACCTGTCTCGGCCTAGGACAACTATGACCTACAAGGGTGTAGATGGTAGTCAGGTTACGCATGACCTCCGGTCGACATGCCCTTACCATCCAGCTGTATGGGCGATTCCATATCCCGGAGTGAATATATGTCGTTCCTGCAAGGTATAAAGGCAGCCAATACTGTGCCTCTTAATTATAGGTATGTGCTTGACCACACACATACCATCCTGGTCCTCCGTTTTTCTTGTTCCTATACTGATATCTTCCTTTACAGGCCCGAGCGGTAGCATCTTGTTCCCGAACTGAACCCTCGGCCCACGCCTCCCCGACAAATAGCTGGCACAAACGAATTTTGGTTGATTCTCCGCGTTCAACATATATTGGTACAACTATAAGACTTGTCTCGTGGGTCGAGGAGGGAATGGGACTGGAGCTCGCCCATGAGCTGCGGGGAAGGCTACAATCATGGTTAAGCTCCCCCCTTCTAACCGACCATCACCTAATAGAGCAGCATAGGTGACAGGTAATTGTACTGTGTCCTTCAACAAAAATGTAGCAACTTGCTAACATTAACCCTCTTAGGCGCAGTATCGTATCGGGATTTCCCAATTATCATGCATGCACAATGCTCGTAACCATAACCTCCTACCAGACGCCGTAATGTTCAACGAAAGCAGCGACTTCTTCGACGGCAGGAGTATAAAATAATATATAAAGGGACTGGTGACGATATGTCTTCCCAGATCCCTTCAATAAGTAAGTCAACCAAGGATTCCCTTCATATGTCGCCTGATAGTTCATACGGATCAACAAACTAACATGGAACAAGATCCTCATAATATCCTGGTTGAGAGGGTTATAAATACCAGCTCTAGCCGGTGTTTCGTGCCGTTGGCATTGAGAATCCCAAGTTTCGATTTGAAAACATCGATTTGCCAGCGGACCGGAACACTCGCAAAATATTTCCCTCTTCTCGTATCCCTGTATAAGACAACATCTCGTGTATTTGCTTATAAAGGCAATGTCACTCATAAATGGAATAACAAGCTAGGCCATATCTATATGGAGTAGGACCAGATAGGTATTGCTCTCGCGGCCAAGATGGGAAATGGCCTGGCTTGCTATTCCTCCGACCATCGGTGGGGTACGACCTCATTGCTATTGACCAGAGCGTCGCGTCTAGCTCATACGCCGCCAGTCTACAGCAGATGCTGGTGTCAAAAGCTGTGCGGCCTTCAAACTCCACCCTGCAATATCCTAAGTCCTTACGTTCTAAAGCGGCGCAGCTAGGACGACCCCATTTACGTATTTGCTTCCAGATTGCCTAACCAGCGACGACGAAGCTCCTAATTCATATCAGGCTCCTGTCTTGGGACTGCCTGTTTCGTGCTTGGATTCGCATTCAGCACTGAATACTTTCTGGCTTGCCAGATCATAACCCGAAGCCGCCCTGGGAAGGAAGAAATCTCCACTCCGGCTGGGAGCGGATCCTATGGAAGAGCACCGCCGACAAAGTGGCAAACTCCCCAAGGAATGCCGGATCAACTGCCACCTTACTCTTGCAGATGATAAACCTACGAAGAGTGGCTGTCCGGCTGTGGAAATATCCCCACGAATCGTATCTAATGCTTTTGCCCTGCTCCTTTCGTATAGGAAGCCGTCGAAACGTAAGTTGATAAAACGCATACTCTTGCTTCTATGTGAATAAATCCACTAATATTCTCTTGCAGGTGTATGTGGGTGATCTCCGCCACCCCAACGAGAAATTTGGCCGCTATGTGCGAGATCGCAGGCCTGATTAACCTGCGCCGGCGTTTGTTCCTCTCTACTCTGGGGCCAACTTGAAGTTATAGCGAGAGTATTTCCTAATTAAGTCATCGAATTCTGTATACCGGCATCATAAGACCCGCAACTCGGAGCCTACTAGACTCGACTCGGTATCAATCGGGTATTGCATGGCTTCGCCTATCCAGGGCGCACGACGTGGCCCCAACCAATGCCAATGGAGTTAATCTCAACATGGCGACTGTTGGAAACCACAACAGTGTGTTCAATAGAGTCTGGCCCGACTACGCTACTCCTAATTATCACCTGCGTGGGGTATTACATCCGCTTCGTATTCTCGGTATCGATATCTTCCGGGAAGACTTTCTCTTGACAACCGGCAATCTTGGAATCATCCTCTTAACAGGAAGACACCACTGAGTGACTTTCTCTTCTAATGGTGGAACGCTAAAAACGCGGCCTCCCCTAACGGGTTGTGGTAACGTGTCTTCCGGGATGCGAATTAAACAACAGCATGATCGCGAGGTTCATATCGGCCGGCGTTGTCACTTTCCTTTGATCCCTAGGAGTGGCGGGTAGCTAGCCAACGTGAGACTCGCGACCCCATCAAAATACTACCACCAAAATACTGCCCTTTAAGGGCTCATAACCCACAATTGCCAAGAAGCTGTTCCATAATGCACGATGGCTTCTCCGGCAGATAAAGCCGACTGTATCGCTTTGAAAAGTTATCTCAACGCCGGACGACCAGAATACTCCAATCCCTGCGTCGGGTCATGGATGCTGGTCGCCGGACAAGAACGGTACTTTGGAGCCAGATTGGAATTCGCCATGCCGGTCCGATAATCCCTATCCCGCCTATACTCGCCCAGCAGATTCCGGGATGAAGGCCTGGCCTACAGCTGGTAGGAACGGGAGGGCGGCTAAATAGCCTAGTTGACCACCAGATGGCAATATTCCCGAACGCAAACATCAAGTTGGCAGCCTCGAAGAGCAACTCCGATGCGGCTGTTAACTCGCCTGAAGTAGTCTTGAACACTGGAGGCCAATAACTATGGCACAAAATATTGGGGCAAGCAGTGTCTGCAGTATTCCGTTGGTTCTGGCAGCGCCTCATAGAATGAGGTATATCCCAGAGATAAATGGACATCTATGTCTGGAAGACATCCTAATTACTTGCTCTATGCGGTAGAGAGGAGTCGCTTGTCCACTCTATAAATATCTGTTCTCACTTCCTCCTGTATCAATCAATCAATCAATCAAGAAAGAGTGGGGGGGGTTTCCACGATAGCAACTCAGTATCACGAGTGCTTCAAGTGTGGAATATACTGACAGTAATGGCCTATTCAGATAGAGCCTGCGACCGCCTGCTTAGTTCCGGCTCCATAAACGCCTATGCCCGAGTTATCTACTCGAGGACATCTATCTGGTGTAGAGCTATCCCACCAGCCGCAATACATGCCGTCAATATGGTAAACGGCCAGTCATAAGACCATATATACATCGGCTGCGATATGTCAAGCACTCTACAATTTCGGACATATCTAGTCGGCTGACCCACGTCAGCTCCTAAGGACAGCTTTGCCCGCGGGCTTGAGGAGGCTTCCTGCGACTTGTCCTCAGTGCGAACTGCCTTCAGATATTCGCATTTGTTAACTCACGTGGACTCCAAAGGGCATCTTATCCTTGTCTGACCAACAGAGCGCGTAATGATTCGGTATTGAGTTGCTGGATCGAATCAACGCCCCTTTGTTGGTCCGTCTCATAGCACGGCTTACGGCTGTGCCGATTAAAAGTGTCGATAATGCCATTCGACATCTTCTAATATTCACCGCCGCCCACGACATGTTTCATGTCCTTCGCGGAGGTGTAAGTTGTAAAGACTCATAACATCGATGAAGTCTCCTGGCGGCTGCAGCCCCAGCCCCACGCCGACCTCTTGGCTTTCGTGTCAGAGTACTTCCGCGCGATTCTGGCCGTCAATGCACAGCAAGAGCATTGACGCCACATAATCCTTCCTAGCCTCGCGATCATCCACCTCGGTAGAAGAGGCGAGAAAGAAACGCGATAAACCTAGAAGCTGTTTCCATGCTCAACCATCGAGGCGTCCAGTTCCTCGTACACTGGACGTACAAGCGTTGCAAGCGCGAGGTCTACCGGAGGGTGGTAGGATCATGAGCGAGACTCATAATATCAACAAAGATCCAGTTTGTTGATCGTCTTGTCGAATAGATCACTTTGAACCGCGACGAGAACATCCCCACGGACTAGGAAGCCGGTACAGACACGGATTCAAAGTTTTTATCGACCAAGGCGCCTAATCTTAAGGTCTCAATGACCAAATACATATACCCAATCTCAGTCATTCCCGAGATGACTTCATAATAAACGGATTCGACCATCTATTATAATCATATGCTTCGGGTAGAAGACCCCGTAGAGTGTATATCTACTCTTCGAAAGGAGCTCATAAGGTGCCACCCGCTTGCAGATATTGGTACTATACGACATGTCCCACCCAGCAACGGCAGCATTCGAGATTTAACAATCTTGAGTCGAAAGTATCCGAGACGCTCTCGAATATCGACCTCCTGGACAACGTAACAAATTATTATCGTACCGAAGATCCCAGAGAATTTTTGGGAATGCATGCATTGCACAAATAACCATACTGGTGACGAACAGTACGGAAGTACTCTTAAGGTGTCGGGTTTGCCCTACACAGGCCAAGCCTTAAAGAAAATGATAATGGCAAGATAGCCTCCAAAAGCACACTCGTGCATATATAAAGCCATGCGCTATCAACAAAGTATGGTTTTCTTAGCCTCGCCCTGGCCGTTAAGATAGAGCAACAGCCATAGGTCATAAGCCATGGGATATGTCAAGGTCAGACACTACCAGAACATGATTAACCAGGTTGCCTACTTAGCAAGGGATGCAGCTAATCGACAACGGGTTTTCTGTTCCGGCCAGCGTGCTGGCTGCATTCGCCTCGAATGCATGATTGCGGCGGAATCTCATCGCGTCAACATATCGAATGTAGCCTATAAAATGTACCTATACCTCTGCGAAGGTGTTATCATAAGCATATTTCCATCTGGCCCAATCCTAGAAGAGGCAAAGCCAGGTAGATAATAATTCATCTACTATCCAGGATTTGCTGTAGGGCATGCAGCAGGGCTGTGTAGCAGGAAGTATTGAGCTGGAGCCGGAATGTCTGGGCTATTCCAGGACTCTAGCCTTTACTTCTCTTATTGTCATTATTTCCTTCACCCATCTCCCATCCGTTGTCTTATTCGCAACGGTATGTCAAAAGAGTGGTTATTCGGGACCCTGATGCTGTGGTTATAACTACTCCGCCTAGTCAGGCTGAGATAGATGTGGATCGATTCGCTGCCACACCCAAAATCAGGCGTATCCTCATGATGTATAACGATCCCTTCATGGAGAGCTATAAAGTAGTCATCCTGGCCCTCAGCTTCTCGGGTAACTACCACGACAATGCGGGAGAGAGATTCCGATCGGAGCTGTAAAAATTGGCTGCGCGCGGTGGACAAGGTCTACGCCCCAGGAATGGACGGCCATTTGTTCAGCCTGGCCGGGGATGCGATCGAAGAGCAGCGTCGCATAAAGCCTAACTTCGACTTGGTCTTTCGAGACACACTCTCAAGGATTATAGAGAACGGGCCATAAGATCCTCGATGAAAACTCATAACTGGTGTTGACTTCATCGATATTAATGTCACTGACTGAGGGAGCAAGCTTCATCCCTTCACTATACCAGTTCTTCTTCATACCAAACCTCGCCAACACTACCTTCGCAGGTCCATCATAGTCCCTAAAACAGCAATAGTAAAACTTCTACCGGCAAAAAAGGACGGGGCCATCACCGTCAATATAATACGCGGATGATCACGGCACTAATACCGGAAGCCCAACAAATCCCGATATGCTGGACAAATGGGAAACGAGTAATTAGCAGATCTTTCTGGCATAGCGCCTGCTGGCACGGACAGAACTAGATAGTTAAACGAATAAAGGAATCAACATATGTGATACTAGGAATGTGCTGAACCGTGAATACCTACCTTCTTATCTGATATCAGAATATATGAAGTCCGACCGCTTGATAATTGACGGTCGATTTATATGCTATGTGGCCCTTGCTATCCATAGTAATACCTGTGCTGGTAATGGGCATGATCATAATCAGGGACGAGGAAGATAGTGTTGATACAGACGCGGGGGCTAGCGATGAGATAGACACAGCCAGTTGTACTGTTGTGTGTTTGAAGTTAGTAACAAAATAGCGCTTTTCATATAGGCTTTCAGATACAAGTTGCAGGGGTTTTAATAGTTGCTAGCTGCCAGGATCCGATCCATGGACACCGAGACGGCCTAGGCCAACTGCAGTATAACTCACTACCAGAGGTCGAGATGAAGCCACTGTGCTAGAGCTGCAGTAGGAGAAGGCGATGAGAAGGGGTAATGATGGAAGCGAGAAAGGTCTATAGGTATAAGCTATCAATGACAACAGAGACCGTGGCGATGATAGAGGAAAATAAGGAGGTGATATGGTGGCGACGAAAGGAAGCTGTATCATAAAGGAGTAGATTGATCAAAGTGAAAGGTAAATAGGTAAATCTGAGTAGTTTCAACTATAAACCTTCGTACAAGATACCTAACTTACCTGACGAGTCAGTAAATAAAGATATGAAGCGAATAGCACCCGTTCCGCTATAATAGGCATATATATGTGTATAAGTGTGTATCAAAGAGAGGGAGAGGAGAAATAAATATAGTTCAAAAGAAACATTGTAGTAAGAAATATACTAAAGGAGGCGTCGACGCTGACAATTTAAAAGGGGGGAAGGGGCAGCGACGAAGTTGTTAATTAACAGCAACAACGTTAGCAACGACGACAATAATTTTATAAAGGTAAGTGGCAACGCCGCCGACGACATCGGCATGCTACCGTCATTTCGAAGAGGAGAAAGACATGCCACCGTGAAAGGAGATGAACATGTAAAGTAGGTACCTATATGAAAAATTAGTATCTTCCCAATGCCCTGAATGTGATACCTCGCCAAAGCAGTGCATACACACCTAAAACTTGAAAGAGAGAAGAGCGTTTCAAACAGGGAGGGAGAGAAAGGGAGAGAAAGGCAGGCTGGTGGGAATGGATTTGTTGAATACCGTATTTCCCCCTGAATAAATGGGATTGAAGCCTCGCAGGAGCAGAATCTCAGCCAGGAACAAAAGAGGTTGTAAGTGAGTTGGTTGGTTTGGTGTAGACTGCACCACAAAAATCTAAGATAAAGTAAAATTTACCATGTCCTCGCGACTACCCCATAGTTTAGAAAGACTTCGGTATAGAACGAGATACGTTGAACATGCCAACTTTATTGTAATTATGAATCATTCTAGCCCAAACCAATTAGCCACATGGATATTCTTCGTCTACATTCACTCTATTCTACATCGCCGGGGAAGGAGCCCATGGAGAGCAATCATGGAAATGGAAAGCTCTAGTCAGCGAGGGGCCTTACCTTATGAAGGTTTTAGTTAGGTTATACCTGAGAGTATCCGCAAGTTACATAGTCAGTTAGGTATTGTAGGTTGAGAGCACCCGATGTTAATATTTCCTAGAGCTATGGATGGATCCCCGCCCCGCCATCAAATTCTTTCGCTATGACACCGGATAAAGAAATATCGTATCCCTTTATGGTGGTAGCAAACCAGGCATTACCGACACAGGGCAGTTTCATTCATTCAAGTCTATATCACGAGTGCCATTTCCCTCCTTTTCTGCGTCTAGAACTTTTACAATAGTATCCATCTGCCATGCCTACTCTACTCCTCCGGTCCGTCCATGCCGGGACCGGGGCCGCCCTGCCGTCCCATCTGGCGCGCCTTGAGCATCTCGTCGCAGAGTAGGAGATTAGACGCGATACTCGACGAGGAGGCAACGCAGTTTCTTAATACCCTGAACGAGTCGTAGACACCCTCTAGCGTGGGGTCCATGGGCTGGCCGAGAATCAAGTCTAGGCCGACAACATTGCCTTCCATATGCTCATCCTGAAGAAGGGCAACTAGACAGATGTTAATACGAATCGAGCGTAGAGAGTGCAGGAGAGGGAGATCTGGGAAACACCTACGTGCGTCTTGGATGTCATGGCCGGCATTCGCTGCTAGCGTCTTAGGGATGATCAACAGCGCGTCAGCAAACGCATCAACGCCCCACTTTGCCTTGCCCTTGACCGTCTTCTTGAAGGCGTCGCTCTTCAGGTGAGCCGCACAAGCAACCTGGAAGGCACCACCGCCAGGAACCACGCTCTTATCTACTATCATATTGTAGACGCTCCGCAGGCCGTCTCGCACGGCATCGGTGATTTGCGTGATTGTGTGAGCATTTGGGCCCTTGATCATGAGCGTGACAGACTTTGGATCCTTCACCTCCTCGATGAAGGTGTACTTCTCCTCGCCAAGCTGCTGCTCATATACC
Organism: Biscogniauxia marginata; assembly: GCA_022695795.1. Taxonomy (NCBI): domain Eukaryota; kingdom Fungi; phylum Ascomycota; class Sordariomycetes; order Xylariales; family Xylariaceae; genus Biscogniauxia; species Biscogniauxia marginata. The sequence goes on along the minus strand of MU404140.1, from coordinate 23,358 downwards.
AAACCGGCCCAGCCCAGGATGTCCGCGGAGAGGTCATCTACACTGTTCTGTGCAGTACCGCCACAAATTAACTGTAGCCTCTCCATGTTTCTTCTCTTCGCTCTTCGTAGGGCGAAAATGCCATTCTTCGCTAGCACGTCCAAAGAGAGCGGGTCGATGCCCTTCTGGTTCACGATAACGAAACTCTTCTTGGGGTCGTTCCCGCAGACTTCCTTCTTTAGATCCACAATCTTCTTCAGTTTGGCATCGACAAATCTACGCTCGCTCTCTACCAACTTATCCCGCTGCTCGGCACTGGAGTAGAAGAAGCTCGAGTTGATCTCCGACTTCTCGTATTCTAAACTGACATTCATGGTCAGGATATAAGCATTCTCTAGTCTCTTAGGCATGTCGGGATGTCTGGCGCCGTGGTCAAGTGCTAGACCGCGGATGAGCTGAGTATCCGAGGCAGTTCGGTGCTGCATCTTCATGATTTCCACCATGTGTAGGTCGGGCTTAGCGGGGGGTTGGTAGATAGCGAGGACGGCATCGACGATGGCGGGGGTTAGCTTCTGAGCTAGGCTCGCGTTGAGCTTCGTAGATAAAGAAGTCCGGGCGACAGACAGGAGCAGCTCTCGGTCGACTTCCTTCGGTAGCTTGAATGAGTCGAGGAACTATGCTCAGGGGTTGGTTAGCAGTGGAGGACGACTCGAAGTTAATGCGGCAAATGCGCACCTTTAAGGACTCGTTCTTCGCAATCTCGAAGCCTTCGGTTATGATGCGGGGGTGAAGTCCTTCTGAAATGTATCTGTCTGCCTGCTTCAAGAGTTCTCCCACCAGCAGCACCACGGATGTTGTGCCATCTCCACAGATATCATCCTGTGCGGTCGCTGCTCGCGCAATCATGACGGCGGTCGGGTTTTGTATTTGCATTTCCCTCAATAGGACGTTTCCATCCTTCGTAAGTTTGATCTGAAGGAACGGGTCAGTTCGAGTCGTCCGTTAAGGCGGGAGGATGGGGTTGTACCTGGCCAGCACCGTCGACGAGCCTGAAGGTGAAACAGTATTAGCATTTGCATATTACAGCTTGTACGTGCGAGTTGACTACACGTACATTTTTATCGTGCCCAGGGGCCCCAGGTTGGACTTGAGCACTTCTTGCAGACCTTCACCGGCACTGACGTTCACTCGGATAGCTTCACCCCGCCGCTGCAAGGATACGGATGTCAGTTGTCGGGCCTTTGGCTAGAACGTTGGAATAGACGTACCCGGGACTCGGCCTTGGGGTTGAGGAGCTGTGCGGCAGACATTCTGGGCTGTGAGCGGTGGCAAGATGTTGGTTGAAATTTTATGAAGCTGTGGTGGTGATCACAGCAGCTCAACACAGCTTTTGAAGTTGGGCCTGGAGCTTTAAGGCGGGTCGGTATCTTGAACTTTTTTTCTGCTGTAGGAGGTACCTACTGTAGGTACTAGCCTTGCAGAAGTGCGTCGGGCCGAGTCCAGCCGGTAGACAGACTCGCCACTTGGCAGCTAAGCATGCAGGTGCCCGGTGCACAGACCAATTGTGGCTTTACTCACTTTCGTATATTCAACGGTGTTCGGATATAAGATTTTAATCATCTCGAGAGAGACCTCCCCCTTTTCTCAATGCAAGGCCTACAATTGGATGGGTAGGTAGGATCTAATATGGGCTGTCTGATTCCTATTTCCTCTGTAGCACGCTGGTTTCTGTATTAATGCTGAATCATTCCCGAGCCAGATACAATTTCCGCGAGTAAAGTAACCGTGCCAGATTTCCGTCCGTCCCCCCTTAACCCCTAACCCAACCTAGCCAAATTCATCACGGTCATCATGTTAGCTGCAGTCCCCCTCTAATCATCACCAGGTATCAACAGGCGTACTGCGTCCTTCGCCCAACCTTGAGCTCAGTGCTCAAGACCATGCGCCTTCTATTAGAGATGGCCTCCAACCCGTCGAATCGTCTCCCATGATTCCAGACCGTCGGTGCAAATTCTCGCCAACGAGGGAACAGGAATATATCGGAAGCTGGCCATCTCTTCTCAAGGATAATGACTGGTCGGATGTTGGGCATTTTTCGTATCAGGTCGACCACGAGCCGGTGATTTCGATTCAAATATTGCCGCCCGTTCTCGTATCCAAAGCGCTTGTTCGTGAACACCTGTGACTGGCTGGCGCCCTTGGTCATCGCCAGCGAACTCTGCAGCCAGTGTTCCTCGAATGCCATTTTCAGGTCCCCCTCCCATTCGGCGTGGAGGTGCTTCAACAACCTCGCCGGTGTCTTGTGCACCACTCGGCGCTGATCGAAACAGCTTCTGTCGCGAATGTTGTTAAATACCGGCTCGAGCAAGTCAGGCAGCCTCTTGTCGTCTAGGTCGACCACCGCCATCGAGTTGTCACCATATATGTCGAGGTCCTCGCCACACTCGATCGTTATCAGGGAAAGGAGGAAGGTCTTGACGCCATTGAAACTCCCCTGTCTAGCTAGGCGCTCGAATATCTCACTTGCCTCCGAACCTCTGTACGGATCTTCAACCAACTCCAGAACGTTCGCCAGCACGGTGGCACCAGTAAGCGCCCTCTCCCAACCCGTCCACGAATAGAGAACGCGGATGCTCGGGACGAAGAATATGTCACTGCGACGATCAAACCATTCTTGGTGGAGGTGGTTGTGATTGCTGTCGAAAAAGCGGAACATGGTTCCGCGGTTATGTAGGAGCGTCTGACATTCACTGGTGACACCATAGATGACGGGCAGTTCAGTTGAAGGGAAGGATTTGGCGTAGCGCGTGTAGGCTGTCTGTGTTCTGATGCAAACAACTTTACGGTCGAGGGTCATTTCCCAGATACGCCGGCGCAGCTCTGGAGGGAGACAGCTAAAAAACGAGAAGCGATTCAACGGCGGTTGTCTCTCGGCGCTGGCCAAGGCGCTTGGGTGGTTTGCTGTAGCACCATAGTCAGACAGCGCTGCCTTGTTCGCATTGTACGCCAAAAGCCTCTCAACGAAGGAGAGTGTGCCGCTGGGTGCATATATGGAAATGGCAGCAGTGCTCCTGGTAGTCATGTCAAGCTTGCGGTGGGTGTAGTCAGTCGTCATGGGCCTGGAAGGATCGTGACTCGAGTCCCGATGTCTTTGGTGACTCTCGTGCAAGGCACCTTCATCGCCGTCCTCCCGCATTGGTATCCACATGCCGAGGGGGTTTGACGTCGCCATTGTGTACTAGAGGAAAGTCGGGTTGGGCCGTTATGGCAGGTTCAGGTTAAAGAGGGCGCAGCTGGGATATGGACATGGCTCGAGGCTTATGAAAGACGACGAGTTCTCGATTCGGACATGGAAAAGAGAGGTTGGTCCCGGAGTGGAATTGCTACCCCACGAGAGATTGTGTGTAGGTAGGTTCCAAATGCATTGAAGCAAAAGCCTATTTGACGTGTACCTAACCTAAGGTACGGTGAGCGTGTCCCTCCCCCTCGACCTGACTTACACCAGCCACAAGGTTATTTGTGCTTGTTCGACGGGACGGGTACATACGTGGGTAGGATGTGTACCAATGAAGTTGCAGCGAGGCTCGCATCATGGGCCGGTAGTGCGGTACCTTCTGGAGGGGCAGGATTTAACCGCTCAATCATTGGCTGCAGGTGTGGCCATTCCAATACCAATGCACCAATGTAGGTATTATTCCATATGTATCTTTAGCCGAGACAAACGCAAGCAAACCGAGTTCATAAACTAAAATTATTCTTCCTCCTCCTAGTGCGGATGAACATAAATGTACCAAGCCCGATGGAAAAAGTTTGTCAGCTTAAAAACAAGGTGTAGGTCGTATAAGTTGGTGGACTTGTAGCAAATAAGCGCCGTACCCGAGCTCGGTTTCCAATGGATGGGAAAGTCTTGGTACCTCTCGAGGTGCCTTGCTAACGGCCCACCGTAGGTAGCCATGGGCTGGGCCAAACTGTGGCTTGCTTGCATCAGCATTCACTGCGGCACACTCGGTCGTCGGGTCCATCGATCCAATGTCAGACAACCTTAGCCACTCCCCCGTCACATCAGGCCATCCATCTTCCTCTTCGATAATATTTGATGGATCCAGAACAACGACAATCCATCTCCAACTTTCATCTTAGATTCAACTCTGGTACATAAACGATGAAACCGTCGTAAAACGAAACACAATGTTTATCAGTCGTTTGTTTGCTTTTCCTTGTCTTTTCTCCCATCTCGTCGCATCCCAGGTTGCCGGGACGGCTGATGTAACGCATGGCTCCAAGCATGTGAAGCAAGTCGCCATCATTGGTTAGTTGTCATTCTTATGTATATTAGACAGAGATAGCTTAAACGCCGGTGTCTACGCATGTCACGAGTGTATATTTTAAGAAACATTGTTTCATCCGTCCTCATAAAAGTACTGACACGAATTCGTGCAAATAGGCGCCGGCGCCGCTGGCTCCTCGGCGGCATACCATCTGCGCAAGTACGCTGATGAGGAAGATGTCGTGCTCAACATCACGCTTTTTGAGCGGACAGACCGCATCGGCGGACGTACGCTAACCGTGGACGTGTACGACAATCCGCTAGAGCCTGTCGAGCTGGGGGCCTCGATCTTTGTCGAGTTCAACTATATCTTATACAACGCGACGCGGACGTTCGGTCTGCCGCTGAAAGACCCGGGTTCTGATGAGGACGGCATCCTAGGCATCTGGGACGGCGAGCGGTTTGTGTATGAGCAGGACTCACGCTCGTGGGGCGTAAGTAATTTTCATATTTTATCTTATTATTCTTGTCTTGTTCAATGGCCGTTATCAGTACTCCCTATTCCTCGACGACTACTTTCAACCCTAAAACATTCCTGCTGCGTGGGAAAGGCAAAATACTAACCCCTGTCGTCGCAGTGGTGGAACATTGCAAAGCTGCTCTGGCGTTACGGTTCTGCGCCATATTATACGCGCCGCCTCGTCCAGGAAACGGTCGCTACGTTCCTTCAGCTTTACCATGCACCAAACTTCCCGTTCCGGTCCTTATCTACGCGGGCATACGAACTCGGTCTCGTCAAAATCACGGGGTTCACGGGGCAGCAGTTCCTCGCCGAGAACAAAGTAAGCAGACTCATAAGTCCCGCGCGACATCACATATGTGCATACATATCCAGTTCAATTCCATCTCCCCTGCCTACTCTTTATTAATATCTTATCCTGCAGCTCGACGGGCCCTTCGCGCACGACATAGTCCAAGCGAGCACCCGGGTCAACTATGCATCCAACCTACCGTACATCCACGGTCTAGGGACAATGGTGGCCATGGCCCCAGAGGGCGCCGTTGCTGTCCGGGGGGGCAACTGGCAGATCTTCTCGCATATGGTAAAAGACTCAGGCGCGCATGTGTACTTGAACTCTCCGGTTACATCCATCTCAACTGATAAGCCGGGCTCCGGGCATCCCAAGTATGTGATCAAGACGGCAAAGGGGAACGGAGTGGATGCAGAGAAGCACCACCACCCAGTCGCCTTCGATGATGTTGTCATCGCGACGCCCTACCAATTTAGCAAGATATCTCACGCCGCGGACCTGATCAAGCACCCGATCGACAAGATCCCCTATGCGACGTTGCACGTGACACTATTCGCGACCTCCTACCGGTTCAGCCCAGCCTTTTTCGGTCTCGAGCCCGGCACGGACAAGGTGCCCATCTCGGTGCTCACGACTCTGGGGCCGGAGGACGACCCCGCGTCTGGTGCCGGAAAGGCCGGCTTCTTCTCGGCCACGCTCGTGAAGGTCGTCACGAACCCGCGGACCCAGCGCACCGAGTACGTGTACAAGATCTTCTCGCCCGAGAAGGTGACGCCGGAATTCTTGTCGCGGCTCCTCGGGGTCGAGGTTCCGGAGACTTTTGTGGGGCAACAGCCCGGTTCTGACGACGGAGAGGCCGCCGTGGAGCCTATTTCCTGGTACCACCCGACTGTGTTCCATCCGTACCCGCAGAAGCTACCACGTGTCACTTTCCAGGACCCCATTCTTCGGGACGGGCTATACTACACCTCCGGTATCGAGAGCTTCATCTCCACGATGGAGACTAGCGCGTTGATGGGGATGAATGTCGCACGCTTGATTGTAGACGACTACTTGGGTGTCTCGCACTCTGTTGCGGGTAGTGGTGAGGAAGCGGTGGTGGAGGATGCAGACCAGAATGTCTTGGCAGAACAGCAGGAGAAGACAGCAGAGGAGTATGGTCGCCCGGTGTCGGGCGAAGAGGAACTTTGAACAAATCAAATTTGGACAAAGTAGACTAGCCTAGACTATGGACTGTGTTATATATCTATGGTTTACTTTTATATCAACCCGGTTTTGGATAGGTTTAATTATTGAGCACTAGCATTTCCAGCCTCAACATCGCTCCTGTCGCCCCGGCTCCATAGCCTATTTGTGACACATGAGACTAGTATCTCCCGTGTGGACCACGCTGGCCGCGCGTCTCCGTTCCTCGTCTCCGCTGCCGACACGTTATTCGATTCATTCGACGCCAACCTCGTGGACGCGGTCGAGATCTGGTCCCCGGAGCTATTGCCGTTTGCCCGCGCCGACGACCGGTCCTTCTTGGCCCGCTCCGCGCGCCGCCGCTCGAACCGTGCCTTCCGCTGTTTCTCCTTCAGCTGGTTCGCGAAGACCGCCGCGCTATGGTGGATCTTCTTGCTAGGCAGCCCCATATCCAGCCATAGGTCGTACAGCCCCGTGCGCACCACGAAGGTGGTCCCCAGGCACTTGTATCCGTACCATATCCCCGCGCGGATCCACGCACTAAAGGCGAAGATCAAGCTGAGGAGGATGACGCCTGCGGATATAGTGACTAGGAGAGGTGGGTTAGTGTTTTGCTGTTTTGGTGGGAAGGTGTGGCGTGGCATACACATTAGTCGGAGTTCGTCGCGGATGTGCCACGAGTTGTCCGAGAACTCGAGGTTGTTCATGCCGAAGATGCTTGACAGGAAAGAAAGGGGGAGCTATGTTGTGCTCATTGTTAGCTTACGAGATGATTTGAAAATGGCGGGTGGGCGTGGTTGAAAATATCGAACTTACAAAGACGATCGTGACGAGTGTGAACATCATGATAGACCTGCCCTGCTTGATAGACTCCTCGGACTGCTTCACTGATTGCCAGGCTTGCACCACGCTGGCCTGCTGTTGCTTCAGCTCGAGAAGATCCTTGACCTACGAGCAGCGTCAGTCGGCTAAAAGAGCAAGTTGTGGAATTCTTGGGAGGTGAGAGAAAGGGGAGCACTTTACGCTATCAGCCGTGTTCATGGCGCTGGATCGCAGCTCCTCGAGCTCTTCGATGCGGTCGACAACGCTCGCATACCGTTCGTCGGCGTTAGTCTTGAACCAGTGGTAATCTTCCCGGCGCTTATGGTCTTCGAGACCATAATCATGGTCTCTGCCGCTGGCCGGGCTGCTAATACGTTCCTCATTGCGTCGGGATATCATCCACAAGTTCTGGCTCGTCATCGGGCGTTTGCTTTCCTGCCCGAAGGTCCCGAACGGATCTAATATATGCTCAGCGTTGACTACGAAGCTCTTGAGGATATCCCTGTGAGTCTTGGTTATGTGAAGCATAATATCTAGCTCCTCAATGATGTCCTTGATTTCTCGCTCGAGCTTGCCCTCGGGATTGATGTCAAGTAGCGGGACGTGCAGGTCAGATGTATCATCGTCGCTTCTTGATCGGTAGATATCGCCGGCTTTGTCGGTCCAACGCCACAATCTCTCGAACGCTGCTGTTTGTTTATGCATCTTTCCGTTGGTGTCAGCATCTTACTGGTCCTGCATGTTATGTATGCTATGAACTCACGACATTGCCGATGGCTTTGGAGAATGTGTCGATCACCTGCGGTTGTTTATCCATAGTCTTAGTCCGGTCAAAAAACGTGTTGGAGCATTCATCAATGATGATGAGTGCTAGATCAAATACGGTGCGTATCTGATCCGGGCTGTTGTCTTGGAGGCGAAGTCTGATAGACTTGTGAACACCTGAAGAGTCATGCTTGTTGGCGCCATATCGTTTCGGAAAACACGTGATAACTGTCTTCTCGTCAAGAATCCACATCCAAAGTTGGTCGACCATGACAACTCGAGAGACTTTCTGAATATTCGACTTGCATTCATCGCAGGGCCCCTGTATTCCAAAGGCCTCGTGATGCGTCCATTTTTTCGTCTCGCGATTGAACGAGTGGAAATCTTCTGGCAAAGTTGTCGTGCCGCGATATACGACTTGGTCTCTATCTCGCTGTCTAGTCGAGTTGAGCGTCCAGTAGAAGGCCTGATCAAGTGTCCGACGTGGGTGCATAGGGGGATCTTGGTTCAAATATTTGCGCAGCAGCAATTTATCACGATAATTGGCCATGCCTTCGTAAAGCCTTGCTGCATCGAGAAGGTATCGTCCTAGTGCATTTTTCACCTGCACACGGCCATTTGCATCTATCTTGGGGTTGGTAACTGGAACAAGGCCATTCAGTGATTCATTTTTTTTGGCCGGCGCCATGATGCTGTTTATTTCCGCCGCAAATTGCCCCCTTTTCCTCGAGGTATCCCAGTGAAAATACGGCATCTGTTATTCTATGAGTGAGGTTTCAACAGCAGAATGTTGAGTGATCTAATAGGACTCACGAATAAAACCATATTTTTAGGGAGATAGTCTGCTTCGTCCGTGGCTTTGGTACGTTAGCTTCTCGATAAGGACGCCAGGCAGAGGAATATTTACAAGAGGATACTGTTGTGCATAGCGGCCGCATGTGTCTGGCATGAGGGGGTGTTTGCTGGCTATCATAGCCATGCAATTGACTCCGCCAATAAGGCCCTCTAAGTACCATATATGTTTTTGTCTTCTTGAGCCTCTGTAGTTCACGATGTGTCCCTTCATAATCGGGTCGTTTGTCTCCAAAATATCGACTGATTGTTTCCTAGAAGGAGAATAAGAAACTGCTACTGCTGCTTTTCTTCATGCCAGTAACTCACTTCGACCCACTACCAACAAGAGCTTAGTTAAACGTTCATACACCCGCCAGTTGATCACGGAGTATGGAGTATGGAGTATGGAGTCAATTACCTTCATGTTGTTTGCTGGAAGATGATAGTATCTGATACGATCAGTACAGCCGTCTTCTCCGGAGTATCGGTCTTTGTGTAGCAAGCTATTTTTCAGGTTCTTGTCGGATTCTCCATCGAATAAATTGGCGACAGTGGTCTTTTGGCTCGGGAACGTCCCCCAAACGCGTTTATCTTCCTTATCTCCATCATTCACGCCTTTTCCGTTTTCAAACAGCATGATGGGCACATTAACATCCTTTTCCGGTTCATAGGCCTCATCTACCCTGCTGCTGACATCAGGTGGAAGGACGTTTCGCTGTTTGTGCCCTACATGGGATCGCCTGGCTTTTTGGATATTAGCCTCGCATTCTTCAGAGTTGCGCCATTCCAATCTACTCTCTTCCAGCTTGTCTACTAGGTGATGTTCGGAGAGGTCTTTGGAAAGAGTTTTCCGCAAGAAGTCGATACGCCGTAGTTCACTTTCACAGTTAGTCTTCCAAGCGATTCTCTTCTCTTGAACTAAATCATTCGCATCCTGCTGTGTTCTGCCAAGAGCAATCTGGTGATCAATCTCGTCTTTCCAGAGGGAGTTGTCGACATGGAAGAATCTCTCCCTGTCGCAAAATTCGAGACATCCGAGATAATGGAGCAAGTGTTCCTTTATCTGATGTTTGTGATTCTCTGAGCTTAAACAAGTAATTGTCGAATTCTGTGAAGTCATTTTGAAATATAAAAGGTAGCTTTATATAATTGAAGAATGCTTGAGATGATAAATACAGGAGGGGAAATAAATGCATAACAGCACACTTTATAAACTTGGCCATTCACCTTTGTGAGCCGACATACCGAAAGTGAGTCCGAGTATTACCACATTGTTCATTTCAGGCTTGGCTGAGCCACGAATAATATTGGGAATTGATACTCAACACATAAGACATGGCTTCAACCTCGCCTGCTAAGGCACATGCAGAGAGGGGTGCTGAGGGTATAGTATTCGTCCAGTAGCGAAAGACGTGAGAAAGAAACAGACTACAGCCCACGGGAGTGTGTCAAGTTCGGCGAGACCTGCATGGTTGTATAGGAGCTTAACCAATAGTTGACAAGCTGAGACCGGGATTAGAACTTCATCATTACCTGTACGGAATGTTACCATAAGTCAGGATGGGTGGAGCATTTGGGGGCGGTGGCTTAATTGTGGACGAGGCTCTTTTGAGAGCATGGGCAGGAACAGCTTGAAGAGGCTCAACTTCGAAAATTGCGATCATTCACTGTTCTCTTCGTTACCGCCGAAGATGGTGTGTAGGACACGTTACTATGCTTAGCCAAGATGGAACCAGCTGAGGCGTTGCCGATCGCTCAATACTTCGTTCAGCTTAAACTGCGAACGAGCCAGCCTGCTTATAAGTTCGCCGACAGCAACCTTGCTTCGGGGTTAGCGTGTATTTCAGCCTCAAATTTTTGTCTTTCGCTTGATTTTCGCAGATATAATCTAATTAGATCAAGTACGACCGATTGAAAGTGAAGAACAGACGGAAATGTTGCAAGCTCAAAAATCATAGCAACGTGCCAATCCTACATGTTTGTGTGGTATCAAATGACAAACTTAATTTTCACATAATTTAAATGCACATCTACATGCAGACACTACACCAATGAACCTATCGTCGTGATTACCACCCTGTCCAAAATACAGCGGTCGTAACCAGACAGCCCCCCACTCGAAGATCAAATACCTTTAAGTTTTGCTAACTATGAGGCTCTGTGTTCATGCTATACACCTCATTTTCTATGATATAATTTTAGTTTGCCAATCATGACCCTTAGGCGGAGCGGTTTTCGTAGGATGTGACGTGTTACGACGGGGTTGGGAATACCTACAATTATCAGCGTCCTTTGAGGTGATCCACTCTGATAAGCGTTACAACTACGTAGCTGTTATGCTCCATATACATACATATAACTCAATAGGCTCACCGATATATACCCGAGTCAAAATTCTTTTTTGGAATTAATTGAGAAGAAGGTACAATTTGCTCGCTTGTCAGGCAGCGTGCTGACCCTCCAGCTGAGCAACCTTTAGTTGTTGTAGTGCATTTGTAGCGTTGGGGAATTATCCATAGTGGCATGTCGGTGTAGCTGCACATAGTATGCGGAGGAATGCAGAATAAATTCCACAACCAGGGGGCTCAATGTAACGATGGGTTATACCATGTCCAAGGCGAAGCGAGGCAACCATTGTCGTTTTACTACCCTGGTTTAGATTATAGCCCCCACCTACAAGATAAGCAAAGCCTCTAGTTTCTTCTCTTGCCCCCCTTCGAATCTCATTTCCTCTCCCCGCCCTTTGAATCCAGTCCATTTCATTTAGTTGCCCAGGTCGACCGCGAGACGACTACAGCGAGTGGGCCAATGATGCCAGCACTTGTCCCATTTCAAGCGGCGATGCTGCCTGTTAAGATACTTGTCACCACACAAGTGATGACAGCAATGAGCAATCATGCAATACAGAACCAAAGAAGAAGAACAACTGATTCTTGAAGTTATTACTCTCTGTCACTAAAGCCTCACGATCGTAGCCGTCATCGAGTACATCCAGATACAGCGTGAAGACCAATTTTATATAATCGACTAAAGTTATGCCAATCCAGGTCCAGCAAGGCACTAAGTTCCTCAGGTTCACTTCGAAGGCGAAACTAGGTGGTGAAATTCTTCGTTTTGGAACTGTAAATTAGAAGGTCAAGCTTCAACGTCACTATCGTTGTATCGGCTAGCCATTGTGACTGTAGTGATGGCCATGTGTTGTTCTCGTATGATCTCGTGGAAAAATCAGATACACGAAGCAGCGAATAATCCCTTCGCCAAAAATTGGGCTGAGCTAGTGGTAGAAATACTGGCCGTCCTCCGAAGAAGCCTGAAACTCCTTCGGGAGACTTTCACTCAAACTCAACAACATATAATGTAATGGGAATGAATTGCTAATTATAGTTGCTAAACGCGAGACAGCAAGGCAGATAGCGGAGTTAGAACAGAATCACCAAGCATGGATGTGATGATGGGGTTGAACTTCGAATGTATCATATGAAGAGTATCACAACCACCATGCTTATCGTGTAGTTATCCATTCATCAATCTCTGTCTACCCTACGTCGTAAGTAGTGGTAGCATTCTTTCGTCCTGGACTCTTGTTAGTTGCTGCTACAGCATCGTAAAAATCTTGGTTACGAGACATAGTTTACTTTCATGTGATGTACGTGCACTAACCTTGCTTTTTATTACAACGTGCAAACTGGTTCTAATACAAGACCATCTCATGAGTCTATCAAAGGTATGTATAGAGGGTGGGGATATTGCACAATGGATTAAAAAAAAAGGGGGAGGGGGGAGGGGGGTGTAATTTCAGGAAGTCCATATTAACTAATATCAACCTCTAACTTCATGTTGAAGCTATACTGATTATATAGTCCATATTTATAGTTAAGAAGTACGCCTTAGTGGAACTATTAGTATTAAGTTAGAAAATCTCTGCTAAACCCCTGATAAAGCCATAGCCAGGTGGGTTATAGCTAAGTTCTTATTTAATCGAATTTAAAAGGTGGAACACTTTCTTTTCTACATTGTCGATTGAATAGCAGCCTTTCAAGTAGGAATTCAGTGATAATCCAGCCTTTAATTCATCGATTCTAAGACCTTAAAGCAAAACTGCTATTATGTAGGTGTAAGTTAGAAATATTAAGTAGCATTTATTGTAAGGTCGAAGATGCTACCTGTTCCGCAAAAGTACAGAGAAATGTTCCTTGAATCACTAACGCTAAGTCAATAAATATACTTAGTCCTAGTTAGCTATCATATGCCGTGTCTCATAACATCCAAAGTCGTGGTCACTAGGTCCTGGTACATTTCTTCATACTTTTCCCATGGTCTATGCGGCCATTCGGCGAGTCAAGCGGATCTTAAGCCTTCATTTGACTGGCACACAGTTTTAGAACTAAATAATATCCAGGGGTTAAATAACGGATTATTCTTATTAGGCCTCTAACTAAGGCATATCGGAGGTATGCAATACCACCGCTTCACCAAAGACGAGTTGACTCCACCAACTACTCTTAAACACCCGTTTAGAGGACAAATAATGCAGCATTGAGAGTCACGACATATTCGGTGGGCTTGACATGGCTCTGTATTTGATAGCTGGGATAGTAATGCCCTCGTTAGCCGCGTAGCCATTCAGCGGCATCGACAATTCACCACACTATAACCCCCGAAATATCAACCCCCTTCTCTCTTTGAAAGGCCCAGCTTTGACATCTTAGACCTTGTCTAGATTATCCATCATTGTTGAGATGAGACGAAGATGTGAGGATAGGATCAAGTGTATTAGTTCAAGGTGGGAGTCTGGATAGGAGGGCGAAGCCCTCCCATATATGTAGATACAGGTGACAAGGGTCGTATAGCCCCATATTTCAACAATCATATCCACAAGTGTCTCTCATGTCCTCCCAAACTAAGATTTCCGGGTCCTATAACAAACCATGTGCACAGTTGGGGGGTTCCACTTCTATTTAAGAAGTCAATCCGATAGGGTTTCAATGTGAAAGGTCATAGGACTTGTTAGTTTAATTTTCAAATATGTATTGTGAGCAACGTTCCAATCAATTATGACTATGCCTAGAATAAAACATGGCTTCCTGCTCTAATAAAACACTATTCACGAATGACTAAACTTGTCACGATAAGATGTGGTTAGTGATCTAACATATTTTTACCGAGAGAATTTCGAGTGGCTTGTTAAATATGTAACGTTATTAAATATAGACTTAGAACCAAGGTTAAATATATATTTATTATCTACATAATATTTTATGGCTTATATGTATTATTATACATTATAAACGAGCTTTTAACGATATCTCTAAGTAACTCTTAATCGGCAAATAAAGTTATATATTAACGGCCTCGATGAAAGAGTTTAATTCAAGATTTAACAAGGAGAAAAATGTTATTAAAACCGCATTATATTATCTCAGGTAAAATTAAGAACATATAACGCTATTTACGTAAAGTATCGCGAGTTAAATATAAAATTAAAAAAATTTAAATTTAAACCCTTAATAAAAAGGTCCGTATGTTTTATTTTAATTTTTGGTTTTCGCGTTTCCTTTTTACGTATAATAGTTTTAATTTTTTTTTCAATTTTATATTTAGTTACGTTATATAATTATATAACTAGAAAAGAAGGTTCGAGATTTTTACGATTTTTACGTGCGAAGTTATGAGTTTTTGAAAATGTCGACTTTATATAAGAAATTAAGTGGTTTACTCGCTTGTGTGACCCACTCGCATATAAGGCACTGTGACGAACCTCCCTATGTATTCCTAGTTAGCTAACTTCATAAGTAAGTACGTACTGGATTTTTCTTGTTTTAAAAGTAACAATGAATTAAGGTTAGTTTAAAAGATTTATAATGTCTTGTTCGTTAAAGAGATTTTAAGGTATTTTTATTATAATATTAAAGAGTAACTATAATTTTAAATTAATAATTAAAAAACGAGAAATTAATTACATAAGAGATTCTACCTTTTTTATACTTGTCTTTTATTTTTTATACTTCTTATTTTAATATATTAAATACCGTTAAATCTTTTTATTTATAAAAATTTAACTTATTAGATTTTCTTAAAATTTTAAAGTAACAGGAATTTAATTACGTGATATTAAATTATAATTAAAAATTAAATTAACTAGTTTAATTATTTTTAGTTTATATCTCAACACTTTAATAAAGAACTCCTTTAATTTTATAGTTTATAACACTATTTTTCTCCTTTTAAAATCTTTATTCCTAAAAATTACTTTTAATAAGTTAATTTCCTTTTTTATAATCTTATTATATTTAGTAATTATATCGTTAAGCGTTAGTATTTAAGTTAAGAAAAAAAGCGCGAAAGTCTTACGTTACAAATTAATCGTTATAAAATAAATACCGATATTATACTTTATTTTTATTATTTTAAGTATAACTTATTATGTATTATAACGCTTAAAGAGTTATCGAAATGTAGTAAATATGTTCGCTAAAAAGGCCTATATAATAATTCCGAAATACCCCTAGATTTTTTTAATCGCTTAAACTTAAAGGAAAAACGACTCCTTTTTTAAGAGCGTTAAATAAAATCAATTTTTATTTATCGTTAAAAGGAAATCTCCCGGTTATAAAAAGAGATTTGTAAATTTATTATTTATATATTTCGCTTATATTATTAACGTGATCTTATTCGAAAAAAGGGCTTAAAAATGTTATAACGTAGTTTTTAAAATTTAAACGAATTAAAAAAGTAAGAACGTTTAAAAAAGTAAGAACGTTTAAAAAAGTAAGAACGTTTAAAAAAGTAAGAACGTTTAAAAAAGTAAGAACGTTTAAAAAAGTAAGAACGTTTAAAA